>BKCP01005084.1:14742-24754 GCA_008636005.1 Striga asiatica
CATTTCAAAATTATTATTATACTTTTTTGTATGGTTAACTTAGAATATTTGTAAAAATATTAGTAATTAGACCGATGAAAATTAGCTTCTTAAAGTAGATAATGGATTTCTAGTAGTAATTATGAATTAGTTTCTATTTTATTTTATTTTTTATTTTTAAAGATAATGGATTTCTAGTAGTAATTATGAATTGATTTCTATTTTATTTTATTTTTTCAAATCTGTATAGATAAGAGATGAGATTTTTTAAACACCTAATATCGTATGCAATGAGATTTTGTAACAGAAGAGATAAGCTCGTGTAGATTTATACTAAAAATAGGAAAAAAAAAATAAATATTTATTGTTAAAACGATAAACTAAGAAACAGGAAAAAGAGAAACAAATCTTTACACAATTAATGAGCGGATTTTTTTGCCTATTCAGATTTGTCCAATAATTACTATATATAGGATATATTTAATGATTTTGGCGGGAAAAAGTTTCTAAATTTGTAAAAAGGTTATTCTTTTTATATAATGATAGATTGTCGTTTTGAGTGCAAAGTTCTTTTTTCTTATTAATTGTCATTTTGGATAATTATCAACTACTTAGTTTTATAACTATCTACATATCCTAAAAATCTGTAGATTAGTTTATATTTTATTATTATTTGACATGAGAAACATAAAATAATAATACTGATATTAAAGTGAGTACGTGAAAGTAATGGAACTACAACTATAATTTATATTGATAACTATCAAAATGATAAGGAGAGAGAAAATTATACAAGATTTAGAAGATAACTAATAAAACTGATAAGGAGTAGAATGACAGTAAGATAACTACTTCCTTCCAATACGTAATTTTGTTTTTTTAAGCTAGAAAGACAATTAATTTAAAACAGAGGGAGTATATGTTTACAGTACAATTCATCACAAAAAAACTCTATCACAACAAAGATAAAAGGAGCAAAATATAGATATGTTTACAGTACATTTCATCACAAGAAAACTCTCATCACAACGGAATACTAAGACTTTATCACAACGGAATACTAAGACTCATCACAACAAAAGGACATACAGTACATTCCAGCACCAAAAAACTCTATCACAAGGGAAAACGGCTCTCCAGAGATTTGAGATAATGTGAACGAGTAAAAGCTGATTATAAATCTCCATATGTTACTGGATGGACAACTTTGAATTTACAGTACAACACGAACCTAATGACCTCATACATTGACGGTGCCACCCTCCCCACACGCCTGCATGTCAACGCATAAAACATAAGGCCTTGTCTCAATGGAACACATTCACTCATTCAAACACACATAAAAGCAACAGGAAAAAAAAAAAGAATAAGATGGTGACAAGAATGCCTTGTGATCACTGGGGGCATTAGGAGCAATTAGCAAACAAATATATAAAAAAATATGTTAAAAAAAATGTTCCTTTTTTCAATCTTGTGAATCTCACCTATCGTTGATGAGCTCAAGAACAAGAAGATGCACCTCCTCCACCATTGCTTATCCCAGCAATACCAAACTTCCCATTGTTGTGTCTCAGTACCTAAAATATCCGCTTATGCATAAGAGACCAAAAAGAATACACTTCACGTGAGAATAAAGGATGTGGGCAGAAATTTAGAAAAAGCCAAGTGCTCACACTCCCAATAGTGTCACCAAGATGCGAGCCCCACTACAGCCCAGAGGGTGTCCTAGGGACACGGCACCACCATGTGCATTTAACCTTTTCTAGAGTAATAAGATAAAAAAGATCTTCAAGTTAAAAATCGCCACAAAAAGTGAAAAAAACAGTTTAATTGATCTGACAGATCAAATGAGATGGAACCAGCAAACATCACAACTTACGGGGTCAATATTAAGCAGCCTCTGGTTAGCAAGAGCTACAACCTGCAAAAGGTTTATATTAGAAAGATTACCATTTAACTGTTTAAAGAGAATTCAGAGTATAGATTCTCACAGAGAAAGCTTCATTTATTTCATAGAAATCAATATCGGATGCTTTCAAGCCAGCATTAACGATTGCCTTTGGTATGGCGATGGCTGGAGCAGTTGTGAACAGTTCAGGTGCCTGCCAAACAAATGATTTAATAAGATCCGTAACACTAATCTCTCAAAATGCAGGCAAAACTTACTTAGAATAGAACAAACAATAGTTGATTCTAAATAGGTCGGTGATACTCGTAACCCCAGCCAAGGTTAGTAATATACGCAACAGAAAATGTATAATAAATGAAACTAAAAATTAGCACGCCACCTGTGCTGCGTCTGCATAGCCTTTGATCCTGGCAATAACATTCAATCCAAGCTTAATTGCCATAGCTCCACTAACGAGAATTAAAGCAGCAGCCATCACTACATACAATAAGAACTCTTAGTCGAATAATTCCCATTTCAAGTGTTGATAGCCTATTCTGTCAAATGAGTGGGGCCAGTAGCATTTTTTTTCCTAACATTTTTGACAAACATAGTACAAACAAATGAAAACAGATGACAAATGACCTGATAGACCACAATTCCATTCTAAAAGCAGATACAAACTCAAGCTCAAATGAAATATTTCTTAGTCACTCGGCTATGTCATATCTGAAAAGAACTCATTCAACCAGTCACACTAATATAAGAAAGTGGGGAATCAAAACAATGTCACAAGTCAACTTCATCTATATACTCAATGAGTAATCTGTCAAATGTTGTGCCCAGAACACACACACACACATATATACATATGGTGTATGTGTTAATTATAATTTGAGCAAATAGAAACAAATAATGAGTGAATTCACTGAACCTTATACTAGAAGCATTCCCTGCAGTTACAGAACCTCCATTTTCTTTTGAAACTTGGCCTGAGCTTTCTCAACTTTGATGCATCAAACTAGAAACCAGAGCCGGCTTTTGGGGGGAGCAGGGTGAGCAACTGCACAGGGCCCCCAATTAATTGGAGCCCCATATATAAATATTAAAATATTATATATATAATAATATAAATAAAAAATATAATAATATATAGAAAGAGCCTTTTGTGTTTTGTCCATCCGGGGGAGGTTCTTTCCTACTTGAGAAGTGGAAGTTGTTATTAATAAAATATTAAAAATATATTATTCAATATTGTAATTAGGGGGGCCTAATTTTATTTTTCGCTCTGGGCCCAAAAAATGTTGGAGACGGCCCTGCTAGAAACAACAAGTACAATGTAAGTGTTATGAGACAGGACAGGAATTTCATGATCGTCAAAATGAATCATAGAGGACGACATAAGTTTCTTTCGTTTTCAATTCGGGTCAACAACCACACATACATAAATACACGATTAACGATCCTAATGGAAAAAGGTCCTTCTCAGCTATTTCACTAGGATCCATGATTACAGATAGAACCACAAATTCTCCTTTAAAAGAAAAAATACACCAAATTTCAATAGAAAAAACGAAATTAAAGCTGCGAAAAATAGAAAATACAAAAAATTGCTCTTACAGGGACAAATTTGACTTGGTAGGCTCAAACTCTTTCCAAATTGAAACAGCAATGACTTGGTAAGCTGAATAACAAGTTAAAAAAAAAAACTNAAAAAAAAAAAAAAAACCCTAATTCGAACATGAAGGGACTCTTAATTCGAAATAGAAAAAAACCCTAATTACTACCAAAAGGGAGGTCGTCAAAGCTACCTGATTTCAGATTCCGGCGAGATCGTTCGGTCGTTCGGACGGCGTTCGGTCGAGAGTCGTGAAGGGGCGCGTTGATTTCAGATTCCGGCGAGGTCGTTCCGTTGTTCGGACGGCTTTCGGTCGAGATCGTGAGGTCGTGAAGGGCGGCGTTCGGACGAGGTCGTCGAGGTCGTGAAGGGCGGCGTTCAAACGGGATGAATTTTTTTAAGATGAATTTTTTGACGGTGGTCGTGAGGTAGTGAGGTTTCAGAGCCAGAGCGAGAGCCGGGGAAAGTGAATTTTTTGAAGATGAATCTGAATTTTGATTGTGAAATAAGTTGAATTGGGGAAAAAATAAGCAAAAATTGAGTTAGGGGTAATGTAGTAAAAACATATGTCAAAATGGTTAAAAAAGATATTTTTTATAAAAGGTGGCCAAAATTTGTGTTTTGTAAACTTTTATGGCTATTTAATGGGATTAACACTATATGTAATGTTATGGGGTTGTATTCAATTGAGATTCTTAAATATTTTTTTAAATTTTTTAAATTTGGTGACTTTTATGGGCTTTGTAAAACTTTCATGACTTTGGTGGATTTGTTCAGACTTTTAGAGAATTCTCATTAGTGACTTTTTAAATCTTTCATAATGGACTTTTTAAAACTTATCGAGACTTTTATATACTTGTAGTTATAATATTATATTTCAATGAAAAATTAATAAACGTAACATAATAACTAATATCAAGAAGAATAAATGAAAAAAACGTTTTATATATTAATCTTCTAAAAATTTATGAATCAACTCATTGTTATGCGAAATGAGTTATGCAGTAACAAATTGTTTAGGATTTTAGATTTATTAAACGAGTAAATCAATCCGAGCTTCAACGAGTTGAACTATGGAAGATACAAACACTGTCGAAAAATAGTAATTATATTTTATAAAGTTATTAATAATATTCAAAATAATTTAATATCAACAAATAAACTATTAGAAAATAAAATAATTGATAAGTGAAAAATGTGAGCGTATTATATGTTTAATAGTGTATTTTAATACACTTAATCTATTCGCACGTTTATTATTTTTGTTTTATTTATTATTTGAATGGATTATTTTGTTTTGATTATTTTATTACATACTTTTAACAATTTGATGACCTCGGAGATGTAAATGGATAAAGCCCATTATATTGGATAATAGGCCCAAAAAGAAGTTATTGGGCGAGGTGCAATTAGGTGGGCCTAAAGTTATTGGATAATAGGCTCAAAATCAATCTATATGTATGTTTTCTTTTTACAATTTTCAGCTACCGAGATGGGTCTGAATGAGAATGCTTAGGGCGTGATTGTTTATATTTTCTACAGTAAATATCTCACTCAAAACTCAAATTTAACTCAACTTTAACTCAACTCCATTATCTCCAATATTATCAATATAATTAAATAATATCAAACAATCATTATTACACATCACATCAACTTTAATTCACTATTCACACATTCACATAATTTTAACTAACCATCACTTCCAATCATTTTCTCCTACTTTTACATCAAATCAACTTTAATTATTTTAATTTAAATATTATTTTAATATATTCACTAACAACTAACTATACTATTTTTTTTCAAACTTAACTATAGTTCAAAAAAAACTAGTTTTTTACTAGTTGAATTCATATCCAATCACCCCCTTATTGATTTTGAGAGACTGGAAATTAGTTTACACAAGGGCTAGCTCTTCCCCCTCCAATTGCCTCTCCATGGTCCGCGCCCTCCTCCTGCTGCAATTGCGACTTCTCTTCCAGCGACCCCAGCTCCGCAGCCGACTTCCTCGACCTCAAGGGCCTCACTGGCGACCCCATGTCCAAGCCGTTGTCGACATTCCAAGTAATTCTCCGTCCCCAAGCTCTTCTGGAAATAGTAGAATCGCCCTAGGCGCCGCCGCCTCACTTCGACAGTTCCGCCGACATGAAGCGCGTGAGCTATGGCGCGAGGGAAGTGATCCGCAGGTATCTAAATGAAATTTTAGGTTTTTTCACACTCTTCAACTTTGTGGTAAGCAGATTTTGCTAAAGATTTTATTTTATTTTTGGTTAAAATAAAATAAATTTTTTTGGTTAAGAGCCTTTCTTGGTTAAATTTTTTCTATCTAAAACTCGACCACATTTCCACTTTAACCGCTCAAATCCCAAATTCGAGTTATTGATGTTACCTGTGGGTGTCAACCATTTAGCCATGAATTTATCGAAGTATATCAAGGGGTTGGAGATTGAGTATATGGACATATGACCATTACTAATTCTCTACAGGGATATTGAGGTAAATGGGACCTACCCACGCACTGTAGAGGCATTTAGGCAGAAGATTCTAGCTGTTGATAGCACTCTTTGCTTCGCCAGAGTACAATTATTCTGTCACTGGTACTAAATTGGTAACTTACGTTATTTGGTTTTGGAATTCTGTATAATGTGTTGTGGGATTGATCAGTTATGTTTGACTGGCGTTTTTATTTGCTTGAAGCTTTCACGTCAATACAAGATAATTGTTGTTTAGTTTGTTGTTTGTTTCCTAACCGTTAAGCCCGGATTTCCAAAGAGCCTTGTGCATTTCTTGCTTTGTGGAGATTTATGTAATCTTTAGATTTAGGTTTCTTATCAACAATAGATGTTTCATTTGGCAATGTTTGTCCTATAACTATGACTGGTCGGTGGACTCTTCAGTGTAATGTGAAAAATGGGTCTAGAGACCTAAGTACAGTATTAGTGTGCTTTCTAAAACACTCTCATTAATAAAAGAGGCTAAATGAAGTCAATGGAACAAATCCTATTTAAACATCACTTGCTCAGTTTAGTTTAGATGGTCACACTGTTCAAGTTCTTGACGAGCTTCACATATTTTCTCTGTTGCAATTTCACAATTTTACAGTTGGATTTTATTGGGGAAGATAGTAAAAGAAAGAGACAACCATCTATATGGTTGCATATCCTTGGAACTTGAAACATTATCATGAACAACCATAACTCTATCGAGGTTCTACACGCCGAATTTCAATGAGATGGAGCAGCTTTTCAACACGGAGAGGTCCACCCGTTTAGTGCAATTTTCGTTGAGTTTCTGGAGAGGTCGTGTATGGATGAGTTTTCAGGTTTACTTCATTACAAGGAGCTCGGAGAGGCTAAAGGTATGATTGTTTTTTTTTTTTTTAAACTCTTGGTTATTACGTTATTAATCTGAACGTTTACTATATTTAGTCTAAATTGGTTGAATTTGGGGGCTTATTGATGTTTTTGTGATATGTAAGCAATAGACACTTTGTAGACTGGTGATTTGATCCCTTAGAACTTGCAAATTCCATACTTCCATAGCAATTATCACAGTCTGATGCCCATTGGCATTGGTCCAGTAATTATCACCGTTTGATGCCAATTGGCATTTGTGCAGTGGCTTCAGCAAGAAAAAGATTGACAGTAAAAAGAATGTTATGTCTATTTTCGTCTTTCAATACATTGACGAAATTACTTATCGGGTGCTTGTATGATTCTCTACGGAGCAAAAGCCCCTTATTTTATCTTTCTTTTTTTTTTGGTGTAATCTATTATGTACAAAAGCGTTTTGGGAAATCTTCATTCTTAAGCGAGTGAAAGGGCTTTTCATCCATTTTTTTCCTACTTTCGATAATCTCTGTCTCTTTCTTGAAATAACAGCAATATTTTATTTGTTGATACGCTGTATGAAGAAGTGCAACATAGGCTTTGTATGCTATATTTGAGTTGTGTTTCTTTCTTTTTAGCATTATTTTGTATTATTTAAGTAATAACTTACTATTAGCTTGTTTAGTGCTTTTCGGTCCAACTATTTTGCGGTCACAGTTTCGGCTCTATATTATTAGCTTATTTCAATTCTTAATAATATAGATGTGGATCAAATTGTTTTGGATCAATATCGGTCAACTCCTCTACCCTCAGTGTAATCATTTAATTAAACTAATCCTCAATGAGTCAAGTTTGTTAAATATCTTATTCTCGCTACTGCAGGATATGAAGGATACTCTAATATCTATTCAAATGATCTTCTTGATAATGTGACAATTGTGATGAGATCAATTCAGAGAGATTCTAGGCCCTTCCTCAGAAAGGCGTGCTTAACTCTTCTTGCATTTGTTTCTACTTTAAGAAGTAATTGCAATTTGGTTTAGTTTTTAGATATATGATATTTTACAAAATGTCATGGAAGTGTGTTTCTACTTTTAGAGGTAATTGCAATTTGGTTTAGTTTTTTGATATATGATATTTCACAAAATGTCATGGAGATATATGAAAAGCTGATTGTGGGGTAATCAGTTTCAATTGATTAATGTGGTTTTCCCATCTCTTTCACCCGTGTTATCATGTTATTCATGTGCATATATGTTGAGTTTGGTTTAATGATTGAGTAATGAAATCTTCCAAGATTTATGATATGTACCTATTACTGTAGGCAACTGCTAAAGAACTAGATTCAACAGCTTGAGAAACATCTCCAAACAATGTGATTGAATGGACGCAGAAAAATGTCTTATTTATCTGCTTCCACAGCAACCCCTATGCCATTTCAGCGTGACACCCCTTCAGCAATACCATCTACGATTGAATACAATCGAAGCCGAAGTGTAGATTCCCAGTTTCAAGCAAACAATGAGTCCTATTTGTTTGTCTTCTATATTCTGCTTTATAATTTTTTATGTTATTTTAAGTGTGTTTTTCTGCCTGTTCTGTTGTATGTTTCAGTTTGCCAAGATTTCACACTATTTTGTAGTGTAGTGTTATCTTAGACTTTTGATTTGGGCATATTTTTTTTAGGATTTAAATGTTTTTTCTTTTTGTAGTTTATAAATATTTGACACAATTATACGTCAAGTGACACCAAATTTTCACATGATTATCGACACTCACAGCCGAAATCCAACTAGTATACTTATAAGGAAAAATGTCTTCCCTTTGTGTGGCACCACGTGGCACATTTCTTTCATTTGTAGAGAGGTTGTGCCTTTTGGAAGGCCTTTTATTTTTTGGTTGTTGTCTGAGCAAAACGACGTCGCATAGGCATCAATATCTTAAGAATTAAGATGTTCGATTGAGAAACGGGTAAATTTTGGAGAGAGCTTTGCCGAAACCCTATCTTACAACTGTGACATTTTCTTCAACGTAGACCTTGTGTAGCCTGTATCAAAAGTTGGAAATTGGCAGAAAACTCGACCTTAGCTTTTACTCAATTAGGCATTGAACATCTGTACGAGTTTGTGAGAAAGCCCTATCTTTCTCTTACGCCTTCAAAAGATCATCTCCGTCTTTCAATCTTTTCTGTCGATGGATGCTCGCTCTTTGTTCCTGCCAGAAATTAGATAGAAAATAATTTCCTTTATTTGTATTTCGAACCCTAATTGTGTGTGTGTTTAGTTTTCTCCGCCTCACGTATAGTTGGCGGCCTATTTTCAGCTTTTGTTTCGACCACCGGCGGATTCAAGAAGCCCCACCACTACCGCCATGAAACAATGGATCCCCGGTAAACCCTAATTCCCAATTTTTTCTTTGTATTCACTTCCTCTACTCTTTAATTTCCACCGTGGTCATCTATTTTGTTCTGTCTGTTTCTATATATATATGGGTTTGTTTGAAATTGTGAGAATTTTGGTCGTTTTTTTGGTATTTGGTTGAAATTGGTTTTATACTTTTGTTCTCAAGCTTCAAATAGTTCAACTATACCCTCACAGGCGCTTAGTGGTTCATGTCCAACTATTACCTATTCAGTTACGTACTAATAACATGTTTTCTTCAACAACACAGAGAAAAGGGTTATTTTCTATTTACAAATTCTTGTTTCAAGAACATCTCATGTGCTATGTGGATCCAGTTTTTATCCATGATTCATGTGAAATTTTGGACGAGTGTTTTTTTCTGTTTTATCATTTGGAGCAGGACAGTAAAGGCAATGATGTGAACTAGAAGCTGACAAGAAGTATTCTTCACATGGATTCACTTAACAATTGTTGCTTTTGCTGTTGGTAAAAAGTATGTGGTTTTTTAGTTCCATATTTATTCTGTTCTTTTTTATCGTCGTACGAGTGTTGGGGTAATGGGATTCACTCACATATTTCTTAAACACTTCTATGAGTTCAATTATCTTCATACTTCCAATATATTTGCTGCATCTGCAATCTTGTAAAACTCAGCTTAGAGAGTGCCCGATCTTCCTATTTTTATTTTCTGGGTCACTTGCAATTTGGATAGAAAGATTGTACGTTTTGAACACATTCATTAAATTAAATAACTTTTAGCTTTATGCTTGAAACTACAGAATAACCACTTTTT
>BKCP01005084.1:24799-72305 GCA_008636005.1 Striga asiatica
ATAATAACCACTTGTTCACTTGTTCAGATGTAAGGATGATGTAGCAGCTGCCAATGGTTACACATGTAGCGGGAATAATAAGGCACTTCATGACCTGTGCACAAATAGGTAATATTTGTGAATTTCTTTTCTCCAATTTGATAGCCCGATGATTCCTCATAACAACTTCATGAGTTGATCTCAAATTTCTATAGGTTGAAAAAATAATGGAACTCTTTAACACATATGACGAGTTGAGCTCCACCAGGACTCCATCAATCATGTTCAATGAGAGGAGAATGATGAGGAGATTTGGAACTTTGGACGGCCGTTCACAAAAAACCCTGCCCACTTACACATATATGCACAATCAAATTTCTGAATGAGGATGTTGAAAAATTTCTGATGAATGGTTGACGGCCTTTTATTCAGTCGAAAAATATAATGTAAAATAAAATATAATATATTTGTATGTCTTAGTTTTAAAACAAAATAACCTCACTTTCAATTTTGTGTGTTAGAGTCCAATGTTGTGAGAGATTGTCGTAGTATTGTTTTGCATAGACTGTTAAGTGAAGTGACAAACTTGATATCAATGGTTGTGAGAGCATTGTAGTATCGTTTTGTGTTGACGGTTATCTTAACCCGTATTGAGTGAGCATATTTGATGACCACTTATTTCATATCCGTAATCCAGAAATGCTATGGTGTTATCGGATGGTTCTCTTATGGAGCTATTTATAACTTTAGGTATTGACACGTGTCCCATGTGTATTTATTGCATGACACATGTCAATATATTATTTGTGGATAACTATGGATGACTCCATAAACCGAGCCATCCGATGGCTCCATAGCAAAACCGTACTCATTGTTGTTAGATGACATTTTGTAAGTGCTAATATATTTAGTTTTCTACGGTCATCTAAATTATTATTTATTTATAATAAAATATTTTGTAAGTTTTTTTTACATTTTTCATATAAAAAGGCTAAACTCGGCTCGAGAAACCACACTAGTATTTATCACAACAAAACATTGAAATTCGTATTTACTTTCAACACTTCCATGTGGCCTGGCCAAGTTGATCCATGACATGGCCACTAGATGTGCAATCCAAATTGTGCACAATAAAAAATAAATTAATTATATTTTAATTTTACGAATGTTTATGAGATAACTAATTCATAAGAAAATTAAACTAATTAATAGATTATGCTATTGACCCAATGACGCGAACGTGGGTGTAAGTTTAGTATTGAGTCGAGATATTTTGCATATTAATTAATATACTTTTAATATGTGATTCACAAGATATTAAATATCATAAACGAATGATGTTATTACAAAAAAAGTATATATAAAAATAAAACCATACTCTTAGTCTGTACAGTCAAATACAAAGCAATAAAATCACAACAATTTCACTTTAAATTTTATTCTCATTATATTTAAAAATAATTTCACCTTTTATCCTCAACATATTGAATTACTTTTTATCAAAATACAATTAGATATGATAATATTTATATGTATTTTCTAAAACATTAATAATAGGTTTTCTAAAATATTAAGCAAGGTTTAAGTGAAATGACAATGTTTAATCTAAAACCGCCATCTTCATTCAGAGAGTATTCTCTAAAATATTAACTATAGGTTGGAGTGAAATGTCCATCTTTAATCTACACGGACAAACATAATACGCCATCTCCGTTAAAATAAAAGAATATAGTTAATATATACTGAAGTAATGAACATCATTAAAATATATTAGACAGACAAAGTATGGTAGAGATATAGAAGTTTTCTGATATTTTTATTATTATTATTACGACAAAATATATTAAAATCTATATAACTAGAACAAAAAAAGTTATTCAATATGAATATAGGTTAAACAAGGGGAATAGGACTGTAAAAGTTATTCAATATGAATATAGGTTAAACAAGGAAATAGGCTATACAGTCCAGTCCGTAGTTGAAACTAGCTTAATTGAGATTATGATTTTTTCCGGGAATGAAAAATAAATGTAAAATTTGATTAATAATAATAAAAATAATAATAAATGTAGGTTGGGAGCAGTCTCAACTTTTTGGTGAATTTGTATTTTATGTTTTCTTTTATTTATGTGGAAAATTTGCTCAGTAAAAAACTGGATAGAGATGAGGATGACTAATTTATCGTAACTAATTCGAATATGTTAGGTCCTTTTTTTAGTTTACTTACTCTAATTTTTAATTCCAGCTGATTTTTTTCACTACATTTAATGATACATGAAATAAATAATTACATAATAAAATTGAAGCAAAATTGTAATTTCAAAATTTTAACTTATTTCACAAAATAAACACATTTAGTAGTGTATATTTGTTAAAATAATAAATAAAAATAAAAATTAATTTGAAACAAAATAAAATTTGAGAAAAAAATTGAAGTGCATTGAACAATTGTGTACTATATTAGCGCAATATTTTTTTCCATTATCATGCGAGGTATAACGTAATTTAGAACATATTTATCGCACAACTTCGAAGTGAGTTGCATCGTAGAGTAGCGTTACTCTTAGACTTTTTATTTTTATTTTTTGTCTTATGACTATAAAATTATAGGGCGTGATGGGATATAGAAATTTTCACAAAAAATGAGTATACCCGTTTAAATTGGAAAAAATTGATCCAACCAATATTTTTTTAGACCATATATGCAGGGTGACGCCCACTGCTAAAAGAAGATGAAAAAAAATTTGGTGGCACATCTTCTCACCTACACCATTTAAGTCCATTTATTATAAAAAACCTAAATGTGTTTATTATTAAAAAGCACCCACCTTAATTTCATCTCCAAAATGTATCGGCTTTAGTAGAAAATTATTGTAAGATTGTTTCTCAATGATGAGATGTTATTACAAATTTCTGACATCATTGGGCATATATCTCATAAAAAAAATATCCATAACAAAATAGGTCGGGAGCCAATATATGCTGAAATTTGAGATAAATGGCAGCCCCTTGTGGTCAAACTAATTACACAAGTAAAACAAATAGGTTTTAAACCAATTAATAAGCATGGTGGATTTTACGAAGAATTGGTCATCACATAAACAATGTTTGATCAATTTGATTTTGGAAACTAAAAATTGTGGTTTAATAGTCATACGTGGGTTCAACTTTTTGCCATATAATTTGTTCATTTTATCAATGTTTTTAGGTGCGCTTGTGAGTATAAATTCTTTTTCAATAATCATCATTTTAAGCAATTTTTGATCCACTTGATTAAAATATGAGAGTATCACCTTCAAACATAAATACTTTAGTGATATGGGCCAGTTCTTAGTATTATATATGAAAACGCAAGGGTACTTGAGAAGTTGACACGTGGATAGGTTTGTGGGGCGCGTTTTTTCCTTCGTGCGCGTTGCTCTTTTTTGGTCAGACCTTCTGTACCTAAACGTCGTCGTGTAATTGTTCAAAATGCAACATAAAAGAACATTTTTCAGAGTTTCATTCTTCACAAACAATTCACACGCCTCCAAACCCTAAGAGCATCCACAATGCTTTGGGTCTCTTTTTGCATATGTGGCAAATAAATAGACTTAAGTCTATAGTGACATGTACAAATCCAAGCTAAAAAATCTAAAATTTATCTAATGCAAAAAAAAAAGTACGAAGTCTAGAATACCTAACAACCAATAAAAATATAACAATAGTAAATGATTACTATTGTTAGGTTCACACTTCGGTCTAAAATAGACCCCAAGAGTGGACTTAGTCTCTTTTTTTTTTTTATTGCCATATAAGCTAGACTAGATCTACTGTTAATTGCATTGTGAAACATTTTTTTATAAACTAAGTTTATTTCTTACATGGCATGTGATTTTTTGCCAAGAAATCCAAAGCATTGTGGGTGCTCTAATACAGCAAAATATCTCTTTTTTCTCACAGTAGATGAGAAAAATGCCCGTCGCCTTAAAACAATTCCCAATAACCTTATACCGATATCAGGTTCTCGCTTCAGGCACACACTGCCCCTTAAAGCATCTGCATCGCTCTTCATTTTTATCTCGTTTAAACGCCCCTCCCAAGTTAATTCGGATGCGGCTCATCCGTTAAAAGGGGGGGACCACCTGTTTGTTCAATTGCATTAACACGTTCAAGCTCCTTTTTCATTTCTTTTTTCTTTTTTTTTTAGTTTTAAAATCTTACTTTATTTTAGCATGCGCAGCATGCTTATTTTTTTTTATTTTTTTTTTGTTTTAAAATAAATATTTATTAACTCTTTTTCCTTTTTGTTTTTTATATTTTATTTATTTTTTATCTATAAATATAGCTGAGTTTGCCACTTATTTTGCACCAAAAAATTTGTCACTTCTGTTACACGAGAAAATTTAGCAACTATTCATTTGCCTAAAAAAAATGGATCCGAATAATAGGCAAAATTTTCAAAATTTTTCAAGTTCTAATCCTAACAATCCAGATAAAATTCCATACATCCGAAATTCACAAACTCCGCAAAATTTACCATTTTCACAAACTCCTTATCATGCACAATTTTTCCCACAATTCCCGTCAAATTTTCCTTTTATGCAACAACAATCCCAAAATTATCCAAATTCCACCAATATTCAATATTCACAATATCCTCCACAAGTATTATTTCAAAACCCGCCGCCTGAATATTGGCAATACATAAGTAGTCAAAATCTGGTGCAATCTTCTCCGCAACAATCGAGTCAATCTTCCGGATCTCAAATGAGGAAAGAACCTGATACTCAAACATACGTTCCAGAAACACAATTCCAGGATTGTGAAACAACTATTAATGTTGAAATCCCGAAAAACACGCGTGTTGCTGCTGAAGGCCGGAAAAAACGTCTACAATGGACAAAGGAAGAGGATGTGCAATTGGCAAAAGCTTATGTGACAATAAGTGACGATCCAATTACCGGTAATGATCAGAAGGCCGAAGCGTTTTGGGTACGTGTTGCAAACTATTATAACGAAAATACACCTTCTGATTATATTCACAGAAATGCTAATATAATAAGATCTCACTGGCATAATACGATTCAAAAAAAGGTGTATCGATTCAATGAGTATTATAACAGTATTTACAGTGTGTATCGAAGTGGTTGTAGTGATGAGGATATATTAAGTCGGGCTTACGAAAAGTATCGTATTGAGAATGACGGTGTAGCCTTCAATCTTGAGCATGTATGGAGAATCCTTAAAGATCGTCCTATGTACACTCCACAGTGTTCTAATGATATTTGTGTTGAGAAAAAAAAGACGAGAATTGATGAGTCTGGTGCCAGCAATACTTCATCAAAGGGGGATGCAAGCATTGACTTAGATGAACTTCATGAAGTGGCTCGCCCCATCGGACAGAAGGCAGCCAAACGAAAGGCCAAGGGGAAAGGCAAATCTAACCTTGATGACATGGCTACAGAATACAACAACATGGTTAAGCATCTTGCTGAGTTAACTAGCTTGAAAAAAGCTGAAGTTGAAGTTAAAAAAGCTACTCTTGAGGAGAAGAAACAGAGAAATCGTCGGAAAGACTATGATATTTTAATGAAGGACACAAGCCACATGACTCAAGAGCAACGTATTTCTCATGAAAAAAATGTGTCAAGTAATTCGAGAGAAATGGAACTTGTAGACGTTGTATTATCTGTTTTAATTATCATTGTATTTTTGTTTGTTGTGATTGGAGGTATTGAACTTTTCGCTTGTATTTCATTTAACTTGTTCTTGTTCTTATTAAGTTGTTAGTCGATCTTTCATTAAATTGTTCTTGTTCGAAATTAAATTTATAGTATGTCTTTCCACTTAAATTGTTCTTTATATTTGAGAGATATATTGTCTTTTAATCAATTTGCTGGTCAAAATCGATATGTCAGAAGATAAGATATGGTTTGGAAAAGTTAATCAATTTGCTGGCACAAATAAACATGTCAGAAGATAAGGCATGGGCTGTGGCACGTTTATCCATTTGATAACTCAATTAATGTGTCAGAAAATAAAGTATGGGTCGTGAATGACAGCCATATGCAATTGATGTCTATAATAATCAATTTGCTGGTCAAAATCGATATGTCGGAAGATAAGATATGGCTCTGAAAAGTTAATCGTTTTGCTGGCACAAATAAACATGTCAGAAGATAAGGTATGGGCTGTGGCACGCTTATCAATATGATAACTCAATTAATGGTCAATATACATATACGTTGATGTCTATATATTCAAAGCAAACTCACATATATTTTCTCATTCTGCAAATCATAGTTACACACTTTAAATTCAATTAGAATCCTCCAAAAATGTCTCAAAATTCATATAGATCCGAGTCTAATTCATCATCATCCACAGACAGTGAAGATGGTGATGACACTAACGATTTAGAAGTTGAAATGATTTCATCAATCGTTCAACGAAGCCACGAGTTACTTCAAGCATATCAACATGAAACTGAAGTTCGTAGAAGAAGAAGGTTCATCCAGAGAAATCGTGAAGATGGGCATGACAGACTTGTAAGTGATTATTTCTCTGACCATCCAGTCTATCCGGATCATTTATTTCGTAGACGTTTCCGTATGCGAAGAGAATTATTTCTTCGAATTGTGAATGCACTTCAGACACGATCATCATATTTCCAGCAAAACATTGATGCAGTAGGACGACAAAGTTTGTCACCACTTCAAAAATGCACAGCAGCTATTCGTCAGTTGGCTTATGGAGTCCCAGCTGACCACCTTGATGAGTATTTACGTATGGGTGAGTCAACCGCTATCAAATGTCTTTTTAAATTTTGTGAAAGTGTGGTTCAAATTTTTGGTGATGTATATTTGAGAAGACCGAACAGTAGCGATGTTCAAAGACTCCTCCAAATGCATGAAGAAAATCATGGTTTTCCGGGTATGCTTGGAAGCCTTGATTGTATGCACTGGGAATGGAAAAATTGTCCAGTTGCTTGGAAAGGGCAATTCACAAGAGGGCATGGGTCTCCTACGATTGTCCTTGAAGCGGTTGCTTCATACGATTTATGGATATGGCATGCCTTTTTTGGTGTTGCAGGATCACGTAACGATATCAATGTATTATATGAATCTCCTCTATTTAATAATGTATTGCAAGGAAATGCACCAAACGTTCATTTTACTGTCAATGGCACGCAATATGCAAATGGGTATTATCTTACAGATGGAATATATCCAGAATGGGCTACGTTCGTAAAGTCTTTTCCTTGCCCGTCAGATCCTAAAAGAAAGTTATTTAAAGAAAAACAAGAAGCAGCTCGAAAGGATGTGGAAAGAGCATTTGGGGTGCTTCAGTCTCGATGGGCAATTGTAAGAGGTCCTGCTCGGTTTTGGTATAGAAGAAAACTGAAATTTGTTATGTTGACATGCATTATTCTACACAATATGATTGTTGAAGATGAAGGAGATGTAGTAAGACATTGGCACAATGACGAGGATGAAGAGCCCGCACAACCTGTCCAGGGGTCAAATCGAGAATTTCAAAATTATATTCGTAGAAGTTCAGAGATACGAGATAACACAATGCATCATCAACTTCGTGCGATTTAGTTGAGCATATTTGGACTCATTTTGCCAACTAAAAAAATATTTTCTATAAATGTACTATTTTTTTCTTGTGTAATCTTAATTTAAATTATTTTGGTATTGTAATGTTCTTTCATTTTCATGTATTTAATATTTATTATTATAATTTAAAAATATTAAAATTTATTTTTATTGAGAATAGAATATAAAAAATTATATTGAATGAGTGGATAATGGGTCCCACATATGTATTTAAATGAATGTGTAGGAATGTGGGTGTGTCTTTAAATGGAGAGAGATTTAGTGGAATGATGATGTGTAGATGATGTGGAGGAGAGATAGTGTTACTTTTTGATTGAATGATTGATTTTTGTGTTACGGATGTGGATGCCCTTACTCCATTTAATTTCCCACCCCACCTTCCTCTCTTAGCTTTTGCTGCCCAAATCTAGGTTGTACGATTCGAAAATGTTCAGCACGCTGAAGGACGACAGGTACGCCGGCGGCCGAAGAACCGAAGAAGGAGGCTTCATATTTTGCTGCCTTTTTGCTTCTATTTTTTTTTCCCCGATTTTTCATTTTTTTAGGGTAAAAAAGGTTATATTTCAGTTTTTCTTTTAGGGTCGGGAAGGCACTGGAAGCTCCACTTTACTAATCCCCGTCAAATTCTCCTCCCCGAAACCCCGATTCCCCAAAAATTATGAACCCCCAAATTCTCATCCGGCGAGAGGCCCTCAGCCCCCGCCGCCGCGGCACCAAGAAATCCACCCCCACCGCGTCGACACATCCGTTTTCTTCATCCAAGAAGATCCCAAGCGGCCCATTAAAGCAGACGAAGCCCCGACCACCCCCGCTGTTTCCGACCAAATTCCCGGAGTTCGCCAGAGCCCCCGGTGGCCCGCACGACTGACGGAGCTAGATCTCAGATATACGGCTCGTCCAACAGTGGTGCACGAGATGAAGCCGCCGACCGGCGCCGGCGCAGTCCGAGGTCTCCACCTCCGGCATCAATGGCGGTTGTGGGTTTCAGGTATTGTGGTCGGCCATACGACTGAGAACTCTGGTCAAGGTCGTCGGACGGATAATTGTTACGTTGTGGAATTAATAGATGTTTTTATTGTTATTATATTCTGGAATTAATAGATGTTTTTATGGTTTTGCTGCATTCAGATTTGCGTGGATTTACAAGCAGTGGTTACAAGAGGGATTGTGTGCTCTGATAACTCCCAAAATTCATGTCTTTAGCCCTTTACGTTACATGAGGAAATTGATAGCATGATATTAAGCTTATATGTTAAATTTGGTATCTTGGGTCGTTTCATAAATATATGCTTCTTTTTATGTTGCTATATTTGATTCATAGGATGTGAAAGTTGAAATGGAGGACATTGAAGAAGATGAATTGTGGTTGATATAAGATAGTGTCTATAAGATGAACCCGCTCCCAGTTATTTGGTACATTGATATATATGATTACTGCATAAAGACTAAGGTTAGAATCATCTCTCCGTTTTGCCTCTGAAGTTTGAGTGATTAAATCTCATTTGTTGATGATATCAATTATGTTACTATTTGAGGGTGTACAAAACATTAAATAAAAAAACCATCTCCAGCTCCTAAGTGGAAGGAACTCATCTTTTTCCTTAATAACTGAACTTGTTTGTGTGTGTGTGGGTGTATGTGTGCGCTCATGCGTATGCTTGTCAAATTGCAGAGGAGAAGCTGTGTGCCACCAAACTATATGACACATCAATCTAACATCAATGAGTTAATGAGGGAGGATCCTTATCGACCGGCTGATTGAGGTAAAAAAGAAAAAAAAAAAATATCTTAAAGTTCTGTTCAATTTCCTAAAACTGAAATCAAGCATTTTTCCTTTTTCACGTTTTTAATGCTTTAGTGTCCTGTTAATATTACATGCTTACATATATACGTGCACTACAAAATCGAGCTCGTGCACGAGTCATTATATCTGATACCGAGCATAATCAATAGATTCTTGGTTGTGAAAGGCCATCTTCAGAAAGAAGCTCCAGCTTGTTTGTTCGGGTTGCTGCTATTCTGATTGCCTGCAAGTATGAAGAGGTTTCGGTCCCCATTGTGGATAAACTTAGTTTCGTATGGTACTTTCTCACCCAAATTATAAAAATGAAAAAATAAATAAATAACATTGTAGTACTTTGTAGATTTACTTATTCTGGATTTATTTTGTTAATGTCGAAAGTTCAAATGAATTTGTTTAATATCATTCTAGAGAGACATGGTTTTTTGCTTTTGGCAGATGACACATGAAATAGGTTTATGTCAATCTCACGATAACAATGAAAAATAAAATATCCTGACTTGGAGAAGCAACCTGTTAAGATGCGTATATGTCTACGT
The DNA here is from genome assembly GCA_008636005.1 of Striga asiatica. NCBI lineage: Eukaryota > Viridiplantae > Streptophyta > Magnoliopsida > Lamiales > Orobanchaceae > Striga > Striga asiatica. The sequence goes on from BKCP01005084.1 coordinate 34,723, forward strand.
AATGTAATATTTTTTACTTCACTCATTTTACCTTGTTATGTAATGGAAGTATGCACCCAAGAAATGGTGCTTGTTGAGATCTCGATTGGATGAAGAAATTCATCATCAGTAGGTTACTAGGTTAATAGAATTTTTTGGGAAATATAAGGCAAATGGTTAGATTTTTGGGTTTAAATTTAGGTTGTCCAGAACTATTTTAGGGGAATTGAATTCATGATGGCGGCGGCGGATGTGTTGGAATTTTCTGAAAGAAAAAATGATATGGTTTCTGAAGGTAAAGGATATTTGTTACTTCTCTTTGTCTTGAATTTTTTAGCATATAATCTTTGTTAACCGTTCAATTAGCAGGTACACATACGTAATGATTAGACATTCAATTTAACTTACTATTGTCGATATTGTATCCAACCTTTACAGTGTGATACATCCTAACAATTTTAATTTACTAATTTATTAACAAAAGTCTGGATATCAACTGCATAAAGGATAACCAAACAAATCTATAATCTTATTTGCAGTTTTATATATTCAAGTTTTGTAATATATTCAGTGATTAATATATATGAAGAAGTGTTCTTATTTTGTGTAAATTCCTTATATTAGGATTATGTTTTGGAAGGACAAGAAGTTTTTGAGAAAATTGAAGTGGTGAAGAAACTGGATTCAACATTGAGTTTTATGCTACTCACGAGATACTATTTGGCTCTTTTTATTAACTATATTATATGAATCACTATGTGGCTTGCATTAAATATCTATTTTTTTTCCTTTATTTACTTTTGGTGAAAGTTCTCCATTGATCTGATTTGGTGATTTGTAATTTCTCCACATCGGCTAAAGTAACATTTTAAATACTGACTTTAATACGTGGGTCATGATCAGTTCAATTGATAGTGTTTGCTTTTCCCTTTCTTCGGATAGTGTTACCAAGCACTGCTAATTGTCACAGACTCACAGGTAACCTGCAGAACAATGGCATTTACCGTCAAGCAAATGTCTCTGATAGTGGCAACCCTTGGAATTTTGTCCTTTGTGTTTAGAGTTATTGCAGAAAACAAGAAGGTATTACATTATACCTTTATAATCCGAGTAAAATTGGGATATTGTTACTTATATCATGCCCTTTGCAACTATCATTCTCAAACTTTGTTGGGGTTGAATGGCTATTACTCATTTATTGATAAATTGTATGAGCTTGCGCATCAGAAACCTAATATATTTATTTTGTACATGGCTGAACCATTGCAGGTACATAGCAAATCAATAAGTTTGATGAGCCGATACTAGATCAGGTGCCTGCTTTTGGTTCAGCAAGACACCCGACCAAATTCTACAGCTTGACCACGTCCTGTAGTAGTCCTACCACAGATGACATTGCGCACCAGAAATTTAAGAAAATATTTCATTTAATTATTAATGAATGCATTTCTCTTGCTCTCATATTTGTTACGTTTTGGAACATCCTGTTATACGTTTTAAAAGAAAGCAATGTACAGAAATTGCCAGATTTAAATTTCTTGATGAAGGTCAAAGTAAAACCAACAATTGGATATGTAAAGAAAATGTAGGAGACCATACAAGTGATAAAATGGGCCGGCTGTGCCCAAGTCTTCTAGTCCTCTTATATAATAAGAGGGAGTTTTTTCCTAATTTTTTATTCTTTTAACTTTCATTTTAAATGCGACACGTGTCCACCATGACTCTTTGATTTCGAAATGCGGCCGAGTGCATTCCAGCAGTTAAATTATTCACGGCTCAAATAAAATTTTTCTTGTGCCGACATTAGCAGGTTGGTAGTCATTTCCATCTTCAATCAGATTTTATTGGCAAAAATTTTGAAATAATCTCACGCCACTTTTGTCAAAGTGTTTTCGTGCAAGTCACTTTTAATCAATAAGTAGATCAAGACTACAATATATATATATATATATATATATATATATATATATAATTTGTTTTCTGTCTTATATTGGTGTTAGTCATACGAGGTGGCCATACCTATAATAATTTTTTTATATATATATATATATATTTTCTTCTTTGTTCGTTCAAAGACAGAAGAACAGAGTTTTTCATTGCAATAATCAGGTGGTAAGTCTTTTTCGTATTTATTCAGATACTAGTCAACACCCATGTATTACATGGGTGGCGACGGAACCTCGTCCCGTTCAGTTCATAGACGGATTCATAAAAGTGGGATGGGTATCCGGACAAGTCAAATTCAGGACCGTCTCGGACCGCGTCCACCCTTACTATAAATAATCAACATATTTATAGATAATCCGAACCTAAATTAAATCTACCCAAGCCTAATAACGAATCATGTAATTTTGCCACATAGGATCCCGAAACATGCGAGCCTGCCACATAGGCTCAACACGTTCTCAATTAATATATAGGGGGGATTTGCCAAATTTCTCACGCAACTAGCAATACATATAATAAAATATATCTATAGTTGTTATTGTTCGTTCTATTTAGTAAGAAAGCCGAGAGGAGAGGTTTAAGTCCAAAGCTACGAGAGAGAGAGAGAGAAATAGAAGAGGAGAACATATGCATATATAGTGTATACCTATTTTTCTTCTTCTTTCCAAGCGAAATTCAGAGTTCTTCTTCAATCCATTACGCTAAATTAATCTCAGAAAAATCATCTCTATGCATTCGAGTAATTCTTATTATATTAATCGATCCTTGAGCCACCCATGGACTAAGGTGGGTTCCAGCCCATGTAAAACAAAANAAATTTACTTATTTGATTATTATTGTTAAATATCCCTAGGTAAATTTCTTGTTAGCCCTTGAATTAGCCCAACAAGACAACAACAAAGCCCAAAAAAATTTAAAATCCATTGTTGGGTTTGTTAGAATCGGTACAACTCTCACTTTTCATCTCACAAAATAGACACAGGCTCTAAATTGATTGCCCCAGTTAATCTGTAATCTCCAAGTTTCAAATCCCTCGACTCTCATCCTTGTTCTTTCAAGCCTCTGCGAGGTGAACGGGACATCTTTCATCCAGCGCCGACGATTGCGAGATTGGTGTGCGGGTGCGGCAATTGCGAAGAACAGAGGAAGCGACACCTTCGGGCTTCGAGGATCGAGCAATTGCGGGCGGCAGCCAACAAGTGAGCGGGTCCGAGAGTGACTCCGAGCCCTTTATTTTTGGTTTATTGAGAGTATGAATTTAAATTGGTGTCAGACGTGAATTTTGTGAATTGCCATTTGGTGACTGGTTTTTCAATTTTTTCTGTCTATATCTTTGTTATGTAATTTGTCATAGACTCATAGGTTGATTTAGTTTTGGTTTGTCTCTTTGTATTGCCAATGTGAATTGAAAATTGAAAAATGTTTTTCTCCCAATTTGTGGTTTGTGGGCCTATGGCTGTGGCTATATTTGTTTTCTCACAAGTTTTAATAATTTATGTTGAAGTTGAGATAGGAACATGTTTTTAGTTTAATTATATGTGTTAATGTTTGTTGATCATGTACTCAATGCTTTCAAAGGTGTGGATGCTTGTTTGGCCTTTATAATAAGATTGTGTACAAAAACCCACAAATCATTCTTGATTATCTTTTTCTATTTATTTTTTTTTCGTATTTTTTAGATTGCTTATACCATCTAACTGTTTGATTAATTTACTAATTTTTGTTAACTTGATAGGTTTCAATCATAATGGAGGGTCAAAGTACGAAGAAAAGAAAAACTATTTCTTTATTTGATCTAATTTATTTAATTTATTTGACAGGTTAATTCGTCTGGTTTTCACTCTCCTATGCCTACGGCAACTACAGAGTGAGCGTTTTCGACTATGAAACTTGTTAAGACAGTTCTTCGTAATAAGATGGAAAAGATTTTTTGGTGGGTTTAATTGTTATTTACATTGAAAAGGAGTTAGTCGAAAAGATTAGTAATGATACTATAATCGTCGAATTTGAATCTAAAAAGAAGCGGAGATCGCAGTTTCATTAGCCCCAGGTATTTTAAAATTCTAGCTCCGCCCCTGTTCTTCATTATCACTAATATCACCTCTCTCAATCGCCGGCCACTTGCTTTCTTCCTCGCGGGCACCCTTTGCCGGAAAACGTTCGGCAACCCACAGTAAGCTTCGTCTATCCTTCTCAGCCGGCGACCTACCCCTGCGAGCAGTAACAAACGGCAAGTCTCAACCACCCACGAGCAGACCAAGCCTCAGTTCGCGACGAGCAGCGGCGGTATTTTTCTGCCGAATCCCGCCATTGTTGGGAGTAATCGGTGACCGTTGTTCAGCAGAAATCCTTCTCTGACATCGCCATAGCCGTGAGACGCGGAGGCGTGCATCTGCCAGGAAATAAAATTGACATGCACAAAATTTTTTCTCCATTTCCTCACTACACGAGCTTCATTTCATGATGTAACTTCGAGAATCCCGTCGGCCCTCCTTAGGCGGGTCGAACATTAGCGAGAGTTCTTTCGTAAAAGCACGAGAAGAGGAGAAGTCGCTTGAGGCGTTTATTTAGTATTTCGGGGTCCCGATAATTTATTTTCAATAGCCCGAGTTAGCGGGTGAATAGTAAAAAAATGATATAAATTGCTGAGGTCGAGTTCAAGCGTCCGATCCTTCGTTTTTCTCGATTTCTTTCAGTTTTTCGTCTATTGGAGTGGAGGTATTAAGTTTGACTATCTTTTTAATTAAATTTCAAGTTTAGTTTGAAGGATTAATTAAATTTATTATAATAATCAAATAAATATATGTATTAAGAAAAAATCATATGAGTTATTTAAGTGATATTGTGATGAAATTCGAACAACAAATATATGACTATGTATATTATTTATCTGTCAAGTTTCATAATTTTCAGAGTTATGGGTGATATTTGAAAAATCATGAAGTTTTGAGAATTTGTTTAATTTAATTTAAATTGAATTAATTTATGAAATATCCTTGGATAAAATCCTTGAGTACATATAGTCATAAAGTTGAGTAGTTTAAAAAGTTTCTTGTTCGATTAAGTCATACCGGTAGATTCCAGTTACTTTTACTTCAAGTTTTTCAATCTAAGTTTTATTCCGATAATTTTAGTACAGTGTTTCTTTATAGCTGGATAAGTTATCTAATACAGTCGAGCATCCTATCATTTTATTTAGACCTTCTCCAATCGATACTCAAAACGCAAAAAATGCAGTAAAAATTGCTCAATCGAACCCTAAACGCAATCACAAAATGATTTTTTTGGTTTCTCTCTCCTTGTTGAAACGCAAATATGCGTTTGAACGCATAAAATGCGTTGGATCTTTTCAAAATTCTATTCACTCCAATTGTTTTGACAAATTACATAAAAGGCCCACAATACAAGTAAAAATAAAAATAGATATTTTAAGTTTTAGTTTTTTTTTTTTTTTTTTGTTTTTGGTCGAAACGATAGAAGATTTATAAAACTAGGACAACGGGAACAACGTTCGAATACAAAGCAAACTAAAACTAGAAACATGGGAGGACACGCATGCAAGCGGCCTAGACGTCCCACTCGGACATAAACAAAACCTCACAACAGAAATATGAACAAGAGCAAGAAAACTAAACCACTGCAAGAAGCCTAGTTTAGAATCCCTACCCTAACAACAAATTAAAAACAGAAAAGCAGCAAAAGCCAACAACAGAAAAATTATAATGAAGAAAACTCAATCCATTCCCTCGTTGCGCAACGGAGAATGAGTTGAGGAGAAAGGTAAGAGCCTTCAAACAACCAGAGATTTCGGGATCGCCACAACCACCATAGCATATAGGTAGTTAGTTGGATCCTTTCTTCTGCCACCTCACATTTGATGCTCGAGCAAATATGTCTCCACCAAGAGCTGAAATGAAGATTTGGTTCTTTGAGGCTTTCCCATTGGATAGGGCTGATATCCCACAGTCTAGCAGCTTTCTGACAGTAAAAGAAAACATGTTCCACTGTCTCTGGTCCCTCTCCACAACTTTGGCAGCAAACATCAATGTTCAGCCCTTTAACAAACAAAGCAGTTTTGACAGGAAGAGTTCCTGAACAACATTTCCACAGAAGTTGCTTGATTTTGCTGTTGATCCTCAGTTTCCAAGTTAAGTTCCTGGCTGCTTTGGTAGCCTTTGAAGTAGTGCTACTTTCAGGAATGTCCAGTTCTTGAACCTTGCTCAGAATCAAATCAGTGTAAATTGAGGAGACAGTGAAAAGGCCTTTATTGTTCAAGCTCCAGAAATTCCTGTCAGGCCTATTAGGATTAATGGTGGAGATGTTTAAAATGGCTGCACTCTCTGTTTCATTGAACACATTCTGAACCAACCAATTGTTCCAACCAGTTTGTCTGTCATCAAAGAGATCTTTAACCCAGATTAGGTGTCCTCTAGCTATAGGCAGCAGGTTAGGCTTCTTACCTTTTAGGAGTGGCACCCAACTAGGATCTTCAATCTTTGTATCAACCCCATTTCTAACTTCAGTTCTGAAGCCTCTAGCAAAGTCTGGGAGGATAGTAACCCAACTGTTCCAAAGCCATGAGCTATTTTGAGTTTTTGTAGCTTCGAAAATAGTTGAGGATGGGAAATACCTGCTTTTAAGAATTTTGCTCACCAACAATTCAGGATATACAGTGATTCTCCAAAGCTGTTTACAAATAAGAGCCTTATTGAACAGCAGCACATCTTGGAAGCCCAAACCACCTTCACTTTTGGGAATTGTTAAGGTGTTCCATGATTTCCAGTGCAGCCCTCTTTCATTTGATTCACCCTTGCTCCACCAGAAGAGTGCACACAGCCTGGATATCTCTTTGACAACAATCTTTGGAATTTTGAAACAAGCCATGGTAAAGACAGGCAGGGCATTAAGAACAGCCTTTATTAGGACTTCTTTTCCAGCTGCAGATAGGAGTTTGTTTTTCCAGCTTGTGAGCTTTGATCTGACAGCATCCAAAACATAGCCAAAAGCTTCCTTCTTAGATCTTCCTATGCCGAGGGGAAGGCCTAAATATCTGCTGGATTGGTGAATTCTGATACCTGGGAGAGCTTGGCAGATGTTGTGCTGCAGGGGTAAAGGAGTGTTCTTGCTGAACATAATTGTGGATTTGGCCATGTTCACCTTCTGTCCAGTGAAAAGTTTGTACCTTTCCAGAATTGAAGTAAGAATGTGAACTTGCTCTACCTCAACTTTACAAAAACATAAGGTATCATCTGCAAATAGGAGATGTGAAAAGCTAGGTCCATCCCTTGAAATTTTCAATCCTGTTAGAGTTCCATTGTTGACAGCATCTTGAATCATGGCAGAAAGGAGTTCAGCAATAATGAGAAACAGGTATGGTGATAAAGGATCACCTTGACGAATTCCTCTGGAAGGATGGACAAAACCCCCAGTAGCCCCATTAACATTAAAAGAGAAAGTGGCAGTAGAGATGCATGACATTATCAGCTTGATAAACTTCAAATCAAAACCCATTTTCACCATAATCCTATGAATACTCCCCCATTCCACCCGGTCAAAAGCCTTCATAAGGTCAAGCTTAATGGCCAAAAAATAATTCCTACCTGTTCTGTGTCTGCTTAGGAAATGAAAGGCCTCATGGGCTATGATAACATTGTCTGAGAGCTGCCTACCCTTAAGAAAAGCTGACTGGCTGTCATTGATACAACAATCAAGGCATGATTTCAATCTTTGGGCCAAAATTTTTGACAGGATTTTGTAGATAACAGTACAGAGACTGATTGGTCTAAAATGAGAAAGAGACTCTGGATTCTGACACTTGGGGATTAAGGTGACTAAGGTGTGATTCCAGTATTGCAAGAGAGTACCTGACTCAAAGAAGCTTTTAATGGCTGCAATCAAATCAGGCTTTATTGTGCTCCAGAAGCTTTGGTAGAATAGAGCCTGCATTCCATCTTCACCAGGTGACTTCTCAGCAGGGAGACTAAAAAGGGCAGAGTGAATTTCTTCATCCTCCACTTGAGAGAGAAGCTTTTGATTCATTTCCAAAGATATTGTGGTAGGAATCAGTTGCATGAGAGTGTCTCCACCAGTTGAACCTTCAGAAGTAAAGAGATTGGTATAGTACTCAGAAATATGTTCTTCAATCTCTGACTTCTCTGTGAAAGTGTGATTGTCAGCATTAATAAGCCTGGTTATGGAGTTTTGCTTTCTTCTGAGTCTAGCATAGGCATGGAAGAACTTGGTGTTGGCATTACCTTTTTTCCACCATAAGATTTTGGCCCTTTGTTTCCAATAGAGTTCTTCTTGTTGATGGGCCTCATTGAGATCATTCCTAACCTGCTCCCACTCTTCCCATTTCTCCTCTCTGTCTTCCTCTCTAAGCTCCTCCAATCTCTTAGTCAGGTTTTTGATGGCCCTCTGGTTTGAAGATTTAAACTGAGAACTCCACAGAAGGAGGGCTATTCTGGTTTCCTTGATTTTCTCCTTCAAAATAAAGAAAGGAGTGCCTGACTGTGGTTTGGCCCAAGCTGTTCTAACCACTTCATTGATACCCTCCATTTTGAGCCATCTACTATCAAATTTGAATCTGCTCATACTCCTGGGTTGTTGATCTCCACTGTCCAAGATGATCATAGAGTGGTCTGATGCACTTCTGTGGTAATTCAAAATAGAAGCATTGTGGTTGGCCTCTAACCATGCTGATGAAGCAAACCCTCTGTCCAATTTTTCCTCCACATAGCCCTCTGCTGCCCTATTATTAGCCCAAGTGTATTGGTAGCCTTTCATGTGAATCTCTTCCATTTGCATACTGGCTATAAACCTGTGGAAATCCAGGAAACTGCTTGTTGGCCTTTGTCTACCTCCTTTCTTGTCCTCTTGATAACAGATGTCATTCCAGTCTCCCATGATTAGCCATGTATCCCCCCATTCATTTTTATCCAAGATCAACTGTTGCCTCTGAGCTTCTCTTGTGGCTTTCTCAGTGCTCATATAAACAAAAATGGCCCAAGACCTGCTGCCTTCCTTCAGACTATACTCCACTGCTATATAGAAATCTTTGCAGACCACCTGGATGACATTAACCTCCAATGTCCAAAACAAAACCATACCACCACTGGTTCCTCTGGGATTAACTATTGAACACCTATTTTCAAAACCCAACTTTTTACCAACAACCTTCACAAAGGAACTTTGTTTTTTAGTTTCAGAAAGAAAAAGGAAAAAAGGATGGTGAGCCTTAAAGGACTCTTTGATTTGGGAAACTGTAGAGGGCCCACCCAGCCCTCTACAGTTCCACACCGCAGCTAACATTTGTCACTCGGGTGCCACTCCAGGCTGGCAACCCCCACCTTGTCAGATGATGATTTAAGTTTCTTGCTTTCATTTTCAGTTTGATTATGAGCCTTGGTATCAGGATGATATTGCTGCAGTTCTTCTCTGTCTCTCTTGCCTTGAGTGGAGAAAGGGTCTCCAATGGCTGTTTGATCTTGTCTTTGTAACCTGCCAGAGTTGTTGGTAGCTCTTTTCCAAGTCTTGCCTTTGGTTTTCTGAGTTTCGGCTGTGACTGATAGGGTTAGGGGAATATGAGGCAGAATGGGTTCAAGTTCCATGTCTATAGTTCTAGAGGAGCTGCCTTTGTCGAGGGGCAATGAAATGGAGGGATGATTTTGGTTGTTTGGAACAGTTGGGAGCTTGACAATCTGGGAATTATGAGTGTGTGAGGGAACTGTATCCTGAGTAGATTGAGCTTGAAGAGGAATGATTTGGTTGTTATCATCAACATGGCTGTTAGAATTATGAAAGGGTGCTGTATGAGGCGATGGAGAAGGAGTATCATTATGGTTAGGACTTCTAGAGCCTGAGGAGTTCAACCCAGACCAATTCTGTGCTTCCTGTGCTCGCAACCAATCCCCATACTGCCCCTCATTCACTGTCTTCGCTTTAATATCAACCATTCTCTTTGCACACCCTCTGTCTAAGTGTCCTATGTGACCGCAATAGTGGCATAGGTTAACGAGCCTTTCATACTTAAAACCAACACTAACTGCTTGATTATTCAGTCTAATATTTGCACATCTAGGAAGAGGATCATTGATGTTAATAGAAACCAAGAGGCGCATAAGTTTACCTCCATGACTGCCTGCTCCCACTACTACCACATTGTCAATATTATTGAAGACTTTCCCGATTTTAAGCCCAACTTCCGTGCTAAGCCAGTTAAGAGGAAGATTGAAAACTTGGACCCAAATCTTTAGTTCTGAGAAAACTGGATGTGCACTTGATAGCCCTTCTTTCCATTCCAATAAAACTAGGTATTGGTTGTCTAAAATCCAGTTGGTACCTTTGGAGACTCGCAGAAGATCCTCTCTACTCTGGAAAATGAATTGGAAATAATTTGGGCCAAGCTCTTTGACGTCCATTGTGCCTTGTAATCTCCAGATTCGGCTCATAGTTCGATTCATACCCAGCCAGCTAGCTCGCCTGTCGCCAATCACTTTTCCAAACAAACTGCGATTGCATTCATCAGCACTAAGCTTAATATCATCTTGCGCTATGTCAATGAAGTTGTGCTCTCGATCTGAAAGAGAAAATCCTTGCAATCGATTAGCTAGCTCGTCGTCTTGCCCAATGCTCGCCGGCGTACCCATTGGGAAAAAAAACTGCTCACAAAACAGAACGAAGAATAATTGGGGGAATTACATCACTTAGAATATAACAAAGGAATCCTATTCACCAATCGAAGATCAAAATGCCCAACGTGAATCGCTCTCAAAGAGAGAATGTGAATCGCTCTTGTTTACATGCCGTTATTAGCTTAACATCATCAAAAAGATAATATATGCAGTAATATTTTTGTTTTTAGAAATTATATGTATTAATTTATTTATTGTTAGCTAATAAATTTATGCAGCCATAAAACTATTTTTTAAACAAACTATATGACTTCAATTTTTTTTTTAGCGAGTATAATTTTGATATGTTATATTTTGTTAATTTTATATAAATGTGCAAATATTAGTAGAAATATCTTTTTTTTTTTTAAAACAAATTATATGGCTTATTTATAAAATGTTATTTTTTTTTAATTTTATATAAATGTGTAAAAATTAGTAGAAATATCTTTTTTTTAAAACAAATTATATGGCTTAATTTTTTTTGTTAGCGAACTTTTGATGCGTTAATTTTGTTAATTTTATATAAATGTGAAAATAAATAGAAACATACTTTTGGTTGTCTATTTAGTTTTTTATTATGTTGTTATGTAAATATCTTAAAAAACTAGTGTAATACTGTTAAAGTTTTTTTGCTAATCCATGGAACAAAATTGTATTAACAAGTAAGGTTGTAGCAATAAATGTAAGGAAAAAAAAATTGTAATACTACAAACTTATATAGACTGTAATGCTAAATCTTACAGTTTCAAAATATTCGAAAAAGAATATATGTAAAAATGAATATTGTAGAAAAAGAATATATTGTAAATGCAAATAATATATAGTATTTTAAAATATTTTTCGACATTGATACAGAAAAAATTAAATTTCATGAATTGTATATGTGTAACAAATATGTATTACAATTTTTAATATGTTTGAATTATTGATTTGTAATTAATTTTATTATTTTATTATAATCGAATGTTGAATTGTAGTAGCGTCTAATTTATAAATTTGATAAATATGTGGGTAGTATTGAAAAGTTGTAAGAGTTGATAAGAAATAGAATATTCTGAGAATATTTTTTTGAGTTTGGGAATGGGTATATCGGTTGGAGATGAATTACTATTTGATGTAACAGTTACTGCAAAATGAGTTTGAGAATGAGGCTTTCGATTGGAGATGGCCTTAGTATAATATGAGCAGGGCCGGAGCCTTATTGGAACCAGGCCCACACTGGAAAAAACCTAGTATTAGTATTAACCCATATTGTTTAATCTAAAAAATACTAATTATGCCAAATAAGCCCAATAAAACCTGCCCAACTCACAAAGACTAAACCCTAGTACTAGCCTATATAAGCTCAATAGATAAGCTTAATATAATAAACTAATAAAGCATCTAACAAAATAATTAAACAACAGAAAAGAGTGCATAGATCACGCAGACAAATACAAAGGGAAAGAAAAAGAGGGAAAAATAGGGGGAAAAGGAAAGAGTCGAAGAGTTTGTCAATTTTCGGTCCAACTATACGGGAAGATTACTTACAAGATAACGAAATTATTTCTGTTTATTTTAATAGAGGTAAAAATTACTCTTTTTTATTTTTTTAGATAGTGGTAAATATATTCCTTTTTAGGTAGAAATTGCATATTCAAGCCCTTTTTAGATTTTTTTTTTTCAGTTATTTAAAGTGTGATATGTCAAAATGAGGAATTTCATTTATTGTAAATTTATATTATTATTTTTTGTATATCAAACATTGAGAGATATTTTCAAAAAAGGACATGTCATCAAAATTCTTGTGAAAATGTCTCAAAAAAAGATACTTTGAATCCAATTAGATTTGAGAAAAATTCTAGTATCTTTCGGCAGAAAGAATATAGGACGGAAAATTCTGGTATCAATGCGAAAATTAGTCAAGATGATCAGGTTTTATCCTTAAGAAACCGTTTTTGCATTTGCCCTTTTCATTAAGTTTTTTATATTTTTTAAAGTATATGGTTATGCCCTCGCTCATTATATTTGCTAGATCCGCCCCTGAATATGAGCATAGTATTTAGTATATTTGTTTATATGAGCATGGTCCAGTTACATGCATATTTGATTAAATCTGTTTCCTTTATGTCTACACGAGTAGTTGGAGCAAGTTTAAAGAAAAACATATTTCTAGAAAAGATAAGTTTTAGTAGCATTCCGAGTTAAGTACAAAAGATTTATAAAATTTTATAAGTATTTTCGAAGTAAAAATCGCGAAAAAATGTTTTTAAGGATTTTTTTAGCACCTATTCAATTTTATTAAATGTTATTAAAAAAGGTGTTAACCTATAAGGATTATGACCATCTATTTACGCATCTAAAACATCACTAACACTTCGTACCTAATGCCAATGGCCATTTATTATCAATAGCAATTAATGCTCTTTCATTATTATTATTATTATTATTACTAGTATGTAGTCCGTGCGATGCACGGGACATAGATGTTAAATGTGTTATTATCATATGGTCTGTCTCTTAGGCTTAAAAAAAGCAGAATAGATCATACATTCTATACCTTTCAGAGATGTTACTGAGTTATTTTTATATGGTTTGTCTCTTAATCCTGGAAAAAAAAAAAAGTAGAGTTGAATCATCTATTCTCCACCTCTTTTAATTGGAGTTGTCTTTCTAGCCAGAGCATTAAATTGAACCAGTTAGCGGTAGCCTGTGAATTAATTAATATATAGTATCCCGCTAATATGTTTATATTAATTTTAATTTGATTATAATATATTTATTTATTTCTTGATATAAGAAAAAATAATAATTTTATTTATTCTTGTTCACCACATAATATTTAGTTATTATTTTCTTATAATTTTTTTTCATATAATGTCATTATTATTATTTATAAAAATTATGGAAGTAGTCTTCTTCTTATTAATGTAATAAATATAAATTATGTAAATAAATTATAAATAACGCAAATGAGTAATAAATCACTATTAAATATTAAACTATGTAATATTATATATTAATGTAATACATATATTTTATTATATAGACATTTATTTTTATTGTATGAATAGCTTGAGACTAATTCTTTAAATCACTATTAAATAACATCTTTAAAATATTATTTTTTATTTATACATACAATATTAAAAAATAGAATACTATAAATAAAATAATTTATTGTAAATTTTTTATATATTTAATTTCAAATAATTGATATCATATTACTAAATGTAAAAATAAAAATAGATAAATTAGAAATAAAACAATTGATTGAAAAGTATGAAAAGTTTAAACAATATATTTAGATCAATTATTGATTTCATATTACGTAAAATAAAAATTAAAAGCCTTACAAAATATTGTAAAAAATATTACTAAAAGAAAATAGAAAAAAATTGTAAAAAATAATGTTTAAAAAAAATTCACATTAAGTAAGTAATAATATTTTTTGTAAAAAAATTCACATTAATGTGATGCAACATGAACATAGTTTAACATGAATAATATTATATTATTATTTTGTCCCGATAAAACCAAGCCCGTGATAAATATTCACCAGAACTTAGGCCGGTGTGTACTGTCTTGAAGTGTTTATTAAAATGACATGAAAATTAAATTGTGTAAGAGAGTAAAATTTGTATGCCTAAAATGTATTAATAAAACCTAATAAAATGTTTAAATAACCCAAAACATTATATAATATTCTCAAAAATATATCTTAAATTTTGTCAAATTTTCTATGTTATCCCGGTCACATTTATCCTAGATATTAAATAATAATGGATATATATCAATATATTAATAACAATATGTATCAATATATTAATAACTACACATGCAAATTATTTCAATTTATATAATAGATACAATGAATATCTTTGATGGTAGCAGTGAGGTGTAGATGCGTTAGGTTTCTTTGTTAATTTGTTTAATAAAATGATTAGATTTATTAGTAGTTAAGATTTTGTAAATCTCTTACAAAAATGAATAAATAATCATTTATAAAATTAATTTATTAATTTATATGTATGGTAATAATCTATATAAATAATGTGTTGAATAAAAAAATATATAGTATGTGTATTGAATTTTATTAAATATATGAATATATTATACAATGTAACACAGAATTACCTAATTAAATTTAGGACTATTTAGTATGAGATTTCTTTAACCACAATAAAGCTTTGACAATATCGGATGAGATATGGGAATGGAATAGTATTGTGATTTTAATTATTTATTTGTATTTTAAAATCGTGTTGAGAATTGAGATAGCTAGATTTCAGTTTATCAAATTATGGGCACACATTTCAATTAAGTGAACAATGTGCATAGGATTGCATAGATTCGATAAATTCAAGACATGCGGCAATATATGATAAATCCGATAGTTATGTTAAGCAGTTTTATACAGATTAGTAACCATATTTATCAAGATTCCAAATTTTAAGGGCAGTATTACTGCTATCCGATTTTCTAGCAACATTTAATGAGTTTCTAAGAAAATAAATAAAAGTTACTATGAATGGCATGTGATTAATGCTAACTGAATTTTGACCAATCATTGACTTACTATTTTTGTTAAATGTTAATTCTTATTATATATATATAGATTATTATTTTAGGTGAAGTTTTTATTGTTTAACAACACCAAAATCAGACATGTACTCCTCTATAGGGGGTCCAAAGGTGCATTAATTTCTTTTAAGACACCTCACCGAATGCTAGGAAATGGCCATTTACTATTAAGAATCATTAATGATCCATAATTATTTTATTTTGTTTATTTAATTTAAATTCTATACTCTACTTATCACTCTCTACACTTATTAACGATAGAAGATGCACTTCATTAGCTATGTTATTATTAACTACGATTTGTTGGGGATAAGTTTATTTTAGCTTTTAATTTCTTACATAAGCATAGTTGGTGTTCTATTCTGTTATTTATCCCATGGCCAAGTTTGTTAAAAAAATATATGTATGTTCGCTAAAATGTTAACTAAGTAACCCAGAAATATTTTAAGTTCATATTCATGATTAATTAAATTTTAATGAATGATATAATTAACAAATATTATATCAATATTGTGTTTTTATAAAATAAAAAAAAATTTAACGGCTACTTAACGACTCTATTTTAACGGCTATTTATCAATCTATATATATAACACTTCAGTTCATACATTAACACTTATTCAAAAATATTTCAATATATTCTCATCTAGAAAAAAAATGTTTAATCTATTTTTTATAATTACCATTATATTAGTTATTATATACGTTTTAGGAATTTTCACGATGATGTATCATACTGTTGAATTTATGTTTTATATATTAGGTCTTTTTTTAATGTGTTTCTTATTAGCTCTTCTAATCTGTTTGAATAATGTATGATTGTATTTGTAATTTTTCTAAATCTAATCATTGATGTTATATTTATTTGTCATTGTCTTGTAGAATAAGAAATCCTTTATTTTTCCTTGCTATTTCCACGGCATTTTCTCTTATTTTAACTTAAGAGATGCTCATTAAACATCTCATCTATAACCGTCTAAAATTACCGATAAACAAGATAAAAAATCATAAATAGCTCATATCTCTATCGGAATTTTTTTTTTAACACGGAATTTCCAACCACAATTTGTTGGGACATTTACCACATATCAGAAAACCATTACTCATGGGCCGGCTGTGGTCCCACAGTCGTTACCTTCCTAGTCTTATCTTATTTAGAGCACGTTTGTTTGGAATGACAGGACATGATTTAGGTGCTAATCTGGGCAATTTCGCGCGTTTGTTTACCATGATCAGGGCCCGTCAGATTAGATGAGGCCCGCGATGTACGGTGAAGTAATCTCCCATTCCGCCGATTAAGTGATCTGCTCGAGGGGTTATGATTGGGACCTGTCTGAACAGTAGCATGAATGACAATGTCTTATTTGGCCCTAAAAGTAATTTTTTCGGACTAAATTGCTCTCATTGCAGAAGAAAAATACACGATGCCACTACCTTTTTCTGCACATCACATTAAAAGGCAACAGTCCACATTTCACCTATATTTCGGTCAAGCTCTTCCATCCTTCCCTAGCCGCGCGACTTGAAGTGTAGATCTGATCTTGTCATCGATTGTTCAGGTGAAAATCGTTCTTCCTCTTTCTTTACCATTTCACATTCATGAGATCGGTGGCAATTTTTATTTTTTATTTTTTTGAATTTCGACGTTTATCTGTAAGTTCCTTTTGTTTAATTTTTGTTTATTTTTTTTCTAATGTTCTTCCCCGACATCAGATTCGTGTTTATCTATTTTTGTTTGTGCTTGTATCCACCTGAGAGGCGTTTTTGTAATGAATATTTCTCGTTCGATGCCCCAGCTGAGAGGCGTTTTTTTTCAGACGACAGTAGTGAAATTTGTTATTTGGTAATAAATATTGAAATGGTAATTATGTCTATGCTTGGGGTATTGCTGTTACCATTTGTCGGTCTAAAATAGTACAAAATGGGGTGCAAAAATTGTGATATTGTTGAGGTGAATATGGAAGTTTACTTCGAGTCTGCAACCGACTTTGCCCATCTTTTACTTTGTCATCTGGCATCAACACTCCTATCTGATATGTCACTGATTGACGGTATAGGAAAAGACAACTGCAATGCTTCACGGGTTAACAAGGGCCGGTTTTTTGCATTCTTTTCTAATTTACCATCATTAAAGCCTTGAACACGATCTTTCAAAAACAGTTTGTAATTTCAAAAGGAAAATACGTGACGACATCTCCGTGAGTAGGTGCCGTGTAATTATGCTTCAGCAGACTGAAGGAGCCAAACAATAGCTGGGGCCTAAACAATTTTACGACGACAGCGGCCATGAATGATAAATCTGGAATATAAAATTTTTTTATAATATAAAACAAGCTCGCCAAAACAGATAATAATCATGAAACAAAAAAATAAATAAATAAATAAAAGGGAACAAAATTTCAACCAGATTACATGTACAAAATTAATAATAAACACATTTCATATGGCATATTAATAATCATATAAAAAACGGGGAAGTGTGTTGGAAATGAAATCATAAATGGCGCAAAGTTGCATGCGCATGCAAATGAAAATCATAATTCATGCAAAAAGGAATAAATTATAATTCATGCAAATGGAATAAAAAAAACCACTTTAATTTAAGGCCAATTTAGTAATTGAAACTTTTATCCCATTTCTTGTCCTACGAAAAATGTATACACCTGGATTCTTGAATAATCTTATATGATGTAAATCATGTTTAACAAATTAATGACTACTCTAATCTCTACAAGACAATCTGCACACTTGAGATAGCTTTAATCTAATCCCGTCATTTCAAACAAACGTGTTCTTAATATAAAGCACTTCTAGCACTGTAGTAATTTATATTTTTTTATTGTTTGGCTACATCTCCATTTGACACGTTAGATTTTTGAGAATGTAGTGTCTTTTATGCCCTTGTATTGAAGTATAATACTAATCTTATCCCTAGATATTTTAATGAGAAAAGAATGTTATCTTCCACTCAATTGTTCTCCCATCTCGACTCTCAGCAGGGCGATGCGAAATTATCGTGAGGAACACAAATGAAAAGGTTAAATATCCAATTCGCCTTATCGGACTCCATGGGAGTTGTTAGTGGTATCTCCTTCCGTCATGAGCTTGACCCTCTATTCGAGGTGTTTGTTGACATTATAGGCCTCTTGTCTCTTTTAGATTGTGGTCGGTGTGAATATGTAAATAGGGATCACAACGGAGTAGCTCACAACATAGCAAGGTGGACGGTCTCCTCGCATACATCGTGTGTTTGGAGTGACTCTCTCCCTATTTGGTTCTCTTCTTTTCTATGGGATGTATCGGACTAATGTCCCTAACTTTACGTTCCCCCACTTCTACATGATGTTGAAGCATTTAATTAATTTTTTTTAAGTTTCTTTTATTTATTCCAAAATCCATCCATATTTTATTTTGTGAAAAAAATTGGAAAAATAGTAGTGTATTAGTTGCGGTAGAAGAAGTTGCACCGGGTATGGATAGAAATATAATGGAAGGAATCTTCTGATTCAAAGAACATTTTAAACTAAAACTAACATGTCAGTACAATAGTGAAAAACATGTTAAAGGCACTAATTTCTTTGATAGTAAAACAAAGTAATCTAGATATGACAATGAAATAGCACAAATGCGCTGAAGATGATCGAGCATTTGATTTTCTGTTTCGTGTGTCTTATAGTTTGTTGGTGAATTCACCTATAAGTTAAATATGTTTATCTCTTCATGGTAATTAGGCAAAAATAATGTCATTGTTTACTTAGATTTGGGTGATTATTAAACGTTATTCTTGTGTATATTTTTATTAACAAAATTCTATCTTTCTAATTAAGAATAAATAGTTTTGCATGACATACAAATGTGAGGATATGCTTGAAATAGTAAATATTTTTTATGAATAATTTAACATGATGCACATAATATTGTCAAGAGTGGAATTAAAGATTTATAATATTGTTTGCGATGAACCAACTTGAACTTTGTTTTTTTTTGTGAGTGTGTGCTATAGATTAATAAAGTATTATTTATTTTGCTACATTTTCTCTCAGGCTCTAATCAAGGGCTTCATATGCCAATTCTTTCAATTTATATTTTCTTTCTAAGAGTGACGTATTTTTTTAGAATAATCATGAGATAATTATCTTTACAATGATTGAAATAAGTATGAGATAATAAGCTATCAACATGCCAGTTAGTGGCACATTATAATTGGTAACATACTTGTTGAGAATCTTTTTATTTACTTGTATAACTTTTTTCTTTAATTTTTTCTCTTAATTAAATTATATTATTATGTCTAACACAGGACAATCCCCCAGAATTTTAGAGCAAATGCATCGAGTATGTTCCTATAAAGTTGTATGGGTATAAAGCTATTCAAGTTATACTACAAAAATCAAGAATGGCTTGGAGTGATCGACTTTATAACTAAAGTCTTATAGTGTAACTTCTTTAGGATTCTCTCGCCTGAGAGCGCTCTGCATTCTCTCGCCTGAGAGCTTTTCTGTTTTATCTCTTCTTCTTCGTTGATTCCTTCAATTCTCTCTCCCCATCGGTACAATCTCTCGCACCTTCATCTTATTCTATTTCCATCTCAGTTCATAGGTTTTTAAATTAGGGTTCATATGGGATCCCCAAATTGCATTGGGCAAGATGAAGAATTATCCAAGAAGCTGCAGAATGTGTCCCTATCAGCTAAAGAGCATTCATTTATTGATATTGGGCATGAAGACATTAAGATCAGTGCGGATGAATGCCAACGTAACTTATTTGGGAAAATTGTAGGAGATTGGAAAAACAGTTGGATTGGCGTCAAAAGGGCAATGAGCCAGATATGGAGGCTTAACCAGCCCATGGACATTAAGGAACTCGGGCCGAACTATTTCCAATTTATATTCCAAAGTAAGGAGGACAAGGAGCGAGTGGCCAAGGGCATTAACTGGATGTATGACAACCAGTATCTCATTCTTTCAGAATGGAAAAGAGGTCTGTCGTTAAACCACTCAACATTTAATGAACTCAACTTATGGGTTCAGGCCTTCAATGTGCCGTTGGACTGGCTAAGCACTGAAGTAGGCAGGAAAATTGGGAAGGTGTTTAAACAGGTGCAAAATGTGGTTATTGTTGGAGCTGGCAGCCATGGTGGAAGAATTATGCGCCTTCTTGTCACAGTAGACTTAAAGGAAGCCCTACCTCGATGTACTAATCTCAGAATGGATGATTAAACAGTCAATGTGGGTTTCAAATATGAAAAGCTAGTTAACCATTGTCATTACTGTGGCCTAATAGGAAATCTGGACAGAGCATGTGCATTGAGAATGGATGATATCAAAACAGGAAATGTTCAGGAAGGTCAATATGGTGCATGGATGAGGGCTACTGAAAGCCATCACTGGGCAGGCATTAATTCTCAGGGAGCTCAAAGTACTTCAGCCTCAGAGAACCCATCCTCACCCACAAACTCGAACACCCGCATACCTACTCCATCCTCCCACCAAAATGATAGTAACATAGTCCTTTCTATTGAAGGCTCACCATCTCATCATCAAAACAGAGCCTCTGAAACCTCTACCTCACAACCTATTCAGGCCATTTCTCCTATCTTCAATGATATGCCTCAGGACATTCCCTCACCCTCTAAGATCTCTCAGGAAGTTCTGGTGTCTCATAAGCAAACCCAAAGCCTCTCTCAGGAAATGGAAGTGGATAACTCTCAGCACCCTGTTAATCTGGAGAAGTCTCTGCAATTTTCTACTTCAAGTAAGCACCTTGTTAAACCTAAACTCTGGAAAAGATCAGAATCCAGATTAGGGAGATTACAGAGACAACCTATTACCTCTTCACTCCAGGTGACTAATACTTCAGTTAAGAGAAACAGAACTGACAATGATGATCAAAGTCCAGCAAATCAGTCTCAAAACCAGATTCCTGAAGGAAACAAGAAACCGAAAATTGACTCTGAAAAGGTGGGGGGTGGCCATCCTCGAATGGCGCCCAAGTGACCAATGTTAGCCATGGTGTGGAATTGTAGAGGGCTGGGTGGGCTCTCTACAATTTCCCAAATTCGAGAGTCATTGAGAACTCACCACCCTGCTTTTATTTTTCTATCAGAAACAAAAAAATCCTCAGCCTTTGTTAAATCAGTAGTTAGGAAGCTTGGTTTTGATAATAGATGTCTATAGTGGATCCAGATGGCCTCAGTGGTGGATTACTTCTGTGTTGGGGTTCTGAAGTTCAAGTTGACCAGATCATTTCTCATCCCTTCTACATTGCAGTTCAATACAGATTTGTAGATGCCAACCCCACCTGGGGGATTTTTGTTTACCTTAGCACCAACTCTTTGGAAAGACAGGCACAATGGGCAGAACTGGAATTAGCCAAGCAACACTGGGGTCATTCCTGGTATATTCTTGGTGATTGGAATGCTATCTGCAGAGGGGAAGAAAAAAGAGGAGGCATTGACAGAGCCTCTTCTAGTATGGAAGGTTTCAACTCTTTTATTAACCGCATGGGGATGGAGGAAATAAGAATGACAGGGTATAAGTTCACTTGGTGTAACAATAGATTTTCTGAAGGACTCATAGAAGCCAAGCTTGATAGAGGCTTTGCATCTGCTGATTGGTTGGAGAGTCACCCACAAGCCTCAATTCTCAATATTGCAAGACCAGCCTCAGATCACACCATGCTTTTGCTCAATTCAGGAGACAGAGCTGTAAGAAGGAGAAGCAGGTTCCATTTTGATAAAAGATGGCTTTTAAGGGATGGAATTCATGACATTGTTCAAGAAGCTTGGAGCAAATCTTTTATTGGCACTCCCTTCTTCATTCTCAAAGAGAAAGTTAAGGCAACTAGACAAGCTTTATTAATCTGGAGTGCAAATTTCAAATATCAGAACCAATCTCTCATTGACAATCTTTCAAAAAAGCTGGACTCTATGCAGCAGGAAGAAGGTGTTACCAATTGGGATGAGTGGGTCACTACAAAAGCTGAACTTCAGCAAGCACACAAATTGGAAGAGCTTTTCTGGCAACAAAAATCCAAAGTTCAGTGGCTCAAGGAAGGGGACAACAACTCTAAATTCTTCCATGCTTACACTATGTCCAGAAGGAGACAGAATGCCATTACTAGACTCCTTACAAATCAGAACACCACATGTGAGACTCCTCAAGAAATTCAGAGCCACATCAACCAATTCTACTCTGATCTTTTCACATCAGAAGGGTCTTGGGGGGGTGACTCCATACTCCCTCTTATCAATCCCTCTATTACTGCTGAGATGAACCAACTTCTTCTCCTACCAACCTCAGAAGATGAAATAAAGGGAGCTCTTTTCAGCCTTCAGCCAGACAAATCTCCAGGAGAGGATGGTATGACTGCTCTCTTCTACCAATCCTTTTGGGAAATTATTAAAAATGATGTGGTGTATGCTATTTCCAGTTTCTTGAATGACAAAGGGCTTATTTTAAAATACTGGAACCACACTATAGTCACTCTTATTCCAAAGTGCCTGAATCCAGATTATGTGACTCAGTTTAGACCTATTAGCTTGTGTACTATCATCTATAAATTGGTTTCTAAAATTCTTGCCACCAGACTTCAAAAGTGTATGGATGTGTGCATCAGTGATTCTCAGTCTGCTTTTATAAAAGGGAGGCAACTTATGGACAATGTTATTATTGGTCATGAGGCCTTTCACTTCTTAAACAGGCATTCTTCTTCTAGACACTGTTTTATGGCCTTGAAACTAGACCTCATGAAAGCTTTTGACCGAGTAGAATGGATTTGTTTGAAAAAAATTATGCTGCAAATGGGATTCCATCAGGACTTTGTCAATTTAATCATGATATGCGTTTCTACTTCTTCATTCTCCTTTAAGATTAATGGTGAAGTTAATGGTTATGTCCTTCCCACAAGAGGAATAAGACAAGGGGATCCCCTTTCCCCTTATCTATTCTTAATCATGGCTGAAACCTTATCTGCTCTGGTCAACCAAGCTACTGTCTCTGGCCATCTTACTGGTATGAAGCTATCCACAAATGGCCCTGCCCTCTCCCATTTGCTCTTCGCAGATGACTCTCTGGTTTTCTGTAAGGCCACTGTTGATCAGGCACACTCCATCCTCACTATTTTGGAAAGATACATGCTTTTTACTGGGCAGTTGGTTAATTTCAGCAAGTCTTCCATCTTCTTCAGCAGAAAAACTCCTGATATTCTCCAAAACAGAATCTGTGCTGCTCTACCTGGAA
Organism: Striga asiatica; assembly: GCA_008636005.1. Lineage (NCBI taxonomy): Eukaryota > Viridiplantae > Streptophyta > Magnoliopsida > Lamiales > Orobanchaceae > Striga > Striga asiatica. The sequence goes on from BKCP01005084.1 coordinate 58,127, forward strand.
TTGTTAGGCATAGATCTACCAGATATCTAGGCCTTCCTCTAGGCATCGGTAGATCCAAGCTTGACACTTTCCATTATATCATTGATTCTGTCCAGAGCAAGATTAGCAATTGGAGATCAAAGCTACTCAGCCAAGCTGGGAAATCTGTGCTCATCACTGCTGTTTTACAAGCCCTTCCAATGTTTACAATGTCCTGTTTTATGCTTCCAAAAACTCTTTGTGCAAAAATTTCTCAGCTATGCTCTCAGTTCTGGTGGAGTACAAATGAAGATCATAGCAGTGGTATTCATTGGAGAGCTTGGAACAAACTGACACTTCCCAAGGACTATGGTGGACTTGGTTTTCTAGATCTTCAACTGTTCAATGCTGCTCTCATTTGCAAACAACTGTGGAGAATCACCACACAGCCCAATCTCCTGGTGAGCAGAATCCTAAAGGATAGGTACTTTCCTCATTGCTCTATTTTTTATGCTGTTAAATCTCAATCTTATTCTTGGTTATGGGCCAACTGGCTTGGGGTTGTTCCTACTTTTGCCAAGGGGTATGCTGTTGAAATCAGAAATGGTATGAATACCAGAATTGATGATGTAAATTGGGTCCCCAGCCTCCTTCAGCCTAAGCCTATGTTGGTTGATTTTGCCAGAGGACATCTTATTTGGGTTAATGAGCTTATTGATAATGCTGGGAAAAATTGGAATTCTTGGCTGATTAACCAAGTGTTCAATGCTCAGGACAGCAGAGCCATCTTGAATATTTCAACTCTGAAACCGGGGAAGCAAGATAGGCAGTACTGGAAATTCAATAAAAATGGAGACTTTTCAGTCTCTAGCACCTATTCATTCCTTGCACATCAAAAACTACTTGTTTTGGATATGCCTGGTTGTAGTAGAAGGACAGGTCCACATCTGATCAAGCTCAGACAAAGACTCTGGAAATTACACATTGTCAGCAAAGTTAAGGTCTTCATCTAGAAATGCATTGAGGGAGCTCTTCCTGTTAAAACAAATCTGAGGACAAAAGGCTTGCCCTGTGATGTTATGTGCAGCATTTGTGGTGAGGAACCAGAGACTATAAACCATGTTCTTTTCCAATGCTCAAGAGCTGCAAATCTGTGGAACATTGCCCATGTCACCTGGAACCTTCTGCCATTTCAAGGTTCAACCTTTAGCAGCTGGTGGTTTGATATTTGCTCTTTAAATTCCTCAGAGACTTTAGAGGATGTCAACCACATGTCATCCTATGGTGGCTCTGGAAGACCCGCAACCTGAGTATCTTTCAAAACATCCTCATGCCAATCCAAGTCACCTTGCGGGCTGCTCATCAGGATTGGCTTGACTTTGCTGTGTTGAAGAACTGAATTGTTGCTGCTTGTTTTTTATGTTGCTTTTGTGTTTCTTATTTTGGTCTTTGGTTTGGCTGCTGTTAGTTAGGTTTGATTAGGTTAGTGTGGCAGGTTTTTATCTTCCTTGTACCTCTAGGCCGTTGGGCAGTGGATGGTACCTTGGTTTTTTTTGTTTGAGTTATGGTTCTAGGCCGCTATATGCGTGTCCTCTCAGTTTTTCTTTTCGATCTTGTTGTGTACAATTCGAACTTTGTTCGCCTTGAGTTTATAATATTTCTATCGTTTCGTAAAAATATCAAAAATGTTTGAGACACCCGTTAAACGGCTTATAAAAGCGTAATGGGCAACCTCTATGTCGGTTCCTCATTCGCCATATTAAGATATACGAGGTCAACCACAAGTCAGTTGGTCACTCACGAGTTCTATAAGCAAAACGAGAAAATTCGTTCATAGGTTTCATAAACAGTTCTTCAGGTACCCGTAGGAGAAAACAGTTCATAGTGTAACTTCTTTCGATTCAACGGAGAAACAATTGTGGCAGTTTAAAATAACTAATTCCACTCCATCGTCGGCACATTTGAAATATTTTTTTAATAGGTCTTATTAGCTCGTGATCACTACGTTTATTGAAAATGTCCAATATAATTTTTAAGGTATGTTAGCATAAAATCGATCAATTTTGTTTCTATTTTGTTTGTGATAATTGTTATAGTACATGCAATATGTAGTCAATTTTAAGAGAGAAGAACATTAAGTTAATGTTTAAAAACTTGACTCCAATAATATATTATCAAGTTTTTTAAGTTGCACATTGTATTTTCTTTCGACTTAACAAATTTATATGACAAAATCAAAAGAATGAAAATATGCAACTCAACTAAACAATAGCCCAAGAACATGTCGTGGGCCTGGCCGTGCAACACGGCGGTTGCCTCTAGTATTATTAATTTAGCTTCCAACGTATTTTCTTAAATTTATATATATATTCAGTTAAGTTAATCAATAATACATTATGTATGTATATATATATATATATATATAGAGTCGCGCTCATGTGAAAACGATGCTTAGTGAAAAAAATAAGATAAATCATAACCATGAAATCGGATGATCTAACGGACAAAAAAAAATCATATTTTTTACACTCATTAAGGATAATTTGGACATTTCATAAATCATACACATAAGTGGACTCCACCCCACACATATTCTGCCACCAGTTATCACGTCGCTATCTCTCTCACTCTATCTCTCCTCTCTCTCTCTCATACACACACACAAAACGAAACTCACGGCCGGAAAAAAAAACAGAAACTCACGGTCGGAAAAAACAAAATTACCGTCACTGCCGGAGCGACGCACAACCACAACCTGCGATTCCCGCCGCCTCCTACAGACATCAACCATCCGCCGCCACCGTCGAGAACCGCCGATGAACGCTGTAGGCCCCCCAGCGACCAGCCCACCATAGTGGTTCATACGCCGCCGCCGGAAGCACCACGAACCTGGTCGCCGACATACCGCTGCCGCCGGAATCATCACGAAATTGGCCGCCTCCGCAATCGCCGTGTTCGATTTCCGAGTTCCGGCGAACAGCTTGTTTGAAGCTTCTTTCAAGCAGTGGTCATCTTCACCGAGTTCGTGGAGCTCCAGGTCGCAAGGATTTTCAAGGATTTTCTCCGCATGTGTTGGGATCTTTTGAGTTTTCCCTCAAGATCTGCAATTTTTTAAAGGAGTTGAAATGACATAATGTTTAGCACAGACATATATATATTACGTTGGTAGCATATTTATTTATGAAGAGGCATAATAGTTAACTAGTACGTAACCCGTGTCATGCACGGGATGTAAAATTTAGAAGAATAATATAATTTCACGTGCATTAGGATCGAAATTGAAATTATTAAAATACATAGGAAAATTATTGAATCATAAAAAAGTTCGGTAACAATCATATATTATTAAAAACCTCCTTGTACACAACATTATGAGTTTGATTATTTGGTACTCCTCATTATCACAAACTAATATTTTCAAAAGAGACAAATCCTAAAAATCAAACTAATATTTTTGGTGAACAAACTAATACTTTAGGATTGGTGAAAATCTAATATTTTAGGATTTCTAGAATTTGTCTCTTTTTGGTGAACAAACTAATATTTTAGGATTGGTTATATGAATAAGGCTACCTGTTTTTGGTGTTCTTTTCATTCATTTTCATTCAAACAATTCGATGACTTGTATAATAATATCCGAATCTTAAGCCGAAATATTTAAAAAAAAAATTTTAAAAAATTGAAAAGTCAAGGCAATCAGTTCAGATTAATTAAAGGTCAAAGAATATCCGCTCCTTGAAATAAAGACATGTGCTATCATTAACCAAATATCCGGTTATTGATATAGAGTGGTTACCAAAAAATAGAAAATAAGGACACTTCATGGAAATATCAATGGGATAAAATCATAACAGATCGCTATACATTTTAACGATAAAAGCTCAAATAGAATGATTGATGATAATTATGTCGCAATTAATGAATTAATTAGATGTGTGAATATGACATAATTAATGAGAAATGTGAAAAGGACATAATTAATGAGAAGTGTGAAAAGGACAAAAACTTACCAATTTTGGAAAATATTTAATGCAAATCTAACATTGACCATAATTTGACCTACTATTTTGGATAAATGTTAATTCTTATTATATAAGTATAGATTGGGGTACCAAAAAGCATGGGGGCTATAAAACTGAGCCACTTAAAAAAATAGTAACTTACTGCAAAACTAGTGAAGCAGATTACTGTTAGCAAAGCTAATAAAGAGTCAAACACAAACCATTGAATATCCATCACAACTTTTAACGATCACGACTCATGAATAGTTCACATAAGAGTCTCCAAAAATTCTAGGACAGCCATGTCTGCAGCCCAGACATCATATTCGGCTACATAGAGCAGATCAGGTAAGAGATTATTCGTAACAAGTAATAGCACACATTTACAACAAATACCGAGCACAGGAGAAGGTGTTCTATGACACCCAATTCTATCCAGGAAATAGCAAAAAAATTTCAGGCTTTAACCTCGAACCCGACTAAGACATTACAAGATTCAAAACATTAAGCCTCTACAGGCAGAACGAATAGCAAACTTAATGCTAACCAAGTCTTAAACTGAGTGAACAAAGTTAAACATCTCCCATTCTTACCGACTGTACAGTTGGTGGATAAGCGAAATAATATACAGAATTTTCAGAATAATAATTAAAACTAAAAAAATATATCAGTCTGCCAATCAAATAAGACACACTTCGTCCAGCCTCCAAGAAACAAATCAAGCAAGCCATCTACTTCGTAAAGTTGTACACGTGCATTCCTTTGAGAAAACGAGGAGAACTTACATTAAGTGTGAAAACAATGGGAATGACCATGATTGATGCTCCCCAGTTATCACTAAAATCACCCACTAGCAACGAAGGCACACAAAACAGTGACTGGTGCCACAATCAAGATTGGCCGGTGCGCACTCATCTTTGCTTCTCAGGAATATTCTTAAGTGACACTACGGGTTTGATATGAGTGAGATCAGGGTATCACTCATACAACTAACTTTAACTTTATACAATTTTAATATACTTTTCTCGATTCATTGAAGTAAAATATTTGTTCTAAGAAGACTACATATGCAACCAAACAACTTTCACATATGAATGTGAGAAAGAGAGCTAAATAAAGACCTAGCCTTATTCCAACATTCTTTTTCATTTTCTTCCCAAGTAATGAACAATGACCAAAATCCAGTTGACAAAACCTAACAGGGAAATGAATTGCAGGCCCACCATGGAGGAGAAGACATTTTTTGCACCACAACCATAACCAAATGAATATTAAACACAATAAGGAAATATGAAGTAACTTTATTGTAGAATAAAATAACTAGATTGAGGCTTTGAGCATTAAGATTCATTTGCAGGGACTATAAATTAAAATCACTAAGAAATTGTTGCCCACAACATTTAAAATTTTAAAACACTAGGCATAAAAGTATATTAAAGAAGATTCCATGAAACTACAACAAGAAAACTTTTGCTTCTGGACTGACATCTCAAGTTAACCGACCTCAAGTTTTACAAAGCTCCGACTGATGTGCGGGCACGGCCCCGGTTTGGTACTCCCTTGATGCCGAACACCCGATTGCTGCCATTTTTTTTTTTTGGCTAAATCCATCACCGCCAGAGCTTCCTGCCGATTTCCAATGCGTCCTTGGCGGCCTTTGAAATCCCGATGTCGGGGCTCGCAATCGCTATCCCGGTGGTGAGATTAACAGGAGAGCGGCGATTGGAGGTTTCTCTTATTTTCCACTCCGGCAATTGGTCGGGGAGGTTGTAATATAGTTACAAGTTAGGATTCGACAANAATGTAACTTTTGAATAATTGTTGGTTTATTTTGAGATTCATTAGTATGTTTAGGCTAAATTTATAAGATGAGAAAAGTTCAACACCTTTATATGTTTTTTCTTTAATTTTTCTAAGTAAGACATTTTCGTATTTCTAATAGGAAATTTTTAGATTTTTTATTTAATTAAATAAGCAAAAAGACACGTGGCAATCAATTAAGGGGTACGTGTTGTTAAGTAGGTACAAACTAAAGTACTTACGTGACGGAATTACCCATCTATCATTCTCATATTATCTCAATTCTCTCTCTCTCTCTCTCTATATATATATATATAAATATATAGGGTCGCGCTCCAGCGAGAATGATGCTCAATGAAAGAAATAAGAATGAATCACAGTCATTATATCGGATGATCTAATGAATAAAAAAAGTCAAAATTATACCTTAATTAAGGGTAATATGGGAGTTTACTCACACCCCAACTACCCACCACACTAATGGGCCCCACCACCAATTAAATCGTCCACCAGCCTGTCACCATAACTCACCATCTCTCTTTCTCTCTCTCTCACACACACACAGTGGCGCGGACACACACACAGAGCCGCCCCCGACTCACACACACACACACTCACAGGCTCCGGCTCTGGCGCTGGCACACCTCCAGGTAAACTCCGTCGTGGCTCCGCCTCTGCCACACGCTCGTGATGACATTCCCGCGGCGGACAGCTTCTTCCACGGCCACCTCCCGCTCGTCCACCAACTCCACCGCCGGCCTCACACTTCCCTCCACCACACCAGAAAATCGAGCTTCAAGCTCAAACCTCGAGCCATTAATAGAACTTTCCTCCGGCCGGTGGATGTCTCCGGCGAGGGAATGAGTGCCTACGACGTTGCGGCTGGGCGAAGATCGGTCGCCAATGGTGGTGTCGCGACTGGACGGCTGAAAACCGATTTGAGGAGGAGGACCAACTTTTGGAAATTGGATAAGTGTTAAGGACTCATTTGCAATTTTAAAACTTTCAGTTAATTACAATGTGCCATTGGGGTCAATCTGTGAATTACAAAGATTTTAATTTGTATTCCAATTTAGACCATGGGTTAAATTTGTAGTTTATACAAAATATATAAAAACATATTATTTTGTATATATTTTTTATAGAATATATATTCATGGTGTATTTTAAAGAAAAATCTATTATAAAAAAAATGTATTAAGATATTAAATATATTTTTATAATATAAATAATAAATTTATTCAATTACTCAAGTTAATTCAATTAACCGGCAAAATAACCAATTACTTGGAGTTAGTGTAATTTATAATTGCACATAAAAAAAATCTTGCACTGCAAAATGAACAATATACCAAGCAAGATGTCACATTAGTGACTATCAAACTGCACGATAACGTCTAATTCAATCTATGGGAAATCAATAATTTATAAAAAGCATATAAAAATTATTAATTTTCTATATATATTATAATTAAAATAATAAATAAATATATTATATAAGAATAATATATAATAATAAATAAAAAATATTGCAATAATATTTTTTTTTATAATACAAATAATAAATTGTTTATCTACTAAATCCAATTTTCAAAAAACAGATAATTGTAGGGATCATGTAGAGTATTGCACTTTATATATCAACACGCTGCACTTTATAAAACAACATGTTGCACTTTATAAAACAACATGATGCACTTTATAAAATGATATAATATCCACAAAAATTTTACGCAATATAAATATACAAAAGTAGATATACATAATACTTTAATATTCGTCGCATCATATATCCACACAAAACACAAACATGATAACGTACTAAAATTTTAGTATTGCACATTATATATCAATACGTTGCACATTATACATTAATACGTTGCACTTTATAACACACTTGGTTCAATGTTGGATTTAATTTTTTAAAATAAATAGAATAACCAAACATGGCGAACTATATGAAAAATATTACAGATTTTTTTATTTATATTGATATTATATATATATAAATAAAAAAAGTTTGTGAAATTTTTAATTTTTAACGTGCATAACACACACATTATTGTGCATTTTATTCATCGTTGATGTGCAATATGCCGAATAGTAATGTGCACTGCTTTAACCACCTTATCCTTTATTAGGTTTCTAATAATACATTATAAATATTTAACTAATTTATTAAATTATATTATAATTAAAGTTCTTTAAAATTGCAATCTAGTGTTTATCCTTTATCTAATTTTCATATAATAACCCCAAATCAATTTCACTCTCTATTTCATTTCACGGCCTGAAATCGTTATCCTCAGCCAAAAAAAATTAAAAAAATCCGGCCATCCCTCCCTACTCCGTGCAGGTTGCCGTCGCCCGGTCGAGACCGAAGTTGTGTTTTTGGGTCGTAGCCACGACCATCAAGTTCTCGACCCCGACCGATTTGAAATTTGTTTCAGGTCTGTGGAGACGACAATGGTTAGTAGACGACGGAGGAGATAAGGATATGGTTGAATTGAGCGACGGTGGAGGCGTGGAGGACGACTGAGACGGTGCAGATGATGGAGGAATTGCCGCTGGTTTTGTGACTGTTTGACGGCGATGTCATTGGTCGATTGACGGTGAGGTTGGTGGCGGGTGACGGAGGGTCTGGGTCCCGACTGATGGTGCGATTGAGTTGACGACGTCGGTGAGGATGGTGGCGGCGGTGGCGGACGGCGCTGCAACATGTGTGTGTGTGTAGTGTGTTCACCGTCTGTGGGCTGTGAGTAGGTGTTTGTATGTGAGAGAAATAGAATGGGTTGAGGTGGACCCACTAAATGAGTTGTAATGTTATTTAATGTTTTACCCTTATTTAAAGGTCAAATGTGTATATTTCACTTGAATCTTTACACTTATTTATAATATTGCCATACACGTTTGACTGTCACTTATTAACCTTCGACTCGATCACGACCGTTCACATGATAGATCCAATGATATAGATTTATTCTTATTTCTTTCACAATCTACCATTCTCATTGGATCCCAACTATATATATATATATATATATATATATATATTAGTGTACAACGTATGTTAGTACATGATTTTGAGAAAATATATATTAACAAATAGCACTGAATTTAGTATATAATTTCAGGAAGGTATCAATTTTCTNATGTAAAAAAAAAAGAGAAAATTACCTGGTGGACGAGGCAAATTTTTCTCCTTAAAAATGAGATAACTTTTTTATTTACAAACTAATCTTTTCCTTTCCACTAGAACGTGAATTTTATTTTCTTAATCCCCTTCGGAGATATTCTTCGCAATAGACTCAATCAATTTCTCTTCTCTCTTCCCTTTTCACTTCACAGAACACACGCACACACCAACACTTCATATATATATAACCTCCCATCCCGTATCTTGTTCTCTCTTCTTCTTAGATCGGTCGATTGAGAATGGCGAGCACCGGAGAGAGGTACAACAACCAAGCTTGGTGGAATGGGTTCGTCGAGTACAAATTCACGGCTATCAGGTGATTGTGAGGGGCGTAATCTAAGTGGTGAAAAACGGCGGAGAGAGGCGATTTCGATGGCTCCGATTTTGGCGTTTTCCAACGACGGTGCGAGGGACAGAGGTAGATCTAAGTTATAAAAAAGCTCTATGTTATAATTAGGGTTCCTCACGTTATACTGACGATATTTTTGGGCATTAGGGTTGGAAATTTTCATTGTGCAAATAAAATTGATTTTGGTTTTGGTTTTCATTGCAGATTTTGTTTGAAATTTTGCTGTGTTTTCCTTTGATTTTTGAAACGGCGACTTTGAATTTTTCGCTCATGAATGAAATTCTCGTCGGATCCCGACACTAATGGGTTCATTGCAGAAAATTGTTGATGGAATGCGGGTTGGGATGGTGTTTGACGATTTGCCGAGATCACAATGCTTGTTGGCGTACCGCCCTTTCGGATCTCATCTGCTGGCATTACATTTTTAATATGTTGTGCATATATCTGATGTAAATCGATTGAAAGAAGATTCAACATTCATTTTATGTTGGGTTTGTTTTTAGTAAATTTGATGTATATCGATGCATTATGGTTAATGATTTTTTTTTGTCTTATTTTTTATCTACGGTTGTTATGTTAATTTGATGTTTATCTATAGTTGTTAATTGATTTAATTTTTTATATATTATTTGTAGATTATATTCAATTTTTATTTTTATTTTTTTGCATTGAATTATTTCATTTTTTTAATATTTGTTATTTAGTAGAAAAACAGATGATAAACTTAAGATAATCAAAAGTTTTAAATAAATTTTAGAGGTATGATAAACTTAAGATAAACATAAGATAAACTAAGATAATAAAAAGTTTTAAATAAATTTTAGAGGTATGATAAACTTAAGATAAACGTAAGATAAACTAAGATAATAAAAAGTTTTACAGGGGCTCCAAAGAGAGTACCCATCTCTCTTAGATATTAGATATCTTTATATAATATAAGTAGCTCTTTCCTCCAGCCAAGAAAAGAAGAAAAGGACAAAAGAAGCTCGATCAAAAAACTATGAGATGGGTAGGACCGATTGCTTAGCTTCTGCTTGACAGAGATGGATCGGCCCATTTCGGGGAGCAACCACGGATGAGGTCTCTCGAGCCATCTTCATGAGAAAGATCGGTCGGCGAATCTGGAGCAGGAGCAAGTAAGCAGTCCGATCTATCGGTGAAAGAAAGTACCAGCAATTCCCTACCGCTTTACTTCGACGAGAAGCCTTTTCTTTTTGATACCGCCTTTTTGGCTATTCTCGTAATGAGGAGTAGTAGATTCGTTCCAGTTGTTGGATCTGAACTCCACGACTGTTTATGTCTCTAGCATGACCACTTGATGAAATTGGAGGGAAGTGGAGTAATAAAGCAAAAGCAAAAGCACCAAGCCAAGACTTAGCCTAGCTACCACCGAAGCCATAGGCTACATTAACTTAACCATGCTACCATAGTCACAAGGGAAAGCGAACCACACTAATACAATTTTCTTTTATGCTCCTTATAATAAGATCAGTAGCTGCACATTCAGCTTCTACGACTTCACTGTGCTTCGCTTCGTTTGTTTGGTCGAGTGAAGTAGGAGCCTAGCTTTACAAAAGCAATAACCCGATTAGTCAACTGGAAAGCGAGTGAGTGACCTAAGTTGAGGAGGAATTCGGTCTGGAATTCATGCAATGGTCAGAACAAGGGGTCATTTAGCAACCAGGTTAGGAAGACGAACAAGAGGAAAGTCGAACACAATCTGGCTTTAGGTCATGCAGCTACTGGTCGAACGCAAGGAGAACGGGGACCTTGAGTCTCACTTTGCTCTCCTTCCTCGAGAGTGAGAAGTGAATCAGGGACTTGCCATGGATACGAGCGGCGTGTCCCGGGGCGAGAAGCCACGCTTTGCTGTTGATGGTCATTTCGAAAAAGGTTAGTTGAATAAGCTCTTCTGAGGAAGAAGAGCAAAGAGTGTATTTCCCAGCCTGCCAAAGCGATAGAAAGAGTAATCAGCATGAAATCTAGTCTCCTTGTAAATTAGATTAGACGACCGCTTTGGCATACATACACGGCATCTCTTTCATCAGGATCGAAAAAAGCTTTCCGACGAGTGACGCGCCAGCAGAGGTTCTCCGACCAGTACACCAAGATGTTCTATCAAAGAGCGGATACGCATTCAGTTAGCTTTCTTATATTATAACAGCGCTTCGCTTCGTTCTTTGAGACTCACTTTGCTCTCCTTTTCTTCCTTTGTTTGGGGTGGCGCCGATCGAATTGGAGAGCCTCGTCAAGGGCAAGAAGCCTTTGAAGCCGGTCAGCGGGTAATAAACTGCCTAGAAAAGCCAAGGGAGAACAACTTCTTTCTTTAGGATCGAGGTAGAGCACGAAGAGAAGACCCGATTCCTTGTGGACGGATTAGGAACTCGATTTGCCATGGCTATAGCTAGCAGCAATGGCGATGTTTTGGATCTCGCCTAATAGGCCGTTAATCTTGAAAGAGAGGATTCTGGGAGAACATAATTGGAAGAAATAAGAATTCGCGAAAGAGCTAACATCTCAAGAACAGGTCCGAGGGAATAGGAATCGCCAATTCTCTGATCAACAACTGCTTATCTACCGCACTCTCTACCTGCTGGCCTGAAAGAGCTTTCTTCCTTTTCATCCCGCACGCTTCGCACCTTTTCTCTGTTAGTATTTGATTCTGAAACCAGAAATTGGTATTATTCCAAAACCAGAGAAGGAAATGGCAGAAAAAAGTTGCAACTGATGTTATTGATCAAAAAAATCTCATCAAAACTACTAGAATTAGAATAAAAGAACTCAGGAAAAAAGTCTTTTGGTGGTTATACAGATTATTTGACGACTTAGAACTTGCAATACCGGGGAAAAAAAGCAGAAGTCCCATCTGCTTCCTAGGAAAATTCAGTAAGCCAATCTCTTGGAAAGTGCTTCCTTCATTCGCTTGGGCGAAGAAAGAGGAGCAGGAACAACAGGTTGTCCTCTCCCGGTCCCCGGCCCTAAGCAAGAGAGCTCCCCTTTGAGGGATGGTTTTCGCCATCTCCTAGCACCACCACGACACCGATTCTCCGGCAAACCCCCCAATTTCCCGACATCCGTAGGAGAATTGACTTCGGATAGACGTGATCGAAACCTCGGAAAAGGTTCATTGCCGTGCGGTTTAATTAGTACTACTTCGGCTAGCCGGCCACTACTTCACCAGTTCACTGGAAAGTTCATTCTAAATTGTATCAAAGTGAGCTTGGTTTCGTAACCATTAAAGCCATTTTTGAGGGGACCTAAAAAGATGTCTTCCCGAAAGAAAGTATCAAAAAAATCGGGGTTTTTACAACTTTCAAATAGGGTAAAATCCGGAGTCCACTGCTGTAGACGTAATACACCGGGCTTAATCTGCCAAGAGCCCTTCCCCCCTATTATTCTATCACGATCCTCCGCTGAAGAGAAATGCAAATTCAACTTTGCCTTTCCTCTCCCTTACTACTTCTGACTCCACTGCGCTTCGCTTCGTTTTTAGAGACTCACTTTGCTTTCCTTGGATATAATGGATTTGACTTCACTTCGCTTCGAAAAGTTCGTACACTTCGCTTCTAAAGATGCAATTGACCTTCTTTTCCATCGATTAAAGAAGGCTTCTTGTTCAATCTTGCAATTTATAGAGGGCTTAAAGCGCCTTGGGCTCAGACTGAATTAGACAGGAGGGGTGTGCAAGTTCGAAAGAGGATTGACTATCCTTGGAAGGGAAGGCAAAGAAGGACAACACAGTGGCCAATTTAATGCATTTTAGCGCGTGTTTTCAACCTCTGAGGTGTCTATCTGGTCTTGGGGAGTTCGAATTCGATACTCCTATGAGTTTAGTAACTATGTGTGTTGCACCGGTAGTCCGGGCCACCTCTACCTTCTCTACTAAAGATGTAATGTATGAACTCTATGATGTATTCTAAGATGGTTGTTATGTTAGAATAGTAATAGTCCTTTGCTGCATTGGAACTTTAAGCGAGTGGATCTTCCTGTCGTTCTTCTTCTGTATGTATAGTATAACCGCTGCTTCAAATCAATTGAATCAATGCAAGCAATGCTGTTCCCACATGCCTATTCATTCCTATTTGGTTGGATTCCTAAATGTTTGATTTTATGCCTGAAATTTACATACAGATATCTAAGTAGTGTTCGGGATTCAGATCAAAATGATTCCGGTTGGTCCCGACCCTGGGTAAACTTCAGATCCCATTCCACCAAAAGAAAAGGATATGAGCTCTTTTTGTCGCTTTCCCTCACCGCTAACCTCGAGCTGCCGTGCCTATCCCAGACCCCTATTCATGAAAGCGAGCAGCTTCGGCTCAAACCGAATGGTCAAAGATCCGTTGGAAAAATCTGAGCTGTGAACGTAGGAACTATTGGCAATAAGTTGAGCAAGTAGAAGTGGAAGTCATAATATTTATCGCCCCATAGGATTTGCGCTCCATCACAACACCCGCTTTGCGGTATTTGATGAATCATGCGCTTCAATTAGATGAGACATGTTCAAAGGCGCAATAAATGTAATCCTTAGCTCAGGAGTTAAGGGAGAAAGAAGAAGCTGTCCAATTAAAGGATTGTGAAAAAACCGTAGGAGTTGAGTAAGAGCCGGGAATTCGGTAAGGTGCTATAAGAATGTATAAACTAGGCGAGCGTTAGGCTAGAGGGCCCTTTCACTTCCTTCCCTTTTCTAAGGCCTCTTATTAAACAAATTTTAGAGGTATGATCAACTTAAGATAAAACTTTAAACAATCAAAAAAATTATAGACAAAATTGGTGTAGAATTGATATAGAAAAGACACTGTAGATTAGAACTGGAATGATTTTAAAATTCTCGACCTCTTGAAAAAGTTATTTCAAGGAATCACGTCCTTTAGCCCA
>BKCP01005084.1:73924-118150 GCA_008636005.1 Striga asiatica
GATTATATCCAGAGAGTAATCATTCTCTATTGTGAATTTCAGAAGTTGAAATCCCGTGTGTTCAAATTGTAATTCTTTTCTTGTTTACTAGTATAGTACCCGTGCGATGCACAGAGTTTTATTATTTTCGTCCTTTTTAAAAGCCGATTTTGTATTTAAATTAGAATTATATAATAAAACACCGATCATTGATTATAATTAAACTTAACAAATACTTATTATAAGATACGTATAATTATTTATATTAATCATGTTGGGCTTGTAAAATAATAATGTTTTTCAAAAATGTTGGCTTCAAAAAATTCATATCGGCCCAAACAAAACAGAAAAAATAATTCAATGATCCAGATTAGTTAACAGAAATTGACAGTTTAGATTACATTGAATAAAGTATAAATAGTGAAATTATTGGACCAAGGGCTTCATTTCTTACTTCATTTTTTGCCGCTTCCAGCTTCCTCTTTCGTCTTTTTTCATCGATCTTCCAACTTTTCCGTTCTAACATTGAGGGCCTTATAAATACATATTCTCTTTTAGTTTTCATTTAATCGATGCCTTTAAATTAATTTTAGGTGTTTTGCACGAAACAAAATGTGGATTGTTCAATTTGAGGGTTTTTATTTTTGATTTTTATAGTTTTATGTTCGAATTTTTTGGTTTTAACAATTAATCAAAAGAATCCTTCTAATTTGAGTGTGCGCCGGTAAATTTTGTTAATTTTAGTTGTTTTGTCCGAAAAAATAAATGTGAAATTTTTAATTTTAAGGTTTATGTTCAATTTTTGTACTTTTATGTTCGGATTTTTTTTTTGTATTTACGATTAGTCAAAAGAACTCCTAGAATTTGAGTCTGTGTTGGTAGATTTGTTATTTTTTTATCGGCAAAATTATTTTGTTACACAAATTTTTTTGACATTCAAATGATTTTTTTCTTTTAAAACTCAACTCGACAGAAAACATACAAATCGGACAATTAATTATGTGATATCATTGATTTTGATGAATTGCACACAATTATTATGGTTTATGAACTTGCAAGTTTTTTTTGCCCAAATTAATGAATGTTGATATCAATGAATTTTAAAAAGGATTGGTATTGAAATAAAACTCAAATTTCTAAAAGCATCATTTGTATCAAAATTGAGCAATTTGGTTACCAAAATTAAGTATCCGTGATTAAAGGCACATTTATATGTTTCTCATTTAATAAACAAAAAATAAAATAAAACTTACCCGAAATGGTATGCAATTAATGTTGCCAAATTTTTCTTCTTATTATTTTTGGTAAATAATAATTCTTATTATATATATAGATTTGATATTTTTAATTTCAAAAGTAAGAGTTTACCCAACTTGTACATGGTAGAGATTGGGAACTATCATAATGTAAGATAACTCCATATGCTTGCTTTCGTCTCCCTTACCTTTTTTAGCTAACTCTCAATTTTTTGAGGCAAGTTCCTTTCTGATGGAGACAAGACCGCGATTGCGTTTCTAGATAAATTTGATTGTCTCCGTATTTAGCTTTATTACGTAGAGTCTTTTATTATTATTTCTGTATCCTCTTATTTCTAGTTGGTAGGAGAATATTATTATTTTCTTATTTTCTTATTTCTAGTTGGTAGGAGAATATTTATTTATTTGATATTTTCTTGTTTAGCAAGTTAGGGTTTTAGTTTTGAGAGTCTTATATAAAAGACTCCCTTGCTTTATTGTTAGATTGCAGATCTGTCCGCGGAGATCGGGAACATACGTCTAACTATCCGTACCATGGTTCGGGACAAGCAAATGTATCGTAGCGCCGTCAACCAAGACCTGCTCGCGAGAACTCGCGGCGGACGTGGAGATCGTGGTCAGGGCGGGTGCCCCCGCCAGAGATCACCACAACCGCCGCCCGGCGATGAAGACGGCGAGGAGCCAATCTCGGAGGTGAATCTCTTTGTAAGTTCTGTTGGCAACAAATCGAAGAACCTTCATCTGTTCTCAGTTTCAGACTTCACAAAAATATTTAAGGGAAGTCTGTCTTAAAATTACTTGGATTAGTTTTTGATTACTTCAGTTATTGGTCAATACTTATACATGTTTTATTATGGCAGGTCAAAAGAAAGATCGTGAATCACATTCCATCTATGACCACCTTTTATGTGCACTTACTTACCATATGCGCGAGATACTAATTAAGCAACATGGACTTTCCAAGAGATGATATGATTTGGCTGGGAAGATAGAGGTAGAACTTACGATATGAGGTTGAGGATAAAAGGACGACGAGATGGCATTAAGGAGTACTTTTGATATTCTTAATTTTCTCAAGAGTGAGGACGATTGATTGTTGGTCTTTGGTTTCTTATTTATTTTGAGTGATTTTATATGTGAGTGGGATTATTGTAAAAAGGGAAAAATACAGAGTGTTCGGAGGTTCATTCTGTTTTAGTTTGAGGGAGTCAAACGTGAAGAAAACCACAAGGGACTTGTGGTCGGATAAGTAGTTGTGCAATTCATTGTTCAAGTAGAGTGTAGAAAGTCTATACTGTAAACCCTTGAAGAATGAGTGAGTTGATTGCATTAATGAAAGAGATCCGAAGGGAGAATGTGACGCTCTCCTAAAGGTTCAAATTTGTTTACTCTATTTAGCTTAATCGTGCGTAACTCTGAATACTTGGGATACAAGTATCAAACTTCAATTGGCACCAGAGCGGGTTTTCGTATACTTTGCGAAAGATCTAAGGACGTGTGGATTGGGCAATCATGAATCAGGAAAGTAGATCGATGTCTAGGCCTCCGCAATTGGATGGTTCAAATTATTCCTACTGGAAATCAATGATGACGTTTCAAAGATCTCTGGGAAAAGGTGCTTTGGAAAGTGTTGAAAATGGCTGAGAACATCCAGTCACGGCGACCGCCCCAGACCAAGGGAAAGAATCTTCATCGGCTACTGTACCTAAACTAAAAGACCTCTGGTCTGACGCTGAAACATTGCAAGAAGAAGCAAACTATCGAGCCCTGTACGCTATCATGATGGTAGTCGATTAGACTAGACACAAAATGATAGTCCAATGCAAGACAGTGAAAGATGCTTGGCGGATTCTACAACGTCAGTTTGAAGGTTCAATGACAGTCAAAGCATCAAGACTTCAACACGTAACCCTTGAATTTGATGAAATCAGAATGAAGGATGAAAAAATGATCGATATGTACTATGCTAGATTTTGTGATCTGGTAAATCAAAGTAGAATGCTAGGAGAAGAGATCTCTGAAAATCGTCATGTACAAAAGATTATGCGGACTGTTGCGCCTAGATTCAGAGAGAAGATTAATGCTCTTGAGATCTTTTAGAGAATTGCGCCTCTTGATGTGGATGAACTTCTTGGTGATCTGAGAACGTTCGAAATCAACAACAATTATGACAAGGTAAAAAAGAAGGGACTTGCTCTCAAAGTTGTTGTGGTCGAGGAGAACGAAGACAGCGATGCAGAGGAAGGTTCAATGGTGGATGACAACGAGTTGAAAGAAGCTCTTGCATTAATTGCAAGGAACTACAACATAGGGGTGTTCACGGTCCGGATTGGTCCGGTTTTAGCCCAAACCATGACCAAACTGGACCTAACGGTTAATTTTTTTTCTTGTCCATAACCGGACCGGTTTTATTTTTTAACCGACCACAATCCGGACCGCATTGGACGGTCCGGTTTGGCGTTTGTTAAATCCAAAATCCTTCTTTTGGGCCTTTAATTTTCTTTTTAATTTTTTTTTTATTTTGGGCTTAATTTTTATTTTTCAATTTTGGGTCCAAAAGAGATTATTTGGGCCTAAAAATTAAGAAAAACAATAATAATAAAATAAAAAATACACAATTCGTCCCATAAGCATAAAAATACACATTTCGTCCCATAAACATAAAGATACAAAAATGATGAAGATTAAATTATGCAAACTGAACCCAAGCAAGCATACATTTTTCAGTCAGTTTATACACCTGAAATAATAAGAGCAAAGCATTCATGGTGAATGTATAATATTTGTCGGCCATAGTGAATGACTGAATGTATATATATATTTGTTATAGTTTTTTTAATATTTACCGGTCCGGTCCGGTTAAACCTGCGGTTTGCCACAGGTAATCCGTTAACCGGACCGTTTATTTCAGATTTTTAAGGCTTTTTTAACTGACCATTTAACCAATTCGCGGTCCGGATTGACCTTTTTTTCGGTTAAAATCGGACCGTGAACATCCCTACTACAACAGGATGAGTCAGAAACTATATAAGAACAAGTTCGCTGGAAAGAAGTTCAATAATCCCAGCAAGACCACGGCTCAAGACAAGAAAAATAGCGTGTTTCCTTCAAAACTGGACACACAGCGGATTGAGAAGGACGAGTGCCGTGAGTGCCATAGCTTTGGGCATTTTCAGTATGAATGTGCCAATCTCAAAAAGAAGAGTAAGTCACTTAAGGCCACTTGGGAAGATTCAGATGACGATGGAACAGATGAACCTTCATTACACACTAGCAACATGGCAATTCATTCTTTTGGAAAGAAGTTTATGTGTCTCACTACCTCTCATGCCACTACAAAGTTTGAACAAGGTATGGAAGAATCTGAAACATCAGAGGATGAAGCCAACTGCAACATGTGTAGTGATTCAGTTCACTTGTTAGCCATGGAGAAATGCGCACAAGCATCTGAGGCTATGAAGAAGCTTCAAAGTGAGGTTCAGAAACTGACCAAATTAAGCGAATAGAATGTTAATGGACAAGTCCTCCTCTTCTCTTACCTATCAAAAAGAGAATGAGCTAGACACCGCAAAGGCTAGAACCTCCATTCTTGAAAGCAGCGTCAAACTATCTAAGCAAGATGGGCTGAAGAAGTCTCATACGATAGAATGTCTGAGGTCTGAACTGTTTTCAACCCAAAAACTACTTGCTGACAGAAACAAGGAAATCTTGAAGCTCAGAAACCAACTCAGCCGAATCACAAACGAACATGCAAGTCTGGAAAACAAGCTTAATGTGAAATCGGCTGAACTGCAACGCACTACTGAAGTTGTTACGAAACTGAATAAAAGGAAAACGGATTTGAATGAGCTACTTTCCATGGAAAGGCAGTATGGTGACCTCATCGGGCTGGGGTACACTGGGAAGGTTGAGAGTCCTGAACGTCCTTCTGAAACTTCAAACAGAAACAAACATCCTGGTCTAGAATTCTCTAACAAATATGGTGTTGGAGGTAAGTCTTCATGGAAAACCTTCGAGGGAATTGTATGGCAGGTTTGTCAAAAGCACTGTAAGTAAACCCTCTTCACCTAAAAACACAGTGAAAGTTCATGCACCAACCTGAGAATCTGTAAGTCAATCTCTTCGTAATTTTTTTACCCATTTGTCATTACTGTGGTATAACTGGTCACATCAGACCCAAATGCTACAAGATGCAGCATGATATTTATACTGGCAGAGTGTTTAACTGGAATCGTTTCGGTGTTCCTGTGAACGTTCATGCTGTAAATTCCCATAAAAATGTTTTTAAAAAACAACAAGTCTAGGTTGCTAAAAATTCCTTTATATGTTTCGCTTCAGTACTGTCTCTCAGAACCTCACTTGAAGGAAAATGGTATCTTGACAGTGGGTGTTCACGACACATGACTGGGGAACTAGCATACTTGTCGAATGTAAAAACTGGTTCGAATAGGGAAGTCACATTTGGAGATGGTGTGAGAAACAAGGTAATTGGAACGGGTTGCATGAACATAGGTGGTCTTCCTAGATTAGATGATGTGTTGCTTGTAAATGATTTAAAGGCTAACCTTCTGAGTGTGAGCCACCTTTGTGATCAAGGTCTAAGTGTCAGTTTCTCGCGTGATAAGTGTTTTGTGAAAAATAATGAATGTACATGCGTTGTTACTGGTTCTCGATCAACTGACAATTGCTATCTTGTTGACTTAAATGAAAAATGTTTTCAAGCAACTGTTAGTGAATCTGAAATCTAGCATCAACGCTTAGGTCATATTGGATACTCTCACTTGGTCAATATATCTAATGCAAGTGTGGTTCGCGGAGTTCCAAAAATTGTCATGAAGGAGCTGCTTATTTGTGAACCGTGTCAACTTGGAAAGCAAACGCGAGCCCCACACAAAAGCGTGAACCATATTGGTCCAAAGCAAGTTCTGGAATTGCTTCACAAGGACTTGATGGGACCAATTCAGGTTGAGAGCTATCAAGGTAAGAAGTATATTTTCGTCTGCTTAGATGATTTTTCTCGCTACACTTAGGTTGATTTTTTGCGTGAGAAATCTGACACCTTCGTTGCCTTTAAAACTCTTTGCCTAAAACAGAAAAATGAAAAGGAATTTCCCATAACCAGAATTAGGAGTGACCATGGCCGTGAATTTGAGAATAGTGAATTTTTAGTCTTTTGTACTTCACACGGTATTGTTCATGAGTTTTCCGCCCCGAAGACACCCCAACAAAATGGTGTTGTCGAAAGGAAGAATCGTACCCTTCAAGAATGGCAAGGGTGATGTTAAACTCCAAGAAGATCTCTTATCGATGGTGGGCAGAGGCTATCAACACAGCATGCTACCTAGTTAACAGAGTGTACCTTCGTCGAGGTATGGGGTTGACATCTTACGAGCTTTGGAAAGGTAAGAGCATGTTTGTTTATGAAATTTTTTAGTTTTGTTTAGATTTTTTGGTTTGGTTTGGTTAATTTTGAAAAAGGTGGTATGGTTAGGTGTTAGTGGGTATATTAAAATAATATTTAAAATAAAATAATTAAAATTGATTTGATTTAAAGTATGAGAGAGATGATTTGAAGTGATAGTTAGTTAAAATAATGTGAGTGAATGAATAGTGAATTAAGGTTGATGTTGTATGTATGATTGATTGATTGATATTATTTAATTATATTGATAATATTGATGATAGTGTGCTTGGGTTAAAGTTGAGTTAAAAAAAGTGGTTGAGTTAAAATGTTGGAAATTTTTTGAAAAATCTTATAAGCAAACATGCTCTAAGAGTCCCAACCTTAGTCATCTTCATGTATTTGGATATAAGTGCTTTATTTATAATGATCGAAAACAACTTGGGAAATTTGATGCTAAAAGTGACTTAGGGTTTTTTTCTAGGATATTCTAATAACAGTCGAGCATACCGTTTTTACAACACAAGTACCTCCACTGTTATAGAGTCCATGAATGTAATTTTTGATGAGAAAACTCCCAATGTTGATTCTTCTGTGACTATTGACATGCTTGAAAGTGTTGTCAGTATGCAGGACACCCAGTTGAGACCTTAAAGCGTGACAAAGAAGGTGTGCATGACGAAGGTTCATCATAAGGCTCAACAGAAAAACAAACTGAATACGATGTTCCCACCACTGGAAATCAAGCTGAACCAAAAAGGGATCCAGCCTGGAGGATTCAGAAGGCTCACCCATCTGAACTTGTTACTGGTGACTTGAATGATAGGGTAACCAGGAACTCAAAAACCTCGACTAAAGAACTCATGGGCATTTCTCACTTTGCATGTTACACCTCACTAATAGAACCTAAGAATGCAAAGGAGGCACTAAAGGATGAGTGTTGGATCACAACCATGCAAGAAGAATTGGAGCAATTCAGCCGAAATGATGTCTGGGAACTCGTTCCAGAACCTTCATCTGGAAATGTTATTGGAACCAAATGGATCTTCAAAAACAAAACCGATGAGTTCGGTAATGTATCTCGCAATAAGGCTAGATTGGTTGCACAAGGGTATACTCAGACTCAAGGAGTGTACTTTGACGAAACCTTTGCTCCAGTTGCACGGCTTGAATCGATACGTATATTTCTGTCAATTGCGTGTCTAATGAAGTTCATTGTTTACCAGATGGATGTAAAGTCGGCATTTCTAAATGGAATATTGCACGAGGAAGCTTATGTGAAGCAGCCAGAAGGGTTCAAAGACTAGTAACCCTAATTATGTCTATAAACTCAAGAAGGCACTGTATGGTCTAAAACAAGCACCTCGTGCTTGGTATGAAAGACTTACTATGTACCTTCTAGAGAAGGGGTTCAAACGAGGGGGAGTTGATCAGACCTTCTTTGCACCGAAGACCAATACAGACTTGCTGGTGGTTCAAATATATATAGATGACATCATCTTCGGGTCAACCTCGAAGAAACTGGTCAATCACTTTGTTGAGCTTATGTCGTCTGAATTTGAGATGAGTATGGTAGGTTATCTTTCTTACTTTTTGGGTTGTTGATGTCTAAAAATGACCAACAATGTGTTCGAACTGTATACTAAAATGTATACTCGGTTCGGTCTGCACGAATAGGAATTTGTAGGGTATTCGGTACGAAGAGTAACTCGAATGTAAGCTCTATCCGTGACTTAAATGGTAAATTTGATAAATATGTTAGATTAATTTTCAGCCCTATTAAAATATTTTTTTCATCTACGTTTTTCGTTTTGAATTTTGAAAAAACATAATTTTGGCAGTAGAAACAAGGACAGAAACAACATCCATCCAAATCAATGTAATCTTTTTTATTTGTTTCTTTCATTGTCAGATCATATTTATTTTAAAAGATGCTATTACAGGAGCCAGTAAGATCGCCTAAATATTTTGTTTTTTCAAGATTGATTCGGTTCTCATCATAATTTTTTATCCTAAATTTGGGTAGTGTCAAATTTATGCTATGATGTTGTGTAAATCTTTTGAGAAATCATGGCAATTCCTTTTTAAAGTTTTGATTCTTTCTATTATTCTTTTACACTGATAATCATAGGTTGGTTGATTGATTTAAAAAAAAAATCAAAACTACAAGGTTTAATAATATTTCTTAAATAAAAAATATTGTATAAAAAATGTTTGATAATATATAATTTTTCATTGTATTTAGAATAAAGTCCAAAACAAAGGTTTAGGGTATCAACTCCTTCATAGGAGGGTCTAATGATGGTTGTGCAATGATAGACATACCTGAGGAT
Source organism: Striga asiatica (assembly GCA_008636005.1). Classification (NCBI taxonomy): domain Eukaryota; kingdom Viridiplantae; phylum Streptophyta; class Magnoliopsida; order Lamiales; family Orobanchaceae; genus Striga; species Striga asiatica. The sequence continues at coordinate 82,894 of BKCP01005084.1, forward strand.
ATAATGCTTGGGCCCTCTGATGATCCGATTGCCCAAATTGTAGAGAGCACGTATCCAATGTTTAAGCAGACAACCGATGATCCCAGTTATTTAAAGGACAGGACAATATTAGCCCCTACGCTAGATGTTGTTGAGTCTATCAATGAGTACATGACATCGTTGAATTTATCTGACGGTCAGATGTACTTAAGTTCTGATAGTACTTGCAAGTCCGACTTTAATAACGATTTTCTGTATGATATCCACACGTTTGAATTCTTAAATAGTATCAAATGTTCTGGAATTCCAAATCATCAATTGCATTTGAAGTTTGGAACTCCCGTCATGTTGTTGCGTAACATGGATTATTCTATGGGCCTATGCAATGGGACGCGGTTGGTTGTCACAAAACTCTCCACTCATGTTATCGAGTGTAAGATACTAACTGGGGATCACGCAGGCGAGAAGGTGTTGCTTCCTAGAATGGCTATTACTCCTTCCGATGTCTAAATTCCTTAGTTCCAGAGGCGTCAATTTCCTATTATGGTATCGTACGCATGACTATCAACAAGAGTCAGGGACAATCGTTATCGCATACTGGTTTATTTCTTAAGAAGCATGTGTTCAGCCATGGATAGTTATACGTTGTTGTATCCAGTGTCACCAACTGAAGTGGTTTGAAAATTTTAGTTTGTGGTGACGATGACTCGACGCCAAATCAAACAAAAAACGTTGTGTATAAAGAAGTATTCAATAATTTATGAATTATAGTTTGCGCCCAACGTGTTTACTTTTGTTACAAATATAAGAAATTCACTAAATTTAATATTTATTATTTAATAATGTTTAGAAATATACCATCCCGTGCATCGCACGGGTTCAGAGCCGGCCCTTGGGCAGGGCCAGCGGGGCGGCCGCTCAGGGCCCAAAAATCTTGGGGCCACCAAAATGTTTTTTATAAAAAAAAAAATTTAAGTATAATTGATTATTTAAATGAGTTAATTTTATCCTTAATTTTCACATAACTAAATATAGTTTTCTTTTTTATGTGAAGTTCTAATGATGATATTAATTTATAATAATTGATAATTAACTTAAGTATTTTTTTTATATATATTTTGTTTTCTCATTTTTTCATTCGATCGATAAAAATATTTTAACTTCTTACTTGAATATGCAAAATTTTACTTGTGTGCATATAATTCAAATCATATAAGTGATAGTCAATATAAGGGATCGAGTTATCCACTGTAAATGTGAGTTTCATTTGTTGTTTATTTGGTTATTATATATATATATATATATATATATATATATATTAAAAACTAATATTAGTATTTTTGCAACAAAAGAGTTGACTATTCGAGATTACAATAAAATTAAACATATGGTTAATGTGAAAAAGATATTAAAATATTGTTTTATTTTGTCGTCTTTTTTCTTATACAAGAACTGAACATGATTTTTTCCTTTCTTTATTGTCAATTTTTTTAATAAAATTTTACACTTTTGTTATAATCTTCATTATTCTTTTTGTTAATATGATAAATTGTTTATGATTTTTTGTAATAAAAATAATATGGGCACTATTTATTCATTTGGCCCAGGGCCTACAAATTTTCAGAACCGGCTCTGCACGGGTTATTACTAGTTAAAAGAATATAAAAGGTAGAAAGGAGTAGGAGAGCAGCTGAAGAGAGTTTTTTAGACTCTGCCTCTTCGACTTTCGAAGTTTATCTATCGATGGCTTCATCCTTGTCGCTCAGCCCATCCTTGTCCCTCAGCCGTCCAATTGATCGGAAATGGTTTGCCGGATTTTCAAATTATCCGATTGCAGGAAAATTGACGGCTGGATCTTGTTCTTCCGCCGAAATTGGTAGGAATAGGTTGAAGTCATCCTTTTATCCGAAAGGCATGAGAACGTTGGCTGAGCCTATTTTGTCGCCTTCAACGATACACTACCCATCATCCTCGTCATCTCCTTGTCTTATGCTGCAGCCTGCCTTTGACGTCGACGTTAGCGGCGCCGCAAGCATGAGCTACAAGTTGTACCGCCTTGCCGACAACAAAATCATAACCCTATGTACCGGAAAAAGCAACAAAGAAAGCGAAGGATTAACCATGTGGTATAGGGGATCTTCACACGGCTGGCTAGCTTTGATGTGCCCCCGAAGCCGCGATTTGTCTCTCTATAATCCCGTCTCCCGTCGCCATATACCCCTCCCTTCCCTTGGCGACCTGCCCAATTACCCCCCTGACTTGCCCTGGGCAGACAAGGTCATCCTCACGTGCTCCCCTGGGCCGAATTGCCGGGCCGTGATGATTTATAATAACATGCGTGGGCTGGCTTTCTGCTGCCCTGGGTCCAGCAAGGAGTGGACCCGCATCGGAGATCACCACTGGTTTGATGAAGATTTGGGGAGGGTCCACTCCGATGGCAGCTACATGGATTGTGTCTACTCCCCAAGACACGAAGCATTGTTTAGCCTCACGAAACACGGGGTGTTGGATTCTTGGGATCTTCGGGACGCTGAGTCACCGAGGGCCGTGAAGATAGGCGAGGTCAGTCTTAGTCGCAAGAGAGCACGTCGTCTCGGCTACCCGAGGACAGAGGACTGGGAGTATCTAGTAGTGGCCGGGCAGGATCTTCTCGTGGTGACTCAGTACGTGGTTGACTCATTTGAATCTGATGGATTGTATGTTGACGACAGAGACATAGATGACTGGACCTACCTACGAGGACTTCCAGGTGTGACTATTGATTTTGATGTTCGTAAATATGACCCTGAGGATATGGATGTTAAGTACGTGGAGGGTTCGTCTTTGGGTGGTTGGGCTCTTTTTGTCGGCTTCCACAGCGATGCGGTCGCATTGCCAGCAGCCGAGTTCCCGGAGCTCAACCCCAATTCCATTTACTTCACGGATTCACAAGAAGATTGCAAGATTGAGTATTACCCAATTGGTGGCCATGACATTGGCATTTTCAATTATGAGAACAAGACTGTGTTGCCATGCTATTATCCATGTGATGCTAAGAACCTGAGAAAGACTTTCCCACCGCCTATGTGGTTCTTCCCAAGTCGTGAATGATGCCATATATACTGATTAGTGGTTAAAAATATAAATAAAAACCCCAGCTACAGCTACATAGTTCAAGCTTGGATCAATGCAGGTTGAAGCTGAAAGGTAGTTCAAATCTTTATCAGAAATCCAAACAAACACCCTAGCTACGTATTGTTTGCGTAGTTTATACAATTCATGTGGACCGCCCTTTTTGAATTTTTAGATGAAGTTTAAAATCCAAATATTTCTGGTGTGATTGGAGCAAGTTACAGGCCCGCCTATTTTTCTGGAACCTTCTTGTTTATGTTCATCTTCGTTATATGTAAATTTTCTATTTTTACTTGAGACTTGATCTGGTAGTTGGCTTGCTTTAGTGTTTGAAATAACAAACTAGATAATCATCATCTTTTTTTTTTTTGGCTTGATTATATCCAAATTGCAGATCTGTCCGCGGAGATCGAGGACATACGTCTAACTATCTGTACCATGGTTCGGGACAAGCAAACGTACCGTGACGCCGGCAACCAAGACCTGCTCGGGGGAATTCGCGGTGGACGTGGAAGTCGTGGTCTGGGCGGGGCGCCCCGCCAGAGATCACCACAACCGCCGCCTGGCGATGAAGATGACGAGGAGTTAATCTCGGAGGTGAATCTCTTCGATGAGTGGCCTCCTATGCACGTTGACGATGTGCCATTTTCTAGCGCCCACTTGCTGTTCTTTAGAAAATAATAATAATTTTCAGAATTTATTTGAACTTTTTCAAACAAATAAATCTTCTCGAGCTACTACTCCAAAATCATTCTTTATTTCTAAAACTTTTCTTTCTTTCTTTCTCTTAAACTTGATCCAAACTGCTAGATTGGACCCTCAGGGAACTAACTCCCAAAAATACTTAAGACAGTGTAGAGTATTCAAATATATAATGCAAAAGGGGATGTATTTTTAGGCTCTGATATGATTTAATTAATTTTATAATATTATCTTTTTGACAAAAGAAAAAGGAAAAAAAAAAATCAAAATGCACCACAGTACATAAAATAACCGAACAATTTTTTTTCACAATAAGATAACCGTACCACACCAAATCATACGGTTTAGCTCGATCGATTTTTTGGGTCAGCTTGGTGTTGCTCACCCGTAGCTTGACCATTGACCACCAAAATCAATATAGAAAGAACAAGGGACAAAACAGGTGCACAAAATCACCGAAATCAATTTAGAGAACAATGAGAAAGAAAGGCTTTTCTGCACTTAGAAGTTGGGCATAATTGTTATACTTTCTACTGTAACCATGTAACCATTAATAGGTACGTTGCTTGATGGAACCAACATACAAACGATCAAAAGTCTTACCACTAGAACATCATCTATCTTATTAAACCCATTCAGTTAAACATAACTCCTCTTGCTCAGATTTGGAAGATTAACACCGAGGTTGCAACTCGACCCGATAATGGTTTAAATTACTCGATTACCAGACCTGGGGAGTTACGAAACCATCAAGGAGAAGCACATCTTGCATAAGTAAACATAAGGTCAAACAGATCTCAAAACATAACACGTCATAAAGGGCTGAGTCTATAATACGTAAATACTTGGCCCATACTACACTAACCTAATACAACTACTAAGTTTCTTTATTTCCAGCAATATCCTTGGTTTTTCCCTCGGTCTTTTTCTTGGTTGTTTTTCTGGTTTCTTTTAACGTCAGGTTCACAGTGAAACAAGGACTGGTCTTGATTTCCTCCCCAAACAATCCTAATCGATCAGCAATAAGGTGCAAGTTGCCACAGGGATCACACTTGGCAATAACCACACCCTTCTGATATGAATCGCGAGCCATGGTCTTGAACGATCGTGCCTCACAGACTTTGCATGAGATCAGAATGCCAAGATCGTGTTTTTCGGACACCTTCAGGTTGGAATTCATATTGAGCTTTATGGAGGTAGCCTGGTTGTTGTCCAAGCAAGGGCTGGTGTTCAAGCTGGGAGTTTCATGTTTGGCCTGAATTGCAGTTGATTGTTAGCTTTGGTGCTGATGCTTAAGCCTCGAGTGTATGGTTCATATCTGCGGAAGAAAAAGCTTGGAGAAAGACGCAAGTTCCAGGAGAGTTCTGTAGAATCTGAAGCAGAAAGAAGTGATTATATAAGCATATATGCTTACATTAAGTTGTAGCAAGGAAAGATAACGTATAAAGTTCACATAAAAACCCAAAGCATTTTCTTGAAAATGAGGCCTGTTTTCCATTTTTGGTTTTCATTATGTTGTTTGATAACCAAATACATAATTAAGAATAAAATTGTTCCAAATCCATGCAATTAATCACCATGCTAAAGAGTAATGAATCTCGGTAATCAATCCTCACGAACAAGACACCAACTTACCCAGATTAAAATAAAGGTTCCTCCATTCCATAAAGAATTCTGTGATTATGATTTTCTTAGTAGCAAATTCCGCAGATCAATATAAGAACCCGTACTCACAGAATCAGAATGCTTCAAAAGAGTAAATTGAGAGCAAAAAATAGCATACTCCGGCAAATCATTTTAGAGATGACTATCAGCATAAGACTAAGCAGTTGCAGTCTGAGATCCCTTCAAAGAACACATCATGAGTAAGTCAACTTGGCGTGTGCTTCTCGGGAAGCTAAGTTTTTTTTTACTCTTGTTCAAGATTATATACATCTAGTCGAAAAAATGAAAACCTACTTTGTGGTTGTCATTTTTCCTTCGGCATTTTTCTTTGTCATGGTGAAGCACGCAAGAAAAGATAAGCTTTTGCCAATAATATAGTCTAATCAATGAAAGCTAGCAGTTTTTCACAATAATTGATTTTCAATCCATGTTCAAAGATGGATATCTTTCTTGCTTTAATTAAACAGACGTCACAGTTGCTACAATTTATTATAGTCACAGTTGGTACACGTTACATATCGGAGCAAAATATCAAATACATTTTTACATGTCCTCCCAAATGCCCGGTATCTAGCTCTCCAGAGAAGTTTCCTTTATTCTTTCTACACTCAAATTAAAGCAAATAGGCCAAATCCCAAAAAATCAAACAAGAATCATACAATTATAAAGAACAAAGCCAACTCCATCACCTACAACTGTCGTAAGCATTCCCAGTCAATTATCCATCTCAAAACCCTAATTACCAAATATGACATTCAAATTCCTATCAATTTCCACACCAGACATCATCCCAAAAACAGAATAACACGACACAAACGATATGACCAAAGCCAACAGCTTAATCCCTTCTAAACATATCTACGATCAGTGCTCATAAACCAACCTTTAGATTCCCACACAAACAACACATAAAACACGAGTGTACATATGTATACATGTATGCTTAGCCGGCGTTACCTCTAGTAAGAGGAGATGGGGGGGTTATCGCCGCCCGTAGAGAAAACTTTCCGATGGCCGCCATTTTCGCTTTGCTGTGGTTTTTTTGTTTTTCTTTTCCTTTTTATCGTGTAGAAGATAAATTTGAAAGACTTCTGTAGAAAGCCTAGGTTTCGAATATTTAAGCAAAGAAGGTAAAACATGAAGAAATTCTCACACGCCATTTTTGGTGAGCTTCAAGCTCATATTTTCAGATCTCAAAAATCAAGCGGATAAAATGTCTCAAGCACGTACAAATACCCTCAGCTCAAAATAGCTGTTTTTCAAATAAAAGAGCTGACACGTGCACAAAACTAAAACTCAACATAAAAGAAAAGACGCTATACGCCTTTTCAAAATAAAAACGCAACAATGAAAATAAAAGATGAAACTATTTTCTTCTTCTCGTGCATGACCATGCTCATTTCAACACCCCCCTCTCAAGTGGGAATGTGGGAATTAACACACATGCCCAACTTGCAAATAAAACGAAGAAAGTCCGCACGAGCAAGAGACTCGGTAAAAACATCGGCTGGCTGGAGAGAAGATGCAACATGTTGCGGAGAGAGAAAGCCGTCCTTGTAGAGATTGCGCACGACATGACAATCGATGTCGATGTGTTTCGTGCGCTCGTGAAAAACCGGGTTAGCGGTAATGTGAATGGCGGCATTGTTATCACACCATAAAGGTATGGGAAGCTGCAGAGATAAGGAGAGATCATGTCCCAAGTAAGAAAGCCAACGCAGTTCACAAGCAGTGGCCGCCATAGATCGATACTCGGCTTCCGCAGATGAACGAGAAACCGTTTTCTGCTTCTTCGTCTTCCAAGAGATCAAAGCCTGACCGAGAAAGATACAATATCCAGTAAGAGATTTTCTGGACGAGGCACAGCTGTCCCAATCGGCATCACAAAATGCGGTGAGCTGTGTGGAGGGCTGAGCTGCATAGAAAAGCCCCAGAGCAGGAGTCCCTTTGAGATTTTTGATCAAATGTATAGCAGCTGCCCAATGTGCCTGCGTAGGGGCTTGAACAAATTGGCTAAGTTGTTGCACACCATAAGAAATATCAGCCCTGGATAAGTTTAAATAGAGTAAGCGGCCAATGAGCCTCCTGTATGTGGTTGAATCAGGAAGTAGTGGTGAGTTCTGTGAAGATAGGTTAATACCAGGAGGCAATGGAGTGACTGTGGGTTTGCAGGTTTCCAATTTCAAATCATGAACAATGTCAAGAATATATTTCCTTTGGCTCAAAAAGGTGCCCTTGGCAGTGCAACAGATTTCTAACCCCAAGAAATATTTTGCCTGGCCTAGATCTTTAATAGTGAACAAAGAGTCAAGATATTGCTTTAGATGCTGAATGGCCATCAAGGAGGTTCCTGTAATGAGGACATCATCTACATAGATGAGCAAAGCAAGAGTTTCAGTGCCTGAATGTTTAAAGAATAAACAGTGATCATGTGGGGACTGTGTGAAGCCATAACTGAGAAGCTTGTCTGAGAACTCAATATTCCATTAGCGTGATGCTTGCTTCAATCTATATAAACTTCTTTTTAAAAGACACACCTCTCCCTTTTTGGCCTTATCATAACCTTTAGGTGGCAGCATGAACACCTCTTCATCTAGAAAGCCATGAAGGAAAGCATTGTTAATGTCAATGTGGTGAAGTTCCCAACTGTGTTGAGTTGCTAAAGCTATTAACAATCTCACTGAAACCAACTTGGCAACCGGAGAAAAACTGTCAAAGAAGTCTATGCCGGCTTTTTGAAGATACCCTTTTGCCACTAATCTGGCCTTAAATTTATCAATGCTTCCATTGGGGTTTCTTTTGATTTTGTATACCCACTTAGAGCCTATAGCTCTCTTCCCAGCTGGCAGCTGTGTAAGCTCCCAAGTGTTGTTTAATTCAAGTGCCTGTAACTCCTTTTCCATAGCTTCAATCCCCCTGTCATCTTTGACTGCTTGCTCATAGAACATGGGCTCAGAAATTGTTTTATCCACTTCAGAAAAGAACAAGGTGATTTCTTCTCTTTCATCACCTGAAGATAAGTCATCCATTACATAATCTGCCATCCAATTAGGCCTCCTCCTTACCCTTTTTCCCATTCCTCCTGCATCATGAGAAGCTGACATTGATTCTCTTGGACTGAGATCAACAACCTTTGAATAGTCATCAGGATTTGGAGACTCATGTTCATCTGAATGTGCATCTTGTGTGTCACTGATCATAGGTAATGGCACTTCAATGCTAACTGGTTTTTCTGATGTTCTTTCCTTAGAAAATGGAAACTCATTTTCATAGAAGACCACATCCCTTGAAACAAAAATCTCATTAGTCTTGACATCATACACTCTATATCCTTTGATTCCTGAAATATATCCCAGAAACACACACTCAACTGCCCTCTCATCAAACTTTTTCCTGTGTGGGAGATTTCTTTTTGCATAGCATAGGCAACCAAACACTTCGAACATGCTATAAGCTGGTGAGGCATTGTGCAGCAACTCATATGGGCTCTTCCATCCCAATTTCTTTCTAGGTAAGGTGTTGATTATCTGGACTGCAGCCAATATACTATAGGGCCAAAGGTTCCTTCTTAAATTTGCTTGAAAAGACAAAGCTCTTGCCACTTCCAAAATTGTCCTGTGCTTCCTTTCTACTACTCCATTTTGCTGTGGAGTATATGGACAGGATCTTTGATGGATTATTCCCTTATCTTTCAACAAATCACTCATCTCTTTGTTGATGAATTCTGTTCCATTATCTGACCTGATCCTTTTGACCTGTTCATCAAACTGTACACCAACCATGTTTAAGAAGAACCTTATATGCTCATGTGTTTCTGCTTTGTACTTCATAAGGAAAGCCCAAGTGGCCCTTGTGTAATAATCAACAATGGTTAACATGAAGGAAGTATTTGTCACTGATTGTTCATGATAAGGTCCCCATACATCAACATGTATCAATTCAAATCTCCTCTTACTTTGTATAAAACTGGGTGGAAAAGAGGTTCTGCATTGTTTTGACCTGTGACAGATGTCACAAGCATTGAGCTCTTCATCTATACCTTTCTTGTTGATAAAACTGAGATGTTTCAGAGTATCCTGTGGAGTTTGTCCAAGTCTTCTGTGCCAAAGGTTAATCTCCTTGTCCTCATGTCTTATGTGTCCACAGAAATTTTGTCCTTCTATGACATACAACCCAGCTAGAATTTTCCCTTCAGCAATTATTTGGTTATTTGCATTGTCTAACAGCTTGCAGTTCTTATTTGTGAAGTTAAAACACAAGTTGTTATATTCAATCAGCTGCCCCACAGATAGGAGATTATATTTGAACTCAGGAACAAAAAGGACATCCTTGAGCAGAAGGTTTTCATTCAACTTGACCTCTCCAATCGTACTAACCTCAAACTTGGAACCATCAGGCAAATTAACAACCACTGGCATAGAAATATCCACACAATGAGAAATCAAATTGGGATTTGAGCAGATATGCTTACTTGCACCAGTATCAACAATCCAGCTGTCTTCATTTATCCTGCTGAACAGTGAGAAAACATAACCTTCCCTTTTGTCAGCAAACTCCACAAGATGAGAGAAAGTGTGAGTCTCAGCCTCCTGTTGCATTGACATGTATTTGGCCACTTCCTTTGCTAGAGAGCTGATATCTGGTAAGGTGTCACTATGCTGTGACTTTGCTTCTGAGTCTGTTCTTGAAAGTTCATCATTCTCCACCATGTTAACATTTTGACCTTGCCTTTGCTGTTTTAATTCTTTGTATCAGTCCGGATATCCATTCAATTTAAAACATCCTTGCATATCATGTCCATTGTACCCGCAGTGAGTACAAAACAGCTTTGCCCTCTCTTCTTTGGACATCCTTGGTGAACCTCTACCTCTCCCCCCATTATTAAATTGTTGCCCCCCTAAGCCTCTTCCACTGTTTCCACGGCCAAACCCTATCCCTCTGCCATAATTTCCTTTAGCAAGCATAGTGTTGATATCCGACTTGATCGACATCAAAAACAGAAATTAATCACTTTACTGAAGAAATAACCTCTCAAGAAGTTACAGCAAATCGGTTTTAATTAGAATTAATTACCGACTTGTGAAGAATTACCGACTTCCGAGGATCTTCAAAAAGAACTGATATCTGAGGCTAATACGAGTACACCGACTTTAGTTCAACAAATATTATGACAAGGTCAGATTCTTCTATTTCGACCGACTACCACAAAGTCCAAATATCTGAACAGAAAGTAATCATTGGGCGTATCTGATTGGACCAATAAAATGAAAAGGCAATCATTGATGTTCCCCACCGCTTAAAATGAAGCAGCTTAACATTAAATGCGTCTTTATCCATTTCGAGCAAGAAGACAAAAATCACCGTACTATAAATAACAGAATTTATGGTAGTACGAGGATCTTTTTTTTTTTTTGAACACATGGTACATGGACTGATGATTATCTCGGTTTTCAACTAATAACCGACTCCTGTACTCTTGTGCATATACCAAATAAAATCTAATTGAACGACTATCTTTGTTTTTATTAACATCAACTGTGTTTAATTTTGAGTTGTTAATTCAAGACAACAACAGTTTGGCGCTAGAAGGAGGGCTTGAACTTCGAGTATTTGTCTTGCATACAACGTACCATGACAATGTCAAATTCTGGACGAAATGAACGTAATCCGGATACTGGGATCAATCGTCATCCAACTCATACAACTGGAAATCCCGCCGTGCCATCTACGTCAATTGATTATTCAGCTTTATTTCAAGATCTAGAGTTCTTGAAAAATTTAACTGATTTTATGGCATGAACGAGAATAGAACCAACCGCAGCAATTGATCCTCAAACTCACTCAACGCCAGTTCCACGAAGAAATAATATTCCTGCTACATCACACGCAACTTCTCATCCACACACGCATGAATCACAACATGATGTTGCATCTCAAAATCGTGGAGTAGTTCCAGTACAAACTCATATTCCAGAAGCAGTTCGATCAGAGGCTACTGCAGAGAGTCATTCTGGACGTCGAACACGACAGCCAGCTCCTTCTTTACCAGAAATATCACAACATAATCAACCGTCCGATCTGCGGCGTACTCTGGAACAAAATCATACCCGTCGTGAGCAGAACGAGTTACGCCGTCTAATCGAAAGAAACCGTGTAAGACGCGAATCTGAGGAGCTGGAGATGTTAAGAAAAAGAATTGCAGAATTAGAAACCCAACAAGATAACCATGAGGGATCGCTACGACAAATTCCACCGATGGAAGGGACGTATCAGGAAGTCGAGACTCCTTTAGCCCCTCATTTGACTAGAGAACCTCTTCCGACCAAGGTAAAGGTTCCACAAATCGGTTTATATGATGGAACTTCAGATCCTGATGCTCATCTCGGTCAATATACTTCATGGATGGACTTGCATGGGGCAACCGAAGCACTCAGGTGTCGGATGTTTTCATTAACTTTGGGACCTCGAGCTCAAAAGTGGTATCATTCCTTACCTCGGTGTTCAATCTCTACATGGCAACAATTGAGAACGGCTTTTCGGTCTCATTTCATTGGGGCCCGAGTTTCCCTAATTCCCAAAGAATCAATTGCAAATATAGTGCAAAAAGACGATGAAAGTGTCAAAGATTATATTACACGGTTTAATGAGCGTATACAGAACATGGAACAATGTCATCCAGAGACGTTGTTAGTCACGGCTATAGCTGGATTGAAGCCAAATTCATTGTTCCGTTGGAGTATCTGTCAGAATAAACCGACTTCGTTTCAAGATTTCTTGGTCCGAGCTCAACAACATATTATTGCAGAGGAATCAATGTCAATTCCAAATATCGACTTCTCTTCACCAAAGTCGGATGTCGGACAAGAGTCGAAGAAAAAGAAAAGTAAATTCTTCAAACCAAATAAGTCTCGATTTGGGAATCCAAAGATGCCCGAAGTGCAAGAAGCTAGAACTAAATATCTTAATGAAGTCAAATCTAGCTATCAGACGGTATTCTCGGCAGGAGCAGCAACTATATTTGAAGAACTAAAAGGGAAAGGAATTCTTCCTGATCCTCGACCTGTCAGAACTCCTGAAGAAAGACTTGATAAAACGAAATATTGTTCATACCACAAATCGGCAGGCCATAATACCGATGAATGTCTCGGTTTACTTTCTGCCCTACTGCGACTTATTGGACATCCTCAAGTCCAAAAGTTTACTAAACATACTGATTATAAACGAAAAGGAAGACTGTCGGATTTGCCAGATGAAGATGAAGATGAAGGACATCCAATTAATCCGAAACGAGTAAGGTCAAGTGATAAAGAGATATATATGATGGATCGAGAAGAAAGAAATTTGATGAGGAATGCTGAAATGATGCACGGAGGAGGATACTATAATCCTGATAATTCTCATCACGTTTCTCGGGTCAACAACAGTAGCAATGTGATGTTTGAGTCACGGCGGCAAATGAAGGCGTATGCTCGAAAAGCTTTCAATTCGGGCAAAACTGTTTTGACGACCGACCTCCGAGATAAAATTAATGCTCGAAATAATTGTCCAATAACATTCAATGTGGATGATGCTAGTTACTTTGCTCACCCTCATGCTGATCCCTTATTAATCACGGCACCCATTTGTGGTATACCGATACATCGCATGTTAGTAGACACAGGAGCATATTCAAGTATCTTAATGTTGGGAACGTTCGAGCAAATGGGAATTGATCCAGCCGAGTTAAAACCCTGCAAAGATCAGGTGCAAGGCTTTAATGGAACGATTACATCAACCCTCGATGAAATTACTATGCCAATTCGGTTTGGAATCCCTGGACAAGCTTCTAAAGTCATTATGGAGACATTCAAAGTGATGGATCTCAAAAATCAATATAATGCTATCATTGGAAGAACAGCTTTATACAAACTTCGTGCAGCTGTCTCGATTTTTCATTATGCTTTGAAATTTCCTACCAACAATGGAGAAGGAACTCATTATGGAGATCAGTACGAAGCCCGAGGAATGGTATGGATCAAATCTTGGCATGAACCATGTGTACCCGTACACATGATGGAGAATATCGGGCAAAGTCAAGAAAATTTAACTCTCATCAACTCGGAATTTATCAATACCGAGATGGAATCTGATCCAACTGTGGCATCAGAAAAATATGGCGATAATTTGACTTACGATCAGGGGAAACGTCCAGGAAAAGAACCAATCAAGGAAGATGAACTTGATCCCCGAATCCAATTCAAGGAGAAAAGTAAACTCGAACGGGCTGAACCATCAGAAGAAATTGAAGTAATATTTATTGATGATCCTGTCTGTCACAAGTCGGTTCGAATTGGGGCAAACTTAGAAGAACCAACACGAACTCGACTCATTCAGTTCCTCAAAGTTAATTCTGATGTATTTTCCTGGAAACACGAAGATATGAAAGGAATTGATCCAAAGGTTGCTTCTCACCGACTGAATTTGGATCCAACAATCAAACCGGTGGTCCAAAAACGGCGCAAACTCGGTACTGATCGACAAAAGGCTCTCGAAGAAGAAGTTCAAAAATTGGTCGATAACAAGTTCATTCAAGAAACGAAATATCCAACTTGGGTGTCAAATCCTGTTCTGGTGAAAAAGAGTTCCGGTGCATGGCGACTCTGTATTGATTTTACCGACTTAAATAAAGCCTGTCCTAAAGACAGTTACCCTTTACCACATATCGATTATATGGTGGATGCCACAGCTGGGCATGAATTAATGAGCTTCATGGACGCCTAGTCGGGATATAATCAAATTCCCATGCATCCTGAAGAAGCAGAGCATACTTCTTTCTATTCGGCCCGAGGATTATATTGTTATACCATGATGCCGTTCGGCTTGAAAAATGCTGGGGCCACATATCAAAGATTGGTTAATAAAATGTTTGCCAAGCTTATTGGCCAAACTATGGAAGTTTACGTTGACGATATGCTCGTTAAATCGGTTCGTGCGATCGATCACATTAATCACCTGCAAGAAATGTTTAACATCTTGAGGGAATATTCTATGGTACTAAATCCGAAGAAGTGCACTTTTGGTGTCGGTTCTGGTAAATTCTTGGGATATATTGTTACTCAACACGGCATCGAAGCCAATCCCTTGAAAATAAAAGCCATTATGGATCTATCACCTCATACGTCGGTAAAAGGAGTTCAAGCTCTAACCGGCCGACTTGCTGCTTTAAATCGGTTTCTATCAAAATCAACTGATCGATGTAAACCCTTTTTTGAGTCTATAAAGAAAGGGAAATGCTTTGAATGGACCAAGGAATGTCAGCAAGCTCTGGAACAAATAAAGGAAACACTCCTTCAAATCCCAACTCTGCAAAAGCCAATTCCCGAAGAGATGTTATATCTATATTTAGGAGTAAGTGATTCTGCTGTCAGTGCTGTTCTTATCCGAGAAGAAGGACGTCAACAATATCCGATCTATTACATCAGTAAGGCTTTACACGAGGCTGAATTACGATATCCACCGATGGAGAAATTAGCATATGCACTTGTCATCGCAGCTCGGAAATTACGTCCTTATTTTCAAGAACATTCAATAACGGTATTCACTTCCTATCCTTTGAAGGCGATCTTACATAGACCAGATACGTCGGGGAGGTTGATCAAATGGGCAATTGAACTCGGCCAGTACGATATTCAGTATAAACCGAGAACTGCAATAAAAGCCCAGGCTTTATCTGACTTTATTGCCGAGTTTACTCCTGCAATCGAGATAATTAACAAAGAACAATCATGGACATTGTATGTTGATGGCTCATTAACTCAACATCGAGCTGGTGGAGGAATTATCCTGATAGATCCTCATAATAAGATGTTTTGTCATTCTGTCAAATTCCTTTTTCCAGCAACAAATAATGAAGCTGAATACGAGGCTTTCTTGTCTGGATTAAATCTTGCAGAATCTATGAACGTGAAGAAACTGAAGGTGTTCTCAGATTCACAGTTGCTGGTAAATCAAGTCCATGGAAATTTTGAAGTTAAAGAGCCTCGGTTGCAACCATATTTGACACTCGTAAAGCAGAAGATGTCTCGATTTAATATTCAGTTGGAACACATTCCTCGTTCGCAAAACATTCCAGCTGATGCTCTTTCTAAACTTGCATCAAGTACCGGATTGGAGAATGTCGAGTATGTCCAAGTCGGTCATCAAGAAATGCCTTCTATTTCTCCAACTGAAGTTATAAATAGCGAGTTGTCGAAGTCACCGACTTGGATGACACCGATTACAACATACTTGGAAACAGGAACATTACCTTCAAATCCAAAAGAAGCTCGAGCTCTTCGAATACGAGCAGCTCGGTTCACACTGGACAATGGAATCCTTTATAAAAGAGGATATTCAGTTCCCTTGTTGAAATGTTTGACTGAACAAGAGTCAAAATATGTCCTTGAAGAGGTTCATGAAGGAATTTGTGGAAATCACACCGGTGCGCGAGCATTGGCATACAAAATACTTCGACGAGGTTATTATTAGCCGACTTTAAAGATGGATGCAATGAATTGGGTCCGCAAATGCATGAAGTGCCAAATATTTGCCCCGAATGTTAATCAGTTACCAGAATCTCTGAAGTCGATTTATAGTCCATGGCCATTTGCTAGATGGGGGATTGACATAATCGGTCCACTTCCGACCGCAAAAGGAGGTGTCCGATTTGCTATTGTAGCAGTTGATTATTTCACCAAGTGGGCCGAAGCCGAACCATTAGCCACGATAACCGAACAGAAAGTAGTTGATTTTATTTGGAAATCGATCATATGTCGGTTCGGCATACTGAGTTCGATAATAACCGACAATGGTCGACAGTTTGAAGGAAAACGACTTGAAGCTTTCTGTGAAGAATATCAAATTAAACATTTCTTCTCTTCACCATATCATCCTCAATCCAATGGGCAAGTCGAAGCAATCAACAAGATTATTAAAAACGGTTTAAAAGTCCTACTTGATACAGCAAAAGGATCTTGGCCTGAAGAATTGCCTAATGTATTATGGGCATATAGAACAACAATCAATAATGCAACTGGCGAAACTCCATTTTCTCTAACTTATGGGTCAGAAGCAATTATCCCTGTAGAACTCGGATTACCTACTTACCGAGTAAAGAATTTTCAAGATGAGACCAACTCGGAGAACTTGAAAGCCAACTTGGATCTCCTAGATGAAACTCGACTCATGGCAGAGCTTAAGAATACTGCCTACAAGCAGAGAAGTGAAAGATACATCAATTCAAAAATCAAGCCACGATCGTTCCGAGTCGGTGATTTAGTGCTTAAAAGAATTACTGGACCAGATCCGGGGCCTTTAAAACCAAAGTGGGAAGGACCATTCAAAATCAGTCAAGTACTCCCAAAAGGTACCTACCGACTTGAGAAACCAGATGGACTTACTCTTCCATATCCATGGAATGCTGTTTATCTGAAGAAGTACTTCCAATAAATGTTCATGATGTAAATATGACTCTGTACACATTTTGATGAATATAATGAAATTGTGTGCTAAAGAGTCTCTTAAAAAGAACCGAGATATTTAAACTCGGTATACAATTAGTCTTTATGTAGCCAAGCTTTTAACTTGGACAAGACTGATACTTGAAATGTTCGAAAGATATTTCAACTTTAAACCGAGCCTTATTAATTCGGTAAGTTATATCTTTCTCGACCAGACTAATAACTTTCACTTACCAAAGTTCAGTGACTTGGGAAGGTTATGGACAAAATTGAAATCAAAATTGGATTGTCTTTAAATTCAAATCCTGAAGATTGATTTGAAATAAGATAATATCCAAACTTCCATCTGAAAAGGTGGTGTCCGCTTATAAAATTAAGTTTGACCGACTTCTAAACACTTAATATTCAGCAAAAGTAAAATACCATGCTGAATATAAATTATGGATGAGTATAAACAAAAAGAAATTTTCATTCATATTCAATAAAATTATCCATTACAATCAAAATCATGTGCCTCGACATGCCGAGAACACAACCAAAATAAACAAAAAAGAAAAACAACATAAAAACAAAATTAAGTTGACTTCGCCGGATCATCAGTCTTCTCGGCAACATCCTTATCCTTCTCCTTCATTGCCTCCTCTGCATCATTCTTAAGGATTTGCTCGTACATGATGCGGCTAATGATGTCAAAGACCCGATCTTCTTCGACCTTAGCAGCCTTTTCAAGTTCAGAAGGAGTCACTGGAACATGTTTATTCAAAATCGTGTCTTCTTCCCCGACTTTAGGCATTTCGGTCACAATTGATTGATTATCTTTTTGCGATAGCTCTGCCACTTTCCTTTCAAGGAACGCTACAACCGACTTTCGAAGTTGCTCAGGAGTCATCTTCTCAAGCTCCTCTTCTAATCTTACTTCGGCCAAAGTTTTAACGAAAACATTGGCGAGCTCCGACTTCTTCTCCTTCTCACCCTCAAGAACCATATTGACAAAAGCTCGACGCAAACGAGCTTCCCTCTCCCGATCTGATTCAGAGGTTTCAAAACCAGCTTCAGCTCTGATAGAAGCAAGAAGACCCTCGCAGAAGCTTTTCTCGTCCTCGTCAGCTTCAATATGAGTTGTCGCAATGGAGGGGTTGAAATTATGACTTTTAATCTTGTGGAGAAGGAATAGGCGGATCACCTCGATGTCGTACAGACCATCATCAAAGCGCTCAATCATCCAGCGCAAATTGAGACAAGTATTCATCTCAAACTCTCGGTCTTCGTCTTCAGAATCAGAATCAGCTTTGGTCTTAAGTCTGTAGGCTTCAGCTTCAAGGATTCTTCCAGCTCGGAGACCATCATTATACTTTTCCTCGGCAAATTTAATTTTTTCTTCTTGAAGTTTGCTGAGTTTCGCAAGATGGGCATCTCGGTCTTTCTTCAACAATTCTTCGACTTCAGACCGACTTTTTCGGGTGACCTCATGGGCTTCTTGTTCTTTACGGAGGAGAGATTCACACCGAGAAAGTTGCTCTTCAAGAATTTTGATGCGCTGTTCCGATGTGATTATTTGACTTGTCAATTTTAGCACGTCAGAATCAAGGCTAGTCTTATCGGCCCTTAGAGTCTCAATTTCGCTCTGAGCGATCAAAAGCTGCTCGTTTCGCTCGTCGATCTTAATTTGCAGCTCTTTTTCTTTCGCTGTTGCTTCTTCTCTGAGAGATGCAAGAGCTCCATCTCTGAGTTCAAGAGTATGTTTTTTCTCATCGACTTGCGCTGCGTTAAGTCGAAAATCATCCTCGGCCATTATTAAGCTGACAAGAGCGCGACCAAGACAAGCCTTGGCATATTTGAACTTATATGTACTCGAAAGCGATGACACGCCAATCTCGGACCTCGGATCCCACACCATCATTGGGACCCGAGCAGCATCAATAACATGGCCAGGTAGCTCGACCGTACTTGAAATCTCGGGGATCTCCACTGATTCAAAAGTCGAGAACCACTTCTCGACCAATTCCCGAGGCTGCCTAAAATTCAAGAACCTCTCTTCGTCAATAGGCAGAAAAGATCGATTTACAACAGGCTCTTTCTTTTTCTTCCCTCGATCGCCAACATCGTGCTTTTTCTTCATTCGTTCCTCAGCAGCGGGAACGTCTTCAATATGTCTTTTCTTCGACCGAGTAACTGGAACTTCTCGCTCTGTAATAACTCCTCGGTCGCCATCAGGTTCATCTGAAGCTATGTCGATAATCGGTGGAACTTCTACCGGAATAGCTTCAACAACTGGTTCAATCTCGGACACAGTAACAGTAGCAGCAGCAATAGCAGCCATAGGACCCTCTGCAGCAACAGATAAAGGATCCGGCTGCGATATTTTAACAGCAACCACCGACGTCGCACCATCACCGACATCGGTTTTAGGAGGGTTCATGATTGGGTTCTCCAGATATGCTTTCACTAACTTTTTTCGACCCATTCCTGATAGACGCAACTCCTTACTTTTTCCAACTTTGGTTCGGAGGTCTAAGTTCGGACTGTTTTGGCGGAAAGCCCTTGCGTCACGAGTGGTCTTGAAGCCGAGAACCCCAATGAGTAGATAATATACTGCAAATACAAAATTAAGTTACTACGATTTTCAAAAGTAGCCGACTTCACATAAGATCGAAAATTTATTCAAGTTTACCTGGTTGAAATGAACTGTCAGAAATTTCAGGACAAAGACCAGCAGCTTTCAGTCTTGTATTCTTCAGGATCAACTTAAAGCTACGTTGGGTCTTCTTTAATTTGAACAACTCGGTAATCCTTTCTTTCAAAGTTGAACCGAGTTTTGATCCCTTGCTCTTGGCTGCAAATAATAAAGTGTGGACCTGTTAGTACAAAAACAAGCAGTCAGAATAACTCAGTAAAAAGAAGACAAACAAAAACTTACAAATTGCAGAATTAATATTGATGGGAATTGTCATCCCATCGATTAAGGGTTTCGAAAAATGCGGAGTCTGCCAATCTCCTCCAACCCATAACCACTCTTCTTGAAACCCATGGAGTGATTTTGGAATGTCGGTTATCAATTCGCCGATCTTCAATCCTTCTTGAGGTCTCCCCGCACAGGCGTAACAAATCAGAGGATCTGCTACTTGTCTGTCAGCACATCGTCTAAATGAGTATAAATTTCTGATTTTCTCAACGGTTGGCATGTCCCAACCCTTCTCCTTTAATAGCACCATGAGACCGATTATTCTCTTCCACGAATTCGGCGCTATCTGGCACAGGCCAATCCCCCAATTCCTTAAGTAATCTGTGATTAAAGCAGGAAGAGGAAACCGAAGTCCCGATCTTAACGAGTCGCCAAATACGCCAACACAGCCTGGAGGCGGACAAGTGATTCTTTCGCCTGGGTAAGGAGCGAATAACTTTACCGATGAGAAAATATAAACCTCTTCCCGGAGGATGACGATGTCGGCATAAGTGAGAATACTCGGCTCTCCCCTGTATTCGTCAATTGGTTCGGGCCACCGACGAGCAGGACGTCTCCAATAATCAGGAAGCGACATAGCATCCTCTTCAACTCGTTTGTCCTCGTCGATAATATCCTTATTGAGATTCAGTTGTTTCACCAGCAGGGGATCCCATCGATAATACTCGAGAGGCAATTCCAAATCCTCATCGGTAAAAATCGGGATATCAGAAATCGTTCGGCTACTACTATCATTCGCTTGAGCAGACATCTTTTCCGAAATCAATAAAAATGAAAGAAAATTCGAAACAGAGCAAGAACACAAAAAAATTAGGGCAAAGCCTTACCGAGAATCGATTGCAATCAATTGACGAACAGATGAAAAATCGAACAAACAAACGCGAAATGGAAATAGAGAAATTTGAACGGAATTAAACAGAGAAATGCAAGTGAAAAATTCGAGGATGAAAAGTAAGGAAACCCTTTGCAGTCAAGATCAATGTCTATTTAAAGGTTTTGATTTATTACCGTTGGCAAAATCTGGAAACGGCGCGTGTAACGGACGTGTCTTAAAATGGTGTAACGGTACAGTAATTATTGATACACGTGGACATGCTCAGGAACGCCATGCCGTTACACATTTATATCCGTTGGACCCATTAAATGTGGACACATCTTTTGAGAGCCACTATGTCAGACCATATGCCATACAAGAAATTGCAAATAAGATGAAGTGTTCTCATGTCGGTAGACAAAGCAAAGCAAGTCGAGATAAAGCAGGACAACAAACGACATTAGTAGCTATTCAATAAAGTTCCAAATACCTACTAATGTCGGGGGCCTCACTGTTGATATCCGACTTGATCGACATCAAAAACAGAAATTAATCACTTTACTGAAGAAATAACCTCTCAAGAAGTTACAGCAAATCGGTTTTAATTAGAATTAATTACCGACTTGTGAAGAATTACCGACTTCCGAGGATCTTCAAAAAGAACCGATATCTGAGGCTAATACGAGTACACCGACTTTAGTTCAACAAATATTATGACAAGGTCAGATTCTTCTATTTCGACCGACTACCACAAAGTCCAAATATCTGAACAGAAAGTAATCATTGGGCGTATCTGATTGGACCAATAAAATGAAAAGGCAATCATTGATGTTCCCCACCCCTTAAAATGAAGCAGCTTAACATTAAATGCGTCTTTATCCATTTCAAGCAAGAAGACAAAAATCACCGTACTATAAATAACAAAATTTATGGTAGTACGAGGATCTTTTTTTTTTTTTGAACACATGGTACATGGACTGATGATTATCTCGGTTTTCAACTAATAACCGACTCCTGTACTCTTGTGCATATACCAAATAAAATCTAATTGAACGACTATCTTTGTTTTTATTAACATCAACTGTGTTTAATTTTGAGTTGTTAATTCAAGACAACAACACATAGCTGAGGTCTCCAAAGGGTTCATGATACCTGTGAGCAAGCTTTTCTGTTTCTCTACCTTTAATATCATTGAGTATGCCTTAATAATGGTTGGTAGTGGATCCATTAGCAATATCTGGTTCTTAGCCGGTTCAAAAACCTCGTTTAATCCCATGAGGAATTGCATCACCTTGATTTCCATGTCATTCTCACTGAAAGCTTTACCAGTACCGCAGACACATTCAGGTAAGGAAACGAGACAAGCACATTTATCCCAAAAACACTTCAGCTTAGTAAAATATGCTGTAACTGAAAGAGAGCCTTGGACGAAATTAGCAATCTCCTTTAGCAATTGATATTTCAGTGGACCGTTACTTTCACCGTATCTTTCAGCAAACTCATCCCATAGTTGTTTTGCAGTTCTAACATACATGAAGGCTTCAACAATTTCTTTAGAGATTGAATTCAACAACCATGAAATAACCATAGATTCTACCTTTCGATACTGAGTGTAATCCTTTGTGTTTGTCTCAGGAATTTCCACTGTCCCGTCAATGAATCCGAGCTTCGACTTTGCGCTTAGAGCCAGCCTCATCGCTCTGTTCCAGTGTTGGTAATTTGCACCAGTGAGCTGACTCGTGACTAAGACCATGCCAGGATGATCAGATCCATGGAGCGACAACGGATCGATGTCTCTCGAGTAATTGCTCCGTACGATTTCTCGCCCATGCTCATCTCTGTTGTTCGCCATTAGAGTTTATGTGAAATGACCTGCTCTAGATACCATGTAGAAAGCCTCGGTTTCGAATATTTAAGCAAAGAAGGTAAAACATGAAGAAATTCTCACACGCCATTTTTGGTGAGCTTCAAGCTCCTATTTTCAGATCTCAAAAATCAAGCGGATAAAATGTCTCAAGCACGTACAAATACCCTCAGCTCAAAATAGCTGTTTTTCAAATAAAAGAGCGACACGTGCACAAAACTAAAACTCAACATAAAAGAAAAGACGCTATACGCCTTTTCAAAATAAAAACGCAACAATGAAAATAAAAGATGAAACTATTTTCTTCTTCTCGTCCATGACCATGCTCATTTCAACAACTTCCAATTGGAAAACTAACAGCAGCCCCTACAATTAATTTTCAACCATTGATGATAAAAAAAATATAACACAATCCAAGGAGTAGGAATGAATAAGGAATAAAGTAATAAAATGCCATCAAAATCATCAACCACGTGAACTGCTAATTAATACAGAACAGAGTACTTAATACATCACATACAAGAGAAACTCATGTGCGGGGACTTAATACATCACATACGTTATTTTATACAAATACATTATATATAATGAATAACAAAAATGTATATGTTCAAACAGAATGCATGTGCTGGAAGAAACTCACAAGCATGTATTAGTTTAAAATTTTTCCCTGAATCTATCTTCTTCATCTGTTCGTAATTAGATAATAGGTATAAGGTTCATTACAGCAGACAATTATTATTGTACTCAGAATCATGAGTGTAAGATAATTTAATGAAATATTAGGGAGAAGAAAAATGAAAATATAAATTTGCCGACTAGATATAAATTAAATTGTAAACAACTAAAATCAACAGTTTGAGATATGCTTCACTTCAAGTTCTAGGTAAAGATGGGGTAAAGTAAAAAATAAATAAATTACATAAAAATTTGCTGAAGAAAATGACCTTAATTACTTTTCAAGAATCTGAATGTACTTGTTGACCATACCAAGCATATAATCCCAATTGTGACCATGATGTATACTAATGCTGGCAAGGTGATAATAATACTATCACATAGACCACAACAAAACTAAGAGAAAACATAAATAACTTAAACTTAGTGTACGGTACTAACTTAAATCCAACACATCACTGAAATATTCATCAATTTTTTCAAGAAAGTTATTAGCTAAAATAATGACGACTGGTCTGTCAAGAGGATGACCATTGACAAGCACAAAAATAATACATTACAATTCTGAAAAATAATTTATAATTGTCTTGCATTTCTCTTGAAGTAGCCCCGATAGCCCTGATCTTAGTTTCTTGGAATGCCTGAAATTGAATAAATACATGGCAAATAAATAATAAAATTTGTTATTGAATAATTGTAACTATTTTTTATAAAGATGTACCGTTATAGATTTGGGATACCACCGAGTTCGATGAAGCGAGAGCGACACCATCTTTCACATATTCTTGTAGATGGTGCATCTCAACTCTAGAATTCATGTTTTCTTGTGAACCGATAATCGACGGACAAGGCTTCATGACAAAAGAAAAAAGTAAATATGTATATATAAAATGTTTTATTAATGCTATCTATCAAACACAAACTAAAATAATGATTACCTCTTTTGATGAATTTGATTTTTTTGAGTTCCTAGAAAACTTTTCGACCCAACCCTTTGGCCGTTTTGTTCTTCTTCTCCCGTCTCTTTTCTTCAAACCTTTCATATTTTCAAGTTTGTCCTCTATGTTAAATGTAGGAACTTCTTCATTTGCTCTCTCGTTTTTCGTTGTAAAAGCAAAAATTTGCTTATTACATTCACTCACCATTTTCTCCATGAAATTGCGTGTTACTTCATGGGTGGAAGCTTGAAGCGTCATCCGTAAGAGTTGAGATTGAAGCCTTTGAACCCATTCTATAACATTCTCCACACCACTAGAATTTTCTTTATATAAGTTTTGGGCACTTTTCACTCCTTTGGTCCACCGGGCCAATATGTACTTTTGTGGAATGCACATCACGTTTTGAACAATAAATACTTTCAAGATATGGCAACACAATATTCCCATAATTTCAAACTTTCTACAACTACAAACAACCCAATCTTGTGTAGGGTCAAAGAGTACCTTCATCTCTTTCTCTCTTGAACCATGAAGACAAACCACGTATTCATGCGGACTTCGGGTGTCATCTTTTCTTTCGGGAGTTCGATATGGAAAAGTGTAAATATTTCGGGAGTGTACAACTGTGAAACTTGCATCAACAACAAAGAATCATAAGATTCCAGTGGAGGCAACTTTTGTCTCGCATCAAAGTTGGCTTTAAGCTCTCGTTCTCTCTTTTCATCGACAACCCTATCAAACTGTTTAAAAAAATCAGAAATATTCAAATCACATTTCAAGTAGGACTTCAAGTCACTATTCAAGCTTTCACTCAATTGTGTGCTTCTTATTCCCAAGATAAATGCATACTTCATATAACATTTGACCCATTTTTCCTTTAAGTCGTACGTACGGGATAACCATTCATTATTGTGCAAATCATATCGATCAAGTAAATTTTCCACTCCCTTTCAAAATCATCCACTTCTAAATATTCAAACATGCACCTCTTGAACTCCATTAAAAAAAAGAATCATCTTTCATACGCCAACCCAAATGTTTGATCCCATTTTGATTCAAATGCCACGTGCATAGCCCATGTCGTGTATTTTTCAATACTTTTGCCAAAGCATTCGCCATAGCCGCATCTTGATCCGTAAAAATGGTTTGAGGCTCTTTACCTCCATGAGCATTTAAAAAAGTTTGAAAAAGCCAAGCAAATGAATCAGCAGTCTCATCGTATAAAAGTGCACTCCCAAAAATGACCATCTGCCTATGATGATTAAATCCCGTAAATACATCCAAGGGCCTCAATTCTTTGTTTGTTCCATAGGTTGTGTCAAATGTAATTACATCACCAAAATCACCATAATCAACAATCATTCTAGAATCAGCCCAAAATATATTAGTGACTAGTTCGTCACTGTCAAATTGCATTGAGTAATAAAATGAAGGGTCTTACCTTTTCTCTGCTCAAAGTATCTTATTATACCTCCCAACTCTCCGTAAACCATGTGTTTTTCTCTTTTCGACCGCAAATAAGTCCTTTGGTCTTCCATTATGTATCCGAGCTTATCCCGACCCCCTGCTTCTCTAATCCTCAAGTGGTGTGTTGCTTTTGGGGTGAGTCCTGCATCATGTGCCAAATCAATCGCGGCAGCGGCAGCCTGGCTCAATTGCCTATGGGATCTTAACATGTGGCTCGTCTCTGGAGGCTCAAGTTCATGATTATCTTCTCGAACAAATTCTTTGATCTTGTATTTACCACTTGACCTCTCCAAAACTACATTTAATTTAGCCTTGCATGATGTTCTTTCTTCCCATCGATGTACAACTCCTACCCTTCTTTTGTCTTCAGCTCTTTTATCCTCTTTACGGCAAACGAAAACCGCATTATTATACGCTCCATCCTTTTGGCTTTTGTTGCGATAATGTATTCTAACCCCAAATCCCATTGACTTCCCATAATTCTGCCACAAATTCCATGCTTCATCAAGAGTGTCAAATACCATTCCAATTCTTGGTTCGTTGTTCCGACCGCTATTTAATAAGTTACCGTATGTCACATCTTCAACCATCTCGTTATCAATACAAGAACTTTTTTCAAAAATCATGTCTTTTGCACCATCCTCAGCTCAAATTACTCCTACATAAAAGCATATTATACACACAAAATTTAGAAACATATAATCACATATTAACTAAAATGAGAATAGAACAAGAATCTAAGCCTTATCTTTCAGTGTCTCTCATCAAATAGATAGTATATAAAATAAATATCCAAACCAAAGTACACAAAATTGTGTGATTTTTCAAAAAAAAAAATATCCATAAAAATTACATTGTATGACATGTTATGAACAAAAGGAAATGCAAAAGAAAATGTAAGGCAACATCAGTTAATAAGAACACACATAACATAATGTAGTACAGAACATAACAAATCATACTCATTGTTGCCCAACATTTCTTAAACACTTGAAATTTTATCTTCATTCCAGTAACAATAACATATCAAAACCAACTAAGACAAATATGGAGGAGGAGAAAAAAGAACAACCAGAAATATATATATTTAAAAAAAAAAAAAAAAACTTACCCAATAGACATTTTTTTTCTAGGTTCCATCTTTTTGCCAATATCTTGAAAAAGTTCATCTGTTGTGAGAAGATCCAACCATATTGATGTTGTTTCACAATCTTTTGGTGATGAATCTTCTTCAATAAATGTCTCTTCCATTTCTGTGAAAATTTTTTTCCCGCTGCTTGTTCTCCCAGATTAGCAATTAGGTTAAGAAAGTTAAGTTTTATTATTTTATTCTTTATTTATTCCTAGCCCTTAGATTGTATTTTATTTTTTTTATCATCAATGGTTGAAAATTAATTGTAGGGGCTGCTGTTAGTTACCCACAGCAGCCCCCCCGCACCCCAAAAACCCTTGGATCAAATTAATTTAATCAAGTGGTCCAAAATGTTTCTCACTAAAACCTTCCCAATTGCATTAAAAAAAAAAAAGAAAAAGTTAGCAATATTGTCCTAATATCTACCATTGCCAGAAAAGTGCTTTCAAGACCAGTGTTCTAAAAGTCGCTAGGCGCCCGACCAGCGCCTAGCGCCTAGAGCGCCTACTCGGGGACTAGGCGGCGCCTAGTCGGGCCTACAAATTAATATTAAATACCTTATTTTTTATTTATTTTAACTTCCTACAAAATAAAACTATCTCAACTTATGATAAATCCACACACCTAAGTCCAAATAATATTAATATATTTTACAGAAAAATGAAAACAAAATAATGTAATTAGTATTTAAAAAATAAAAAAAAAAAATTGAAAAATTTCCGCCGAGCCCGCCTAGGTCCGCCTATGCCCGCCTAGGCTCTGCCTAACCGTCTGGGTGCCAAGCCGCCAAGTCCACCTAGGAGCGCCTAGGGTTGCCTAGGCCCGCATAGGCGCCGCCTAGCCGTCTGGCCGATTTTTTCTACCGATTTGTGCAAATCGGAGGTGCCCGGGCACCGCCTAGCGCCTAGGCGCCGCCTAGGCCTATTTTTAGTACAGAGTTCAAGACAAACACTGAGGGGAAAAAAATGTACAAGACATTCATACAATCCTCAATCCTTACTTTCCCTGATATGTACTAGTTGGAAAAAAATATAAGATGGATAGACTGATATAAAAAAAATGGATAGATGAGTATTGTAAAAAAAATTATATAATTATAAATCAAATGTAAAAAAAATTATATGAACACAAAATTGGAAAATAAATATTATTTCCAATTGTTCCCTCCTGATTTATTACCATTTCCACATAACTCATAATCTAATCGTACGAGAAAAATAAAAACTCAACTCAAGACAAAAATCATAAAAAACTTTTCTTGCTATACTCCTTCAATTTCTTTCCCTGCTGAAAGGTCATCATCATCTGTTAATCCCTGATTTTGGAACACAAAGAAATATTTGCAGCTTCAATTCAACACTAAATATAAATAAAATTAAAAAAAAATTGTAAAAAATCCACAAAGAAATAAATAAATACCTTTGAATCTCTAAATTATCCCAATCTACACACTCATAATCTTCATCTACGGGCTCATTGCATGACATGTTGTAGGTTTTTTATTTGTTTGTGCATATAAACTAAAAAAAAAAAAATGAGGGTTGGATATATGGGAAAGGAAAAAGAAAGATAATAGGCTGGGGATGAAGGGAAAAGGGGCGAGAATTGAAAAAAAGAAAAAGAGATGGATAAAATTAGAACCATTGAATTAAAGTAAGTTGATCCAACGGTTTATAAATTTCATAGCACCATCTGCTGTTTAGTATACACTGCTGGTCCCTCCAATCCGACCGACGGGAGACGCACCCGTGAAAGAAGACAACTAAGGCTCGGCAAAGGGATTTGGGGATTAGGTTTTGAAGAGAGAGTAACTTCCGAGAAAGTAAAAATAGTTTCAAGAATAGTGTTTAGTATCGTTATTATGAAAATGCTATAAAACCAACTGGTTGGTTCCATAAGGGAACCAACCAGTTGGTTTTAGCTTGGTGGACAAGTTAGTCTTAGGATTTTGAGAGCCTTATTTAAAGGACTTATTTTCTTTTATGTTCTTTGATTGATTCACTTTTCAAAGTAAAGGATTTTTAGACTTTTTTACTAAAAATATTAAAGAAAAAATAATTATGGAACTCTCATCAAAATTGTGAGATTTTGCTGAACGTGAAAACTCTTCTCTCTGGGGTTACAAGTTACTCTCTCATGTTACATGGTACTATCATAATTTTCTCTCTCTCTAGGGTCGAAAAACAATTTTATACAACTTGTGAAAATTCTTGTGTGCTACTCTGTATTTGAACTATTGATTTTGTTAGCTGCACAAATCTAGCGATCCAAATTCTTTTTGTTGTTTCCTACTACTAAAATTTCTCCTTTTCTCCACTATCACTATTCCGAGAAGACGTAGCTTTCTTTAGAGAGACTTGTGAGTTAATTTCACAATAGCATGTTTTGTTCAGAATCTTTAAGCAGCACCTAGATGTGATGCTTAGTTATACTAAAAAAAAACTCTTTAACCAAAATCTGTAGGTTGAATACACTACAAAAAAAATGTCATATTCTAATGGAAAATCTTACGGTAATTTATTCCAATGGAAATTCGAACGAATATTCCAATGGTATGACTTCCGTTAGAAAGATTCCAGCAGAATTATTCCGTTGGAATGAGTTTTTTATTGGAATTTAGATAGGATTTGATCATTCTAACGGCTATTATTTCAACGGTTTTTTACCATAGGAATTTTCGTTGAAATTTATTTTCACCCATATTTCAACCGTTGGAATCGTCAAAATCCAACAGAAATTCCAATGGATAACACGAAATATTTTTGTTGGAATTTCCGTTGGAATCCATTGAAAAATTTCAATAGAAATAATAACATTGGAATATCCATCGGAATTGCCGTTGGAATTCTATTTGAATATATTTCCGTTGGAATTTTCCATTGGAATTTCATCATATTCTTGTAGTGATAGTATCATCCGAGCTGATAGTTGTACAAGTATATTGCCTCCTTAAGAAAAACTCTTTTATCAACAACAAGATGGCTCACTGTTAGAACATCTCTAGATAAAAAAGTGTGACTTTTCATGCACAAACAAAATTATCTTTTAGGATTGATTTTTTTAGGAAACTCAGATACTACATGTTGTAATGTTAAAATCTTATCAATTGTGTATAAATTGGTTAACTTTGTGTAATTTATCATCCAAGGGTCCAACATTTTTTAGTTCATCACACGGAAATGAAAAAGTTGGGGGATACGAAAAATGGACATCCAAAGAGAGTAATGAATTGCTTAGACTCATACTGATGCAACTAATTGCGGATGGCATGACAAGTCTGAAAATTGAGTAAAGTAATTGTGGAGAAACATATATTACGTGGAGATTGAGTTTGACAACGAAAATGGGAAATGATGTTGGAAATATTTAATTTATTGTTCATTTCATTTTCTTTCTTTTTTATTTTTCTACTTTCCCTAAAATGTCAATAAAATTACTATTGTACACTTTTGGTTCAATTGTTAAATCTATTTCATGCATTTTTTTTTATCAAGTTCGTTTGTTATAATAATTTTTTTTCTCGTCTTCATTCTTGCTCAATGGATAGTGATTAGTATGATAGCACATTTCAAAATAATAATATAATTTTCAAATTACTAATGTGATTTTATTGATAATAGTTATTATGCACATTATTTGTTATGAGCATTATACAAATTCAATTACTATATTAGGAATTATATTAAAGTCTTACAAAATACCAGAAAGTTCACATTGAAAGTCTTAAAAAGTCTCCATAAAAATTCTCTAAAAAATCTTAGAAAAATCCATAAGTCACTAAAAATTGCATAAAGTCCACAAAAGTCATCTATTTCAAAAAGATTTAAAAAATCTTTAAGAGTCCTAATTGAATATACATTCTACTCTATTGAGTTCACCCAACTTGTCTTGGCTATGACTTTTGCTAACTACACTCAGTTAATTTCCATTATACTCTTTTAATTTTACTAGTGTAGTGTAGTACTCTTGCAATACACGGACAAGTAATATAGAAGTGAATTTTAGTTTGGATGACGGAATAATTATGCAGAACATAACACGCATTTATTAGAATAAAATAAAATATTATTTATATATTATTAAGCGTCTCCTTGTACAAAATATTTTTTGTTTAGTTTTTTGGTACATCACCATTGCCACAAATTAATATATTCAATCCCTTGCGATTAGTAATGCGTGAAACGGCTACATACAACTCACTGTGACTAAATATCAAGGTTGTCAAAATCGGACCGGTCATCGAACCGGTGAAGCTACTGGTTCAATGGTTCACTGGTCGGACCAATGGTCGAACCGGTCGAACCGGTTTTAATTAATATATTATTTTAATTTATTTTTTATGTATAATATATGATGGTATATATTTTTATTATTAATTTCATTGTGTATATTGATATTATTCAAAATAAATAAAGAAAAAATTAATATGGAATCGTGTATATTCTAATTATTTTAGCTAGTATGTCTAATTCCAAGTGTAGGTTTATATTTATAATCAACATTATTATTTTAGTTTTCCCCACATAATAATTATTAGCCTCATTCACGTTGGGGGTGAGTTTTTTTCTTTTTTCTTTTTTCTTTTAATAATGACATTATTGAGTGGAGAATGAGTATTAAAGTGCCAAACATCTTACCATCCAAATTATTATCAAATGTATCGTGTGAATAACAGCCCAATTATTTTTTTTCTTTCATAAAGTCACATTCTTTAAGTTCCAGCATTGTAAGGCCAAATAATAACAGCCCAACAATTGCATGAAGCCTTTATTTGTCCCTATCCCACATCGAAAGCTCAAAGAAAATAGTACAACTATATAATTGATTCTCCAACCAACTCAAATCAAAGCACTCAAGTGGACCATTCAGTCGCACCAGCCGTTGCCGGTTCAGCGGTTTTTCCGGTTTTTGACCGGTTCACCCTGTTTGCAACCGATTTATGGTGCAAACAGTTTTATGTCTCAAACCAAACCGGTGTATGGTCTGGTTCTCGGTCGAACTGGCCAGTCCGGTCCGATTTTGACAACTATGCTAAATATCAGTCTCTTTTAGAATAGGCCAACACACGATAAAGATTGACCTTAGAGGCAGGTCACATCGATGATGATTACATTTGAAGAATATGCCAACACACGATAAAGATTGACCTTAGAGGCAGGTCACATCGATGATGATTACATTTGAAGTTTGAAGAAATTGTTAAGTCTGGAATAAAATTTTTTAGACCTTAGAGAAAGGTCGATCTGTTTAGGTTATCGTGGTGAAGATTACATTTTGATTTGCGAAAAAAAAATTAAGTACATAATCGAAATTGTTCTTGCCAAAGACCTAAGTGGTAGGTCAACATGGTGGCAGTAAGAGTTCCATTATATCAAGTTTGATTTTGAACAAAAAGTTAAGTGATCCTAACCGACATCAAGAATAGGTCAATAAAGCAGAGGCAACACAAGTAAAGAAAAGTAGTTGAATTCCATTGGAAACAGAATATAGGGCAAAATTTTTCAAAGTACAAAATAACATTACAATAAAACTACAACAAGCTATCTCGGAACCTATGGATATTTGAGAAGGTTTGGATGCCAGAGGAAATCATAGCAAGAGGGGCTTGGAGAGAATGGCAGGAGTTTGTTGCAGTGAAGGCTTAGCTTTGTGTTTTCTTTTTCAATTGTTTAGTAGATAGTCTGTGTGTTGTTTTATTATTTGGTTTTTCATGTTTAGTGTATAAGTTCCAGGTTCTCGGGTGAGGTTTCGGAGGTTGCATCCCCGCCTTAGTCATAGTGTGTTTATGTGTTTCTAGACCATTATGTTAGTGTGTCTCCCATGGTAGCTTTGTGTTTGTTTGAACTTTTCGGATTTTGTCCGATCTTTTTATTGATATAGATTCTATCGTTTGAAAAAAAAAAAAAACTACAACAAGCTACTAAGGAGTCGACTGGCCAGCATCCGTAGAGACTTCAGGAACAATTTCCTCAGTCGAAAGCTCAGAGGGAGGGGCGGCATCACGAGCTACTTGCTCAGGGCTCTGTTCGGTGTTAATCACAGCCTTCATGAGATAGGAGAATAAGGCCCATCCATCTGGATTTTTGTCAAGAGATTGGGGCACATCGACCTCCACCTGCTCGATGCGAGCTTGATTTGAGCTCCCACCGGAAGGAGGAAGTGCATACGCCTTGGGTTTGGCCGTTTGTTTCATTAGGCCGAGCTCACTAAGAGGTCCCTCCAGGCGACCTCCACTGGAGGAAAAAGAGGTCGACTTCATAGAAAAAAAGGAGGTTTTATGGACAAGACAAACAACTAATTCAGGTCGTAAGAAGAAGAAAGAAATAC
This sequence comes from Striga asiatica, assembly GCA_008636005.1. Classification (NCBI taxonomy): domain Eukaryota; kingdom Viridiplantae; phylum Streptophyta; class Magnoliopsida; order Lamiales; family Orobanchaceae; genus Striga; species Striga asiatica. The sequence goes on from BKCP01005084.1 coordinate 116,010, forward strand.
AACTGAGTAATGAGTTCAAGTTTGTTCCCACCAAAATCAGTAATAGGGAGAAAGGACCCCTTTGCAAAACCCCAATGGGATAAGAGTTGCTCGTTCTCGATCAATAAGATAATGTTTATCGAAAGTGCATTCCAAGAAGCGATCATCAGGTTGAAGGTCACATTACGTGATGGGAGGTCAATGCAGAAAGGCAGTTCGGTTAGCCACTCAGAAGAGAAAGAAAAAGGTTCGAAGGTCGAATATAGAGAAACCTAGTTTTCTAGGTTGATATATTCGAAGGGTAGTCCTTTATTAAATTAGCTCAGTTGTGAGTTGTCATGTACATAATTTCCATATGAAATTTAGCCCCAAAACAGTATCTGAAAGTTGGAGGTCGACATGGCTTAACCTATAGTAAGAAAGAAAGGCAAAAACTACTAATATTCTAACAAATTAAGGGAAAGCTACTTGATTGGGGGCCGTATATGTTACACATGGAAAGAAACTCGGGGTGAATGGAAAACCTAAGACCAACTTTGATCTTGTCATAGAAAAAGGTATAACATCCTGCAGGATGTTGGTCAAAGGTATCTAAAGATCGAGAAGTGATTAATCGTCAATTGGTCGATAATTCGCTAAAACTTTGAAAATATTCTAGCCAGTCTTCATCAACCTGGAGGAAGGTGCTAGGTTTGCGAGCGACTGAAGGAGCGGGAGAAGGAGAAGAAGAAGCCGGTGAAGAAGGAAAAGGAAAAACTCAATGTTACCAGAGTTTTAATAGGTAGCCTTTAAGAGATTGAAACACGTGAAAGATAAGCGAACAACTCCATAGGTGCGGCGAATACCTCAAACGAGTGTAATAGCAAAACTTAATGAAAGCAACCGATATTTAATATCTTAAAAGATGAAAAAAAAAATAAAAAGAAAAAGAAAGAAAGAAAGAAAAAAAGAGTATAAATTTACACTTTAAGAATAGAANAAAAAAAAGAAAAAAAAAAAGAAAAGAAAAATAGGCACGTTACAGTCTAATTTTAAGCAAGAAACAAATTGATGATCAGGCAGCGGATATATAAAAACCACTCAAAAGTACAAAATCCATTTTAGGCATGGAGTATAAGGAACTTTAGTTCTGTGTGTTTATTTATGGGATCGAAGGATCCGTGTATTTTTTGTGGAAAACCTGGAGTATAAGGAACTTTGGTTCTGTCCTTGGTCGGTGAAGACCTTGGACGATTTTGATGTGTTTTGATTGACTTATGAATTTTTGAAGTCGTGTACGCTTCTGAAACTTGCGAAAATCATGATAAATCTTACCTTCTTACAAACTGATTTAAATTTTTTGGGGTTGTCTCCTCTTATGTTAAGGTTCTTTGTGTTAAAATTTCAAATACAAATTCGACCTGTAGCTATGTGCACTGAGAATTGCATTTATTGCCTATAAACTTTGAATAATAGGCCAGTTCAAATTTCTTGGTTTTCTGAGTTTGGAAGTATTTTGCCATGATTGGATTGCTGTTAAAATTTCAAAACCTAGTTCGAAGTATAGGTACTTGAACCGAGTTTTGATGTTTTGCCCTGATTCTTTGGGGAATTGTTAAAAATCAAATACTGGGTCTTTTTACTTGAAAATTTTAGTACTTTGTTGTTGTGATATCCACTGTGTTAAATTTTCAGATCAAAACTCGACTTGTAGGTACTTGAACTGAGAATTTGTTGTGTTGGACTGTTTCCTTAAAATTTTATTTAAAATCATGGGATTGCTGAAATTGAGTGATTTTCTCAGAATTAGAGTCTTTTATAATGATCAGCATGTGGTTAAAATTTCAAAATGAAATTCTTCTTGTACCATATTAAACCAGAAAACGTTCGTTTTGCCCTCGTTTTTGCAAAAATTGTTTGAACTGGTTAGGAGTTTATTTAAGGGTCAATTTCTGGTGTGTTGATGTCTTTTTTAGTCATTTCTATGTGGTTTAAATTTCATTTGATTGCCCCGAACCAAACTCCCAAAAACCCTGGTTGTTGTGAAAACCTGCCCCGGGCCACTGCCAACGCCCGCACGCGTGCCCAACACCAGCCAGCACCCGCGGCACACACTCCCGCGTTCCCGTGTGCGCCGGCCGTGCCTTGCACATATCTCGCGCACCAAGCGCCCCCGCCTCGTG
>BKCP01005084.1:136872-167078 GCA_008636005.1 Striga asiatica
AACATCAATTAATATAAAAAAAAATATTCTAAAAGTTTATGCCTCGGCTTGAATAAAGACCACATAGAAACATTATGATCGTGAAAAAAAATAAATAAACATTATAATTAAAATTATAAAAATAATTATTTCATTTCATAAAGTTTAAAATATTACACTCATACACATTATATTTTAAATTGTTGAATATTATAAAGTTGAAGATATTTTAAAAATATTGAATAAGGGAGGAAAATTGTATAAATATAAAGTATAATTACAATAATCAAACTTAAGAAAAATTAAAAATTAATTTTTTAGTGTGTGTGTTTATGAAAATTATCATTATAACAAATTGAGTATAAAATAAGAGTATTATTTTAAATAATTATTTTTGTTATTTTTTAGTTATTAGTTGTATATTTAATTTATTATCATTCTACTATAAGAATATATATTTTCACTTCTTTATTATGATACAAATATTTAACTTTCAAGCGCCTGTGATATTCACAGGTGCTATTAATTGTCGAATAAATTAATTAATCTATTTAATTTTGAAGCAAATAAATATATATTTAATAAAATAAATTTTATTTCATAAAATATTTTATAGAATTCAAAAAAATATTAAAAAAATCATTTTCTTATTAACTAATTATAGTTTTTTTATTTCACAATAAGATTTTTTTTTTTATTTTTTATGAAACACCCGTGTAGTACACGGGAGTTGTACTAGTAGAATTAAGAATGAGTGAAGGAATAATGATCATTTCATTTTCATACCATTTCATCATACCAATCATGTTATTATTATCATAGTAATTAGTATGTTCAAGCAGGAAACATAGGTGAGGTTGATTCCAAACACGTCTAACGGTTAGTCAGTTATATTTTTTTAACAGAAACTCAGATATTTATATTTTCACATTGCAATGCCATATTTTGAAAAACATTAATTGAAGTATGCATTTCGTAATATAAAAATACGCAACGTAATGACTTTATACAAGAATTTATACAAAACACAGCTTAATGACTCGAATCTTAATTGCGGCCTTACTTTTAAAATTGATCAAGCAACACTGACATAGGGAATATTTAAGGAACCAGTTCGTACATTGAGTTTAGTTTGTACATTGAGTTTAGTTTCCATCAAGCGCCAATAATATAGCGCACAAAAGCCCAATTAAAGACATTGAGTTTAGTTTACATGAGCCCACAATACAGCGCACAAAAGCCCAATTAAAGACAAACAGATAAAACTGACTCTAAACTTTGCCAACCTTCTGGTAGTTGCCAAGGCCAAGGGATTGCCTGCAGCAACACCCCTGGTTCGGAACCTAAAATCCGGATTTACCAAACCTTTGTCGAATTCCGAAACAGGTGTTGTCGGTATAGAATCCAGATAGGACTTTAGGGCGGACGTGAACCAGTCTTCACCGTGGCTTCCTTTTTCGTTTTCTCCATTAATTTGATTTTCAAGACAGCTATCGTTATTTTGAGGCCGACCTAAGAGAAAAAAGAAGATGACAAAAGTCATTAACAATTAATAAAAACAGTCTTAACAAGAATTTCAGTGGCAGAACACAAGCTCTTCAAGCTGGCTCAAATTCCCCGATTCCCACTTGGTCTGGAGAGTTTTAACACATAAATATGTGAAACCAAAGATGGCCATGGAGTAAATCCCTAGATCTCTGTCAGCAATCAAATATAAACTTCCCTCGATCTTTCTTTTTATTTTACAGAAGAGGAAAAGAAAAGAAGATCCCAGAACATATCTCAACTTCCTTAGTTTTTCCAATTAAAAATTCAACAATAACGATCAAAATGACTACTCGTGCAAGTTATTTCAGGGAACAACACAAGCTCTTCAAGCTGGCTCAAACTCCCCGATTCCCAATTGGGCTGGAGAGTTTTCACCACCTTGAAGATGACACGTCTTTGCCATACCGTCCATCTCATCAAGACCTCTAGAAAAAGCAACCATAATGCATATAAAAGACATGCAAGTCATTTATGATAAAGTCAAACTACACTCGTATAAGAGCTTAAAAGCCACTAGATTGAGAATTCCACAACAGTACCTGAAGATTGAGAAAGAAAGAGTCCCTGATTTGCTTCATCACCACTTGCGAAACTGCCACTTGGCACGTCTGTCAACACTTGATACGCGACCCCTTCCGAGTCATTATCCATTTGTGATCGAGACACCTCCCTCGAGTCGACTTGACCCACTGCTTCTCTCGTGTGTTCATTTTGGACATCCCTGTAAATGTGAAGTGGTTAGCAAATAAATGCACCCCAAACAATAAGTCTTCAAAAAATTGAGTAAATTGAGTCAAAAATCTACTAGGCAATAGCATCCACAATGTGTCGTTTACCACAAATCTTTTTCTTTAAATAGTAGAGAACTAGCTCCTCGTCGGTGGGATGGAATCTAAAACCGAGAGGTAGAATGTTCCCCTCCCCGACACAATCGGTAACCAATTTCATCTCCAATCACTTCATTTCTTTGACTTTCTTTTTTCAATTCTTTTTTTCTTTTTTTTTTTTCTTTTTACGACGGTTCGTGTACGTTTGCAAACATTACCTTAGCCTACAATACACCTCAGCTTCACCATTTGTCGAAATGAAGAAAATACACAAATATGTGTTGGATTAAATAATTGAGTGTTGGCTTAAAAGCTGACCTGCATGTGAAAGTCATTGAGCTTCGGATTAAGATTGTCTTCAGAAGCCCTCTCTGTCCCCACAGACACAATGGTGAAGAATCTCTTTAAGTTTCCTGGCAAGGTTTTATTCTCTCTCCTTTGAACTACCTTCATTCCGTAAAAAAATGTAAATGTAAAATATATATATATATATATATAGAAAAACACCTATAATGTAGGTGAAAGAGTAGGGCAGCCATGCTACAAATATGTGTAAGATCAAAGATGACTCTGTCGTTGACTGAGAACAGTTGTTTTGCTGTTAGAAGGATTGTGAGAATCTAGTAAAAGGAGAAGTTGAAAACTAAATATAGATATGATCAAACTTTCGCGTTATTACTGCCTTGAGCATGTCATGGACTTTATTGGAATTGTTTCACACGTTAACTCATTAGATGACATTGATAATACAACTAAATGATCGATATAGACCTCAAAAAGTTCGCTCTCGAAAAGAAGGGTGAAAAGTGAAGTTGGATCAAGCATTGAATTACTACAAAAATAGTAAGACATTGAGAAAATACAACTCATAAGCATATTATTCATAAAAACTTCTAACCAGAAATGAAACTGAAGAACCAATCCACCTCACTTGCATAGGGACTTTAATACACGCAAAAATGCAAAAATGAAGTTGATTTGTCTCTTATATATAAAAAAAAATCACCTAAAAAGTGGGCCAATATTGCACCATACAATTCTCAAACAAAGTCACCATCTATAAAAAACAAGTATGTTATATCTCTTTGGCAAAAAAATACCCTTAAAATTTACAATGGTAGAAATAAGTAAAAGATTGTAATAATTTTGTGGAAGAAGTTTCCTTAAAAAGCAATAGCAGGCCCTGTAACCATAATCAAGAAAACAACAGTGATTCTTATCAAACTTAAAGAATTATGGAGTGCAAGTAATATATTTGTGAAAATTACGTGAGTGATGTTTATGGAGGTGCCACCATTTATTGAAATACCACAACATGTTTGAGATGCATGAAACATAGGGCTTCTCTAACTGCAAAACGAAAATGATAAAAGAAAAAAAGTGAATGTTGAAGAGAATTATAAAGGCATGACAATAATAAAAATCATATCAATAATAGGATATGTGTCAAATTTTCCAAAGTCGCCGTTTAAATCAACATTAATATCCAACAAACCCAAAACAATTTTCCTCAAGATGCAAGCCGCATCATCATAATATCTGCATTTACTTTAAAGACACTTCAATACACTTAAAAAATAACATATAAAATGGGGGGAAAAAGGAACAATTAATGGGGTGAAATTTTTTCTATATTGATATTATTGTGGTTATGAATTAAGTCGCAAGTTTTTATCTATCAAATCAATCCACCAATCCCACAATGAAACTACAATATGGACAATGGAACAAAAGCAAAGCAGACAATGTTTCCGTGTAACAGTTTTCTCCATCCATTGATGTCACAAACATAGGAACACCCCTCACAACGCAAGAGCTGAAAGGCACAGAATAAAACACATTTGGAACAATATTTGTTATTAACTAAGATCTTGCAGTAATGACCCACCATAGAAAGTCTATGAAGAAACTAATGATTGGAACAAAAAGAAGTTTGACAGATGGTATGGACAAAAGTTGCCTAGGTTTGACATACAACTTGCCTAAAGGCAATGCAAACCCAGATCGAGAAGAACAATTAAGTTCTGCAATGCCAAATTTAATTAACAAAGTATTTTACATTACAAAACACCTCTTTCCATTCACATCATCTTCTGACCAACACACCAAGTCCTCCATATAACACCTACAGTTCAATTCTCCTCTATTTTTTTATTTATGAAAATTTCAGTTGAATGCAATATTTTCAGAAAAATAAAGACCATCTGTAAATTACACACTACCTTTACTCTTTAGGGAACAAGGGTATAGAGTATTAATACATAAAATATATTTTAATTTTAAGAAAAATTATGAAATAGAAAAGAAAGGCCTGCACATATTTTACATTAACCAATTTTAAATTTTTAAAAAATATAGTGATTACCTTTGAAAGTGGAGTCGGAGACGGGGGGGCGTCTAGACGGAGGTTGTGTTCCAAAGGCGGGGCGTCACGGGAAATTTGAGAAGTGAGAAGAGAGACAAAGGTCCGATATAATTGCCTCCATTGTTTCCCTAGGATTGTTGCCTAGCGGCGACAGATGGGAGAGGAAGATGAGACCGTTGTGCTGGTTAGGGTTTAATAAATGAGGAGTGTGAGGGTATGTTTTGTGGATCGGATTCAGGGGCATGCGGTGTAAACTTAAACAACACCCTCTCCTGTGTTTATTAATGGCCATTGGATCTTGTTACTTTAATCTAATGGTCCAAATTGTCCATTTTGAGTGACTTGTATTAAATTAAAATAGAAGATGGAGAGAGAATGTTACCCACACTTTTAATAATAGCCTGTTGAGTTGAAACTTAGAGCATCTCCAATGCTAAAAGTGTGAAAGACCATTATTTTTAACACATGTCAATTAGTGATTGTAATGTTAATCCACATTAGAATAATGTTAAAAGACTAAAAATTTCAATAAAACTAGTATCTCCAATGCATCAATTTGATAAGAAGTTAATTGTATAGGTGGACCAATTAAATAATTCATTGATACAAAAAAAATAAAAAATTAAAACAAATATAAAGTAAATTGATGAGTCATCATGTTTAACATGGTGTTAGATATTAGAAAGTGTGCTCAACATTGTCAACATTAAATGACATCCACCTCGTCATGAAAGAGTTCATGACAAGATGCATTGGAGAAAAAAATAGAGACACACTTTCAAAAGTTGATGATATGGATGACTTTTTATAATGTCAAAAGTTGCATTGGAGATGCTCTTAAATGAAAGTGGGATTGCTTCTAATATTTGTATATAACCACATTTTGTTTTTTACATTTTCGCCGTACAACAATGTAATATTATAATTATACAATCTAACACCTTACATGAACCATGAGTGACACTTTCACTCCCAATTACAAAATTTAATTAGATGAGTTCATTGATACTTCAAATAATAATAATAAAAAAAAAGGCAAATTGCTCATTTTTATATAATTTTTTTGACCGTTAGTTATAAAAAAATTAAATTTGTTCCCTTCAATTTTCATTTTGCTCAATCTCCAATAAAAAAAATATCAAAGATAAAAGAAATAAAAAACGAGAATTCTCATACTCATTGAAAAGTTGGTAATCGTCATTTGATAATTAATCATATGTAATTTCTTGGATTAATTTCACATTGCAACTCATTCAAAAGGATATGATATCGGTTTCAATTTGCCCGTGAAAGTTGAGACCAAGTAAAACATATAAAATTTTCTCCCACATTATAATTTACAAAATTAATAACATGCCCAAAAGATAAGGAAAAATTGTCTGAGAGAGAGTAGAAACAGATATGGAGAGTAATACTTTTTTCTTCTCATTCTCTGCTCTTTCACTGCTAACACTCTCAGCAACACTAATCATGAGATAGTTAAAATAATGATTTGATACAATCAAAGTAATATTATTTAATTAATACTTGAAACTTTTTTATTTTTATTTTTTAATGTAATGTTATATAAATGTTGGACTCTTTCTATTCCAATCTATACAGCCGTACTCCGATTCTTTCTCGAGATTTAACTCTTGTCCATGGTCTTCATTGGTTGACATTTGACAAAATTTAAATCAATTATTTGCATCGAGGGAAGAGTTTTTCTTGGTTTGAAGGATGTCTTTTTCTTGGCTGAAGGCTGCAAGAGTGGGCAAGTAGTGAAAAAAGTATTGAAGAAAATATTTTATTATGTTGTGCGATTAAAAAAAGGATAAAATTTGGACCATTAGATTAAAGTATCAAGATCTAAGGGTCATTACTAAACACAGGAGAGGGTGTTGTGCAAGTTTGCACTGCTGAGCCCCTCGATCCATGTTTTGTGGATTAGGGGGCTCTGCTGTGCAAATTTACACAGCACCCACTCGTGTATTTTGTAATGCCTTTTGGAAATGCTTATTTGCCAACATTTATGTTACATTACATTTAAAAATAAGAATAAAAAAGGTTTTAAATATTAATTATATAATATTACATCTATACTTATATAAAAGGAGATTCTATTTACTATATTTACTATCCAGAAAGCCAAACTGCATTAAATACCATTACTATTTTGGTATTATAATATTTTATTTATTTAATTGATTTATTTATTTATTTTATTTTAAAAAGGTAAGTATAATAAAAAGATTTTAATAATAAAAAAATTAAATACCAAATAAAAATGTACACTTTGACTTATTTGATTATATTTGGTATTTGATTATACCAAATATATTCCTATTTAGTATATACATTAAATACTTACTAAAGTATTTATTTGTTTTATTTGTCAAAGTTAAGTATAGATTTGTTTATATTATCAAATCATAAAAAAAGTATTAAATCCATATTGTAAAAAAAAAAAATCATATAATTTTATAACAATTCTACTACACTATTTAACAATATTTCTTTTTTATTATGTAATAAAATAATAATTAAATATTATATGGTGAAGAACAATAAGTAAAACTGTTACTTTCTCTTATATCAAGGGATAAATTTATATGCTAAAATTAAATTTTTATGAGTATAAATGTTTTAGTGAGATAATATATTAATTATTTTACAAGCTAGCCCTAACATGCTCATATTTAATGTTTGAAAAGATGTAGAAAAAAAACTTATAATAAGTCTATTGATTTTTAGACTTAAACGTTGATTAAAAGAGGTAAAAATTCTTAATTTTTTAGACTTAAACGTTGGTTAACACCATAGATTGAGAGTTTATATTTAGTAAAATTCCTAATTGTAATAAAAAAAATTAATTTTTGCTATATTTTAGAATATCTTTAAATTCATTATAAAAAAAAAGAAAAAAAACTACAATGAAAAAGCAAGTCAGCTATATATCGATTTGTTGTACTCCTCAAATCACATTCACAATTTGGCTACAAGGAAAGGAAACTCATTGATCTAAAATATTATTTTGTCAGTAGTCTTAATGTACAAGAGACTTTAAGACTCCACTTGAATATTATAAAACTTTTATTGAACATTGTACAATTTTCTTGCGTATTATAAACTTTTATTGAATATTGCATCTTATAATATAATATTCTCCAAATAAATATATCTCGTGCTTGACACGGGTCACGTACTATATATATCCCGTACATTTTTCTTTATTCATGTATATAATTATAAGTCTGGATAAATAACCTTAAAATTGTACACCTCGTGCATCGCACGGGCTCTGTACTAGTTACAAAATAAAGGGCCATCTATCAAACCATTATTTTAATTATCTCGAAGAAATAATATAATTGCAATATACACTTTTTAAAATAAAAAAATATCAATTCAATATTTTTTAAGTAATATATAATTGAAAATATGAAACTTGTAAAAATTTTTAATAATTAAACTTTTCAAAAGACTCCCATTTAGTTAATTTAGCCACATTCTAGTTTTTTAAATTGGTACATTGTTTAGAGAAACATATTTATTTAGAATTATAATTTACATATTTATTTTCTCTTGAAATAATCAATTAATATGTTGTCACTCCTACTTATATAATTTTCTAAGTGGTTTTACAAATTCGTTATATACAAAAATTAGATTAAAAAACAATATGAAAATGTAAAACTAAAATATAATGAGTAGTTAAAATATTTAAAATACAACAATCCCACTTTCATATAAATTCAACTCAAATACTATTATTAAAAGAATGGGAAACATTCTCTCTCCTCTTGCATTCTAATATAATACAAGTCTCTCTTCATAAAATTTGGACCATTAGATTAAATTTACATAATCCAATGGTCATTACAAAACACATGAAAGGGTGCTGTGTAAGTTTGCATAGCGGAGCCCCCGAATCCATGTTTTGTGCCCCCTAATTTGTTTTCTCTGGAATTAACTCGAATGTTGAAAATAAAAAAAAAATAAAAAAATCAAAAATCGTAGAAAAAAGAACTCAAAAGGAGCTGAATGGCTAAGCCACGTGTCGCAATTCTAGCGAACTTTCTATTTCCTTATTAGTTAAGAAGGTAGAAATTAAGAAGTAGAAATAAAACCACATATCTTTTTTTTTTCTCCGATCTTGTGTTTATTTTTGTTTTAATTAAATATATATAATTTAATCAAGTGGGTAGGTCCAGTTAAACTGGAATTTTATTTTATTTTTTTATTATTTTGAACCAGTTAAACTGGGATTACCATCTCATGTTCGTGTAATGAGATTAATTGATATGTTCGATTTGTCAAATTTCACAGCATAAAGGTATCTGAGAAAATAAGATAAATGTCATATGACTTTTGGCTACAAAAGCTGCAGGTGATAATTTATTTTCCTCTTATTTCATATACTTTGATGTTTAGACATGAAAAATTAGTATCATTGTTTGTCATCTCATTTTGTGTGCATCGTTGTTTGTCATCTTATTTTGGAACATTTTTTACGTAGTTAAAATTAGGTAGTGTTAAGATTCTAAAAACCAAAATCGGTCAAGCTACTGGTTCAATGTTTGGACCGGTATTTAATTTATTAATATTTTTAAACAAATACCATATTTTATATAACAAAATTTATATATAAAAATTTGTTAATTAATTTTAAGCTAATTTAAAACATTCAAAATATTTAAAAGAACTAATAATAACTTATATATCCATTATATTGAAATATGTATTTTTTATTTATATTAAAAATATATCAATTAAAAAAAAATATTGGACCGGTTCGACCTGACAGGTTTTTGGCCGGTTCTAACCGATTTATGACCGATTCACTAGCAACCAGTTTTTTCCAGCAAATAGGACCGATTCCCGCTCGGATGGCCAGTCTTGTCCAATTTTCTAAACCATGCTAAAAACATACATCATACACTATTTTGATTTCAAACATCATACATTCATATTTATATTTTATTTCAGTTTTTGTTATATTGATGATATCAGTAAAATTAGTGTTAATAAGTCTAACAATCAGATAAACTTATATTTCACAACATATTTTTATACTCTAATATCATACTGTAACAAATATTAAATAAAAGTACAATATTTCCCATAACAAGTATGCACTTGTATTCAACTTTGTGACGAAAGTATGATATTTCATATTAGAAGTATGCACTTTTTTTTCAAAATTATGACGCGTCGACAAGGACGTAGCCAGAAATATTTTCTACCAAGGGCTACTAAAATCGATTTGTTAGGAAGTAAATCTCAGCTCGTAAAAAAGTCAATCTTGACTAATTCATGTAATAAAACATAAAATAAAAATTTAATTTAAACAATCGGAGCTTAATTGATTACACTCGATTTATTAAATGATCCGAGCCAAACATGCTCATTTATTAAACGAGCATAAGTTCGAACACGACGTATTCGACTCAATTTGACTTCAATATTATCGCTACTGTTATGTGAAAAAATTCAAAGTATGATATTTTCTTAAGTGTTTAATGTAAATTGTAAAATGAACGAAAAATAAATTATTAAAAATATGTCACGTTTTTTTTTTAGTAAAACAAGTAAATAATCTAGACCTCATATTTTGCTATATATTTCTCAACCCGTAAGACAATGTACGAGAATATGTAGTCAGCACTTACTTATTTGATTTATCAAGGGTGAGACTTATTCTGGCAGGTCGACATACTCGATATTTTGGTAAGTAATGTCGGTTGCATGATGTGCTGTCAATTTTGTTTACAGAAGTGGGTATAAGGGATGGCTTAGGATATACTTTCATTTCAGACCAATAAAAGGTAAATATTATGTGCAATTTTGAGTTTTTGTTCTTAATTTCAAACATTAGCATGTTCTAAATAATTTTTTGTTTGTAGGGTTTGTTGAATGTTCTGAGATACTTGGCCCCAAATGCTGAGCACAAAAATTGTGCTCGACATGTCTACATGAATTGGAAGAAGCATTTCAAGGGGCAAACTTTGAAAAAATTGTTCTACAGGATTGTTCTAAGCACTCACCTTTGGAGACTACAACATTGCTTTGGAGGACTTGAAGGCAGAATGCAAAGAAGCTTATGAAGACTTTATCAATAGAGATCCTTCAAAGTTTTGTAAGGCATTTGTCTCATCTCTTCCTAGGTGTGATATGATAGAAAATAATGTTAGTGAGACTTTCAATGGGTTTATAGTTAAGGAAAGAGGAAGCCACATCATTGAGATGCTTGAATTTATAAGGACTGAACTAATGAATAGACAACATGGGAAATTGATGGAGTTGAGTGGACATCCTGACAAGCTTTGTCCTAGAATAAGATCAAAGGTAGAACAGAATAAATATTTGTCAAGAGTGTGTGTCAGAAAGCCTGCAGTTGGTGATAGGTTTCAGGTTGCTTTAGAAGATGATCAATTTGTGGTGGATTTGAGGAATAATACTTGTACTTGTAGACAATGGGATATACCAGGAATACCTTGTGTGCATGCTTTCTCAGCAATACATTTTCAGCATAAAGATCTCTGCAGTCTTTGTGTCTGAGTATTTCTATACTGAGAGGTACTTGAGTATGTATAGCATCTCATTGAAGCCCATAAATGGAAAAAAAATGTGGCCAGCTGCAGAAGGTAATCCAATCTTACCCCCTCCTTTCAAGAAGATGCCTGGAAGACCTAAGAAAAAAGAAGAAGGGCTCCTGAGGAAGAAGCCAGAAGTGTAGGCAAGTTGAGAAGGTTTGGGCTGATTATGACATGTGAAAGGTGTTTGCAAAAAGGGCATATCAAGAAATCATGCACCCTGCCTGAAGTTGAGAAATTTGCTAAGGTTTAAATTTCCATTCATTCATAGTACTAAGTTTTTGTTATTTATTTCTTTACATTCTTTAATCATTGTCATTTTCTTTGTACAGAAGCCAAAGGGAAGGCCCAGAAAGCATAGTTCACCCCACACTATGGTTTAAATTTCTATTCATTCATAATACTAAGTTTTTGTTATTTATTTCTTTACATTCTTTAATCATGGTAATTTTCTTTGTACAGAACCAAAGGAGAAGGCCCAGACAGCATGCTGCACCTCACACTGTGGTTCAACCACCTTAAACTGAGGTTCAACCACCCCAAACTAAGACCATGACAAGCCCACATCTGAGACAATGACAAGCCCACCAGTTGAGAGGCTGACAAGAACACCAGTTCAGAGGATGACAACCCGGTCTGTTGAGAAGATAAATAAACTGTCGATTAGGAGGTGCAGTCATCTGTCATACAAAAAGAAAGAGCCTTGGTAGTACTTTTATATGGAAATTTTCTCAAATTGGTACCAATACTAGACAACTCAATAATTTTGTTCATTTGTTTGGCAGGCAAGGAAAGGTTTTGGTATCTTGCAATCTGAGGAAACTGGTAATGTTTACATGAAGGTATGGTTTTTTTATAAGAATTCACTATTTCTGAAATATAATATAATATATTTATTGACTAACATATGGGGTAATTATTGTATAATATAATGCAGTTGTCGTCTGCAAAAAAGATTCATGTGATTTCAAACACTGCTAGAGAAATAGGCCAAAGCAGTGGCACAACCAGAGGGCAAAGCAGTGGGTCAACCACTGGTAGAGGAAGAGGGCAGAGGAGTGGGTCTACCACTGCTAGAGGAAGAGGAAGAGGGCAAAGTACAGGGGACTTCATATGCACTCAAGAGAGTGAGGTTGGAAATTAAGATGTAGTATTGTTGAACTGATGTGGTACCATTAAACTGATTTTGCTGTCTTTGGGGTGTGTTGGTTTTGTGTGTGGAGACTCAATAGTTTGAACTGATCTTTTGTATGTGTTTTTGAGTTTTGTGGGATCTGGATATGTTATGTGATATTTATGTGTGTTGTTATGTGAAAATCACTTAAATGAAGTGTTTCGTTCTTTAAATGTGCTCTGTTTATTGGAAAGGAAGTGTTCTTTGGAACTCATGTTATTTTATTGTGGGGTTTAGAATGTCTTCATGTGATATTGTGCCATGTCAATTCTTGTAACATAAATATGCATAGGCTTTTAATTCTTGTAATAATAATAATATAATATGCACAATAACAGAAATAAGATAATTCTTGTAATAATAATACATTCATGCAAAAGGTTTTCAATTCCATTACATATATCAATCAAACATAATTCTACCAAACACAATCACAACAAGAACCATAACAAATACAATATCACAATCACAACAAGAACATAACCATTTCTACCAAACACAATCACAACAACAACCATAACAACAACAATCACACAAATCATCACTACATACATTTTCCTTTCAAGGTTTTTCACTTGAGTTAAGGTCTTCTCAAGAACCAAAAGTACTTCAGCAGTCTTGTGACCATCAACCTCAAGCCCTGTCACTTTGTTTTCAAGCTCCTCAAGTGAAGACAAGCTTACTTCTTTCACACCCGACCTATCATTATGTTGTTTTTCCATGGCCCGTAACTTTTCTTTTAAAACCTTTTCTTGAGCCTTCAATCTGATGAAGCATGTCTTTTTGAACTCAGGCAATGCGGGATCAATCCAATCAAACAAACCACAATCTTTTACCTGTTGCATATCAATTAGAGGAAAAACCATATTTTTATCCACCCATTCTGAACAAAATTGCCGTAAAATTGCATAATAAAATACAATAATAAATAACCTTTCTATTTGGACACCTGTAGAACCTCCGGCATGGATTATTGTCGGTGCCAGAGGTGAAAACATCGGCCTCCTCCAAACAGCCGCACAACCTCCGCACGGGGATATTGGATGAAGCGCTATGTTGCGAATTAAGGCTTGTACGAGACGCGTACGACATTTTTAGAGGATGAAGCTGCGAAATTAGGGCAACAATTTGGGGAAGAACACGAATCGAAGCTGCAAAATCGTGAAGAACACAATCGTAAATTAGGGTTCAATGGATGTTGATACTTGATACTTGTACATTTATTTATGAAAATTTCAGTTGAATGCAATATTTTCAGAAAAATAAAGACCATTTGTAAATTACACACTACCTTTAGGGAACAAGGGTATAGAGTATTATTACATAATATATTTTTTTTTTAATTTTAAGAAAAATTATGAAATAGAAAAGAAAGGCCTGCACATATCTATATATATATAATAAGAATTAACATTTAACAAAAATAGTAGCAAAAAAATAGGAGAGAATTTAATGCCACCTATAAATAGTAAGTTTTATTATAATTTTTATTTTTATCTTTACAAAATCATACAACATTAAATGTTGCATTAAATTTTGGGCTTTAATTCATTTTATTATTTAACTAAGATCTATTAAGTGTACATTTTTATTTTTTTCATAGAAATAATGAAGAACATTAAAATCTCAGTCTCTATATTTATAAAATCTCACTTCAAAAGGTAATAAAAATTTTAGAATCAGGGAAGTATCTAGAAAAATATTTTGGGGGGAGGGGGGTGACTAGAATTGTAAATCGAACAAAATTGTCTGCGAACATAACTCGGCCTGACTAACAGGAGATACATGGACTACATGTTTTATTTATAAAATAGTTTAGAAATATTTTGGGTGACTTCACATCTTTCAATAATGATATATAAAATTTTAGATACTTCACATACGTTATATAATATTTTAGGTGTTTTTAATATTTTAAACATACATTTTTTATGTTATTTTATATAAGATAATTTTATATTGTTTACAACTGATATACGATAAATTATGTCACATATTAACTCTACAAATTAATTACAATTTTTAGTTAATGTCGTTTACCTCATATTTAATTTATAATTATTAGTTAATATTGTTTACTATCATCGTTAATTTATAATTATTATTTAATATTATTTACCCGTGCATCGCACGGGCTACACACTAGTTTTACATTAACCAAATTTAAATTCTTAAAAATTATAGTGATTACCTTTGAAAGTGGAGTCGGAGACGGGGGGGCGTCTAGACGGAGGTTGTGTCCCAAAGGCGGGGCGTCACAGGAAATTTGAGAAGTAAGAAGAGAGACAAAGGTCCGATATGATTGCCTCCATTGTTTCCCTAGGATTGTTGCCTAGCGGCGACAGATGAGAGAGGAAGAGGAGACCGTTGTGCTGGTTAGGGTTTAATAAATGAGGAGTGTGAGGGTATGTTTTGTGGATCGGGGGTAGGGTTGTAAACGAATCGAATCAAAGCGAATACTAAGATATTTGATTCGGATTCGTTAAAATAATTGAGGATTCGAATTCGTATTCGATTCGTTAACGAACTCATTTTCTGATTTGTATTCGATTTGTTTAGAATATTCGAACATATTCGATTCGATTCGAAATTCGTTTTCAGAAAAATATTATAATTACAAAAGTAATTTTTATTTTTTCATATATATTTAAGGAAAATTGTTAACTTATGATGTTTTTACTTTTTATGTCATAAAAATATTATGAATATAAAAATATATATATACACATATATATTATAAACAAAATGCATACTATATATAATTTATAAAATTTAAATAATTATTATTAACGAATCGAATATCTATAAATTCGAATTCGGATTCGTTTAACTTTCGAATATAAAACATTATTCGTATTCGAATTCGAATTCGAATATTTCGAATTCGAATCACGAATATCGAATTGAATCAAAAAATTTTGATTTGTTTACAAGCCTAATCAGGGGGCATGCAGTGTAAACTTACACAACACCCTCTCTTGTGTTTATTAATGGCCATTGGATCTTGTTACTTTAATCTAATGGTCCAAATTATCCATTTTGAGTGACTTGTATTAAATTAAAATAGAAGATGGAGAGAGAATGTTACCCACACTTTTAATAATAGCCTTTTGAGTTGAAACTTAAATGAAAGTGGGATTGCTTCTAATATTTTTATATAACCACATTTTGTTTTTTTACATTTTCACCGTACAACAATGTAATATTATAATTATACAACTAACACCTTACATGAACCATGAGTGACACTTTCACTCTCAATTACAAAATTTAATTAGATGAGTTCATTGATACTTCAAATAATAATAATAAAAAAAAAGGCAAATTGTCCATTTTTATATAATTTTTTTGACCGTTAGTAAAAGGATTACAACGCTGCATGATCATTATCCCAATATGGAACGAAGCTCACGTACACAGTGCCACGTCAACCATGCAATGTGTTCACACAAGAAGCTGAAGAGTCTCGAGCCAGCCATGCAGGCCTTCATGCATGAGGACAAAGGAATAAAACGGTCACAACATTTGGATGAGAATTACTTGTGTACTTTTACCCCTTGTGGGTAAATTCCTTGTTTTGAATTGTTGCTTTTACCTAGCATAGGTGTCCTCATTCTAGATCTTTATGAGATCATTATTAATAGGCTCATTTTTATAGATCTGTAATCGATGAACATAAGATAGTGCAATATTGTTGGCAAAAGTAATAGAGGCTTGTTCTTGTTCTTTTGATTTCTGTCATGGAATTGCACAAAAGCTTTTATGGTATCAGAGCTCCAGACTGATCTGGGAAGCTCTATACCACTCTTATCCGTTATTATTTATCATTTCATTTCTCTGAAAATTCAGAATGTCTTCCTCATCTATTCTTTCTCCAAATTCCGAGCAAAATCAGCTCATATTCCCACAAAGCCAATTAATTTCTTCCAAACTCAGTCAAAGCAATTTTCTGGTCTGGCGTCAACAAATCCTCGCAGCCATCAAAGGATATGGACTGTTCCACTTCATCTCTGCTGACCAAAAAATCCCAGAAGAATTTCTCCAAGATGAGTCAAGTGACCCAACACTCAATCCAGATCATGCCCTTTGGGTAAGGCAAGATCAAATCTTAGCCTCTTGGCTACTCTCCTCTTTGACAGAGCCAATATTGATCACCACGGTTGGGCTCACTACCTCCAAAGAGATCTGGGACAGCCTCAACATAAGCTTTTCAAGCCAGTCCAAGGCAAAAATCATGCAGTACAAGCTCAAGCTACAGACCATGAAGAAAGGAGGTTCCACCATGAGAGAATACCTCAACCAAGTGAAGACCTGTTGTGATGTTCTAGCAGCTGCAGGACAAAGAGTCACAGATGAAGAACAAGTTATGCATGTTCTTGCAGGACTCGGGCAGGAGTACAACCCTGTTATGGTATCCATTATGTCCAGACCAGAGGCTATCAATCTCAGAGATGTTCAATCCCTCCTCCTCACTTTTGAAACCAGAATAGACCCAGTGACCTCAGAACAAACTCAATATAGCTTTGATGGTTCTCACCCAAGCATCAACTACACTGAGCACACTCAAGGAAGAGGAAGAGGTCAATTCCAAGGAGGAAGGGGAAGAAATACCTCAAGAGGAGGCAGAACCGGCTTTGGCAGAGGAAGAGGTAGAGGCAAACCCAGATGCCAAGTGTGTCATTACACTGGACACACAGCAGATAAGTGTTGGCATAGGTTTGATCAAAACTTTGTCCCAAGCTCAGGAAATCCAGGAAGCTTCAACAATAACAACCAAAACCAGCAAGTGAGAAACAAGAATCCAGCTGTTCATACCACTGCCATCATACCATCTTCTTCATATGAGCCCTCAGAGGACAACAACTGGTATCCTGATTCTGGAGCTAGCAGCCATGTCACTTATGACCTTGCCAACTTGAATTTAGCCTCAGAATATCAAGGATCAGAGAAGGTGCAAATAGGCAATGGTAAGAATCTCAATATCTCACATATTGGTACTTCTATATTGAGCTCTAATGAACCTCAGTCACCCCAATTTATCCTCAATAATTTACTTTTTGTCCCTGAAATTACCAAAAATCTCATGAGTGTGTCACAATTTGCTCTTGACAATAAGGTCTATTTTGAGTTTCACTCGGATCATTGTCTTGTGAAGGATCAAATTTCAGGATTGACCCTACTAAGAGGGAGAGTTAGAGATGGTCTATACACATTCAGTCTATCCAGCTTCAATGGTGATTTCAGTTCATTCAAGAATGTTTCCCAGCCTGCTTCTATCAACCATATCAAGAAAACTAATGAAGATGTAGCCATTTGGCACTCTAGATTAGGTCATGCTTCATTTGATACTGTCAAAAGAGCCCTATCTAGTTGTAATCTTCATTTTGACTCTGATGATAATAAAAGGCTTTGTGAGTTTTGTTTGCAAGGAAAAATCCATAGACTCCCTTTTCCTGTCTCTACCAATAATGATTATGATATTCTTGATCTCATTCATACAGATTTGTGGGGACCTGCCCCCATAAAATCTCACAATGGTTATCACTATTATGTCAACTTCATAGACCACAAGTTAAGATACTCTTGGTTATACTTGCTTAAGTTTAAATCTGATACCCTTAATGCATTCATTCACTTCAAAAATCTTGTTGAGAACCAATATAACAGAAAGATCAAAATTGTTCAAAGTGATGGGGGAACTGAGTTCAAGTCACTCACTGATTTCTTTCAAAAGAATGGGATAATGCATAGAATTTCATGCCCTTACACACCCCGACAAAATGGTCTAGCTGAAAGAAAGCATAGACACATTGTTGAGATGGGGTTATCTCTTCTCTCTCAGTCACATCTTAACCATAAACATTGGGATGATGCTTTTTTCACTTCCACTTACATCATAAACCGTTTACCATCAAAAATCCTTGATCATAAGTCACCATTGGAGCTGTTGACAAACCACAAGCCAGATTACTCTCATCTCAAGGTATTTGGTTGCCTTTGCTTTCCTTACTTAAGGCCATACAATAA
This sequence comes from Striga asiatica, assembly GCA_008636005.1. Taxonomy (NCBI): domain Eukaryota; kingdom Viridiplantae; phylum Streptophyta; class Magnoliopsida; order Lamiales; family Orobanchaceae; genus Striga; species Striga asiatica. The sequence continues at coordinate 155,368 of BKCP01005084.1, forward strand.
ACATAAACTAGAACCCAGAACTCAGCCTTCTACTTTTCTTGGTTACAACCAACAGTATAAAGGATATAAAGCCATGTTACCTAATGGAAAAATCATAATCACCAGACATATACACTTTGATGAAAGCACATTTCCTTACCAGCTGAAACCTCAAAACCAAGCAAGAAAAGAGCCTAACACTCAGTTGATACCTCAGCCACCCATACAACTTCCTGTGAACAACAAAGAACCTCAATCACATTCTGAAACCAACATAAACAAAACACCAACTTCTCAAACTCCAACTTCAGTTCACAGATCTCCTACTATTTCTCCTCAGAATACAAGCATTCCCATAGGAGAGCTCTTTATAGATTTACCAATTGAAAGAAATGATGAGATTCTAACCAGAACCAATTCTCCTAGCTCTACTGATACTTCATTGCAGGGTAATGCTCATCCTATGGTGACAAGGTCTAAAGCTGGCATCTCAAAACCAAAGATATATCTTGAGGAAATGACAAAGAAAGGGCTGAGAGATCAAACTGAGCCAAGGAACATAGATGAAGCTCTTGAATCCAGTGATTGAAAAGAAGCTATGAACAAGGAATTTCAGGCCCTTCTCAAGAACAACACATGGTCATTATGTGAAGCACCCAAACATAAAGATGTCATAGGAAGTAAGTGGGTTTTTAAACTAAAGAGAAATGCTGATGGGACCATTGCAAGGCATAAGGCAAGGCTGGTAGCAAAGGGGTTCACTCAACAACCGGGTCTTGACTATACTGACACTTATAGCCCAGTTATCAAACCAATCACCATAAGATCAGTCATATCCATTGCATTGTCCAAATCTTGGAAAATAAGGCAAGTTGATATTGATAATGCATTTCTTTATGGGGAGCTGGACACTGACCTCTACATGGAGCAACCAATGGGTTTTGAACAATTTGACTCAGAAGGGAAACCTCTTGTATGCAAACTGAAGAAGTCCATTTATGGACTCAAACAGGCCTCAAGGGCCTGGTCTTCCAAATTATCTCAGGTTTTGCACTCTATGGACTTCAAAATGTCCAAAGCAGATTACTCCCTATTCTACAGACATAAGCAGAATGCTACCACCCTAATACTCACTTATGTGGATGATCTGATAATCACAGGAGATGATGAGAGTTACACTCAGCAAGTTATTGAGGAACTATCACAGCACTTCTCTTTGAAGGATTTAGGTGATTTGAGTTATTTCCTTGGAATTGAGGTGATCAAGAATGAACATGGTATTCTTCTTTCACAAAAGGGATACATTGAAGATATCCTGCATAAATAAAAAATGGAAGGCTGCAAATCCCTGAAAACACCTATGATCAGCTCACCTTTGACTAAATCAGAAGGTCAACCAATAGTGGATGGTTACTCCTACAGAAGTTTGATTGGAGCTCTTCAATATGCGAGCATCACTAGACCTGACATTGCATATAGTGTGAACAAGTTGAGCCAATTCATGCAAAATCCCACCAATGTTCATTTCAAGGCCTTAAAAAGGCTGCTGAGGTATTTATCAGGTTCAACTGATTTTGGTCTTCCATTTTATAGAGATTCTCCTAACAAAATCATTGGATTTGCTGATGCTGATTGGGCTTCAGACCTAGATGATAGAAAATCTACATCAGGCTTATGTGTTTTTCTTGGAAGGAACCTAATAGCATGGAGCTCAAGGAAACAAAAATCAGTTTCAAGGTCCAGTACAGAATCTGAGCTGAGGAGCTTGGCCACAGTCACTTGTGAAATCATGTGGATTAAATCGCTGCTTAAAGAACTGCGAGTTGAACATCATGAGCCCTCTACCATTTGGATGGATAACAGAGGCGCAATAGCTTTGGCTTATAATCCAGTACAACATTCGAGAACCAAACATGTTGACATTGATATGCAGTTTATCAGGGAGCAGGTTAACCGAAAGATAGTTTCAATACAACATGTTCCTACTCTCTACCAAGTGGCTGACATCTTTACCAAGCCATTAAGTGGACAATTCTTCTCACGACTTCGATCTCAATTAAATGTCATTTCAAAGTCGATGCTCGAATTGAGGGAGGATAAAAGGATTACAACGCTGCATGATCATTATCCCAATATGGAACGAAGCTCACGTACACAGTGCCACGTCAACCATGCAATGTGTTCACACAAGAAGCTGAAGAGTCTCGAGCCAGCCATGCAGGCCTTCATGCATGAGGACAAAGGAATAAAACGGTCACAACATTTGGATGAGAATTACTTGTGTACTTTTACCCCTTGTGGGTAAATTCCTTGTTTTGAATTGTTGCTTTTACCTAGCATAGGTGTCCTCATTCTAGATCTTTCTGAGATCATTATTAATAGGCTCATTTTTATAGATCTGTAATCGATGAACATAAGATAGTGCAATATTGTTGGCAAAAGTAATAGAGGCTTGTTCTTGTTCTTTTGATTTCTGTCATGGAATTGCACAAAAGCTTTTAGTTAGTTATAAAAAAATTAAATTTGTTCCCTTCAATTTTCATTTTGCTCAATCTCCAATAAAAAAAATATCAAAGATAAAAGAAATAAAAAACGAGAATTCTCATACTCATTGAAAAGTTGATAATCGTCATTTGATAATTAATCATATGTAATTTCTTGGATTAATTTCACATTGCAACTCATTCAAAAGGATATGATATCGGTTTCAATTTGCCCGTGAGAGTTGAGACCAAGTAAAACATATAAAATTTTCTCCCACATTATAATTTACAAAATTAATAACATGCCCAAAAGACAAGGAAAAATTGTCTGAGAGAGAGTAGAAACAGAATATGGAGAGTAATACTTTTTCTTCTCATTCTCTGCTCTTTCACTACTAACACTCTCAGCAACACTAATCATGAGATAGTTAAAATAATGATTTGATACAATCAAAGTAATATTATTTAATTAATACTTGAAACTTTTTTATTTTTATTTTTCAATGTAATGTTATATAAATGTTGGACTCTTTCTATTTCAATCTATACACCCGTACTCCGATTCTTTCTCGAGATTTAACTCTTGTCCATGGTCTTCATTGGTTGACATTTGACAAAATTTAAATAAATTATTTGCATCGAGGGAAGAGTTTTTCTTGGTTTGAAGGATGTCTTTTTCTTGGCTGAAGGGTGCAAGAGTGGGCAAGTAGTGAAAAGAGTATTGAAGAAAATATTTTATTATGTTGTGCGATTAAAAAAAATAAGGATAAAATTTAGACCATTAGATTAAAGTATCAAGATCTAAGGGTCATTACTAAACACAAGAGAGGGTGTTGTGCAAGTTTGCATTGTTGAGCCCCTCGATCCATGTTTTGTGGATTAGGGGGCTCTGCTGTGCAGATTTACACAGCACCCTCTCATGTATTTTGTAATGTCTTTTGGAAATGCTTATTTGTCAACATTTGTGTAACATTACATTTAAAAATAAGAATAAAAAAATTTTAAATATTAATTATATAGTATCACAGTACAAAATAAAGGGCCATCTACCAAACCATTATTTTAATTATTTCAAAGAAATAATATAATTGCAATATACACTTTTTAAAATAAAATAATATCAATGCATTATTTTTTAAGTAATATATAATTGAAAATATGAAACTTGTAAGAAATTTTAATAATTAAACTTTTCAAAAGACTTCCATTTAGTTAATTTAGCCACATTCTAGTTTTTTAAATTGGTACATTGTTTAGAGAAACATATTTATTTAGAATTATAATTTACATATTTATTTTCTCTTGAAATAATCAATTAATATGTTGTCACTCCTACTTATATAATTTTCTAAGTGGTTTTACAAATTCTTTATATAAAAAAACTAGATTAAAAAACAATATGAAAATGTAAAACTAAAATATAATGAGTAGTTAAAATGTTTAAAATACAACAATTCCACTTTCATATAAATTCAACTCAAATATCATTATTAAAAGAATGGGAAACATTCTCTCTCCTCTTGCATTTTAATATAATACAAGTCTCTCTTCATAAAATTTGGACCATTAGATTAAATTTACATGATCCAATAGTCATTACAAAACACATGAGAGGGTGCTGTGTAAGTCTGCATAGCGGAGCCCCCGTATCCATGTTTTGTGCCCCCTAATTTGTTTTCTCTGGAATTAACTCGAAGGTTGAAAAAGAAAATTAAAAAAAAAAATCATAGAAAAAAGAACTCAAAAGGAGCTGAATGGCTAAGCCACGTGTCGCAATTCTAGCGACCTTCCTATTTCCTTATTAGTTAAGAAGGTAGAAATTAAGAAGTAGAAATAAAACCACATAGGGTAGTACTATTTACCGCCCCCCATTTTACTAGTCACCGCCTCTCTTGGACAATTTTGCCCTTTTCATTTTTTTTAAACATCTCAGAGGAAAGTGTACGGTGAAATGTCGTCAAATTCGGAGGTACGAAAAAATAGGTGTCCGGCCGCCAGAACCGGACGGTTTTGAAGCCGTCTGGCCGGCCGGTCCGGACGGGCTAAAAGCCGTCCGAAAAATAAGGCCGGTCGGACGGGCCATGTCCGAACCGGCCGGCCGGACGGCATAAAAGCCGTCCGAAAACGACAGCCGGTCGGAACCGGTCCGTCCGGTTCGGCCGGCCGGACAAATTTTTTTTATTTTTTTTTATTTTTTTTTAAATTATTATGTTATATATTCGAAATAATTATGTTATAAATTGGACTATATTATTATGTTATAAATTATTATGTTACATTTTATACTTGATTATGCTATAAATTAGACGTTTATCGTGTTAGGAGTTACAATTATTATGTTACATGTTGATTATAATATAAATTGGACGTTAGATATTATCGTGTTACGAGTTAGAAATTATTATATTACATGTTAGTCTTGGTTTTGTTGTAAATAGACATTAGATAGTATTGTGTTAGGAGTTACAAATTATTATGTTACATGTTGATTATAATATAAATTGGTCGTTAGATATTATCGTGATCGTGTTAGGAGTTACAAATTATATAAATTGGATGTTAGATAATATCATGTTATGAGTTACAAATTATTATGTTACATGCTAGAATTAATTTAACATGTTCTAAAAATATAAATATTGTACTATATAGCAGGAGTCATGAGAAGATTTTGGAGGAGATGGTGTTGATTACAGTCTGCGTTTTGATACCTGTACATTATATAATAATGCTCAGGAGGCTATTGAAGCTGCAAAACACCAGGCAATGCTGAATGGTTTCCTATTAATAATTTCGAGCCACAAAAAGAAAACGGTCAGGCTTTTGAAGTGCCATAGAGGCGAACGGTACAGAGGCACATGCGAAAATTCTAGAAAGACAAAAACGAATAAGTGCGGCTGCAATTTTGAGATCAAAGTAAAAAAGGTGTCCGGCGCTCCATACTGGAGGATCTGTAGATGTAGCAATGAAGAGAAAGACTACCATAACCATGCATTTGTTGTGTATCCTGAGGGTCATCGCCAGTTGAGCGGCCTCAGCGCTTCATCTAAGAAAATTGTTCGTGACATGACGGACGCTCAGGTGGCCCCGAAAAAAATTATGGCCGCATTGAAGGAAAAGAATCCGGGAGACAACGTTCATGTGCGGCAGGTATATATATTTATATCTTGTAATATATGTTTTAATTAACTTTTTTAAGTTAATTATGATAATTAGTAATTTATTTTATGTAAAAGTTATTGTAATAATTAATAAATTTTATTATATTTACTAAATGTATTATTATTGTGATAGTTAATAATTTTTTTATCAAATTAATCGCATTAATATACTTTTTTATTTATTAATATAATAAATTTTTTGTTTTAAATTATAATAATCATTATAATTAACGCTAATCGGTGACAGGTATATAACTTTAGAAATAAGCTGCGGACAGATAGTTCCGATGGTAGAGACGTTCCTGCGCAGCTTATGCATTTGGCCGTGAGCAGCGAGTATACAGTTTATGCAGAATCCGATCCGAACACAAAAGCGTTGACGCATATATTCATGGCCCATCCTGCGTCGATCAATCTATTCCGGACATATCACTGGTATGTCGGCATAGATTCCACGTATAAAACCAACAGGTATGTTACTTTATACATACTTTATTAGTATGAATCTTAAATAGTGTGTTTGATTAGGTTAACTTTTATTTGATTATATTTTTTGTCTTCTTGGTCTCATTTGCACAGGTACAAGATGCCGTTGGTCGAGATGATTGGGATGACGCCGTGCAACCAGAACTTCCTAATTGCGTATGCGCTCATCAGAGACGAGAAAGAGGCCAGTTACGACTGGGTTCTAGAGAAGTTGAGACTACTGATAGGCCAAAGCGTATATCCTTATGTTGTTGTCAGTGACAGAGAGTTGGGTTTACTCACTCCTATTCAGAGGCATTTTCCCGAATCAGCCCACTTACTCTGCACGTGGCACATCAACAAAGATGTGGAAGCCAGAGCCTACAAAGTATTTGGGAAGAGTAAAAAATTCTCGGAGATTTTCACGCACAGTACGTGGAAGGCGATTGCAGAGGTCAGTACGTTCGATGCCTACACCGATGCCGTTGCCGAGCTGCACGCAAAATATTCAAACTCTCCAGAGGTGATACGGTATGTGGAGGGCACATGGTTAGTGCATCGCGAGAAGTTTGTGAAGGCTTGGACCAACCGAGTGACACATTTTGGAAACACAACTTCCTGTAGGGTGGAGAGTGCCCACTCTGTGTTGAAGGAGTGGCTTCAGACGTCCACCGGCGCGCTCGATACAGTTTAGCAGAAGATTAATAAGCACATCGATAATCAAGTGACTGAAATCAAGTACGTACTGCAATTTTTAAATGCATTATTATATTACTGCATTAATTAATTATAATCTAACGTTATGTAACGTATTATCAGGACGGCGCTTGAGGCCTCGAGATCTAAGAAGAATGCACGGTATAAGGGAATCTTTTTCGCGAGCGTGATACTGAGGGTCTCGCATTACTGTCTGAGTTTATTGGACGCTGAGCTTACGAGGATGCACAAGTTGGGCACCGATGTTCACACTAGCTGCGACTGTGTATTGCAGCTCACTCATAGACTTCCTTGTGCCTGTCTTCTCCGTAACGCAGTTGATTTCGACATTCCGATTGATCTTTAGAATGATTCACCAGTTCTGGAGAACGCTCGAGATATTAGAGCTAGGTAATTTAAGATTAATGTTTTATTTATAATCTTATATTAAAATACATTATATGGTTTAATTCATTGACTTTTTTATCGTATACTTGTAGGGATTGGTCATCAGAGCCAGGAGAGCCACGCTGCATGGTCAGATGCGGAGTTCTTTCAGACGCTTGTGAGTGAGGTTGAAACCCGCGATCCCGCGACGATGCGGTACGTGAATCAGTTCATGTACAGTCATCTTTACCCAGACCAACAGGATTATGCGGAACCTGAGGTTAAGGATGACCCGCGAGGTCGTCCCAAGAAAACTAATTCAACTAAGCGTAAACCATCTGCTTTTGAGTACAACAATAGATCGCGAGGTCGGAAATCGAGCCGTACGACCACTTCTTCACGTGGACAGACAAGTTCGTCTTCTCAACAGTCACAAGGGGATGAAGGTCATACATTTTATTTTTTTAAACATGGCTGAGCGTTAATTAAAGTATTTATATGATTATATAAATTGTGATGTCAAATTATTATGATATGTATTGCAGAGTTTAGACCGACAAATATATTTGAATTTTCAATGTGGCAAAGTATCCCCTGGCATATGTTGGCCTACATAGTGAGTTACCTGAATGTGGATGCGGATGGTAACTGCGGATTTCGGGTCATCGCGAGTCACGTGTATGGTCACCAGAAGTACTGGGCAGATGCAAGAGACAGCATTGCGAATGAGGTCGACAACCACCGTGAATTGTACGAGTACATCTATTATAGAGATATCGACGCCGGACTCAGTCGCGTAAGGTGGGGCAAGGGCCCTTGTAGACGGGCTCACTGGTTCGAAGTTCCGGAGGACCTCTACGCCGTTGCGACCCTATTTAATGTGGTTGTCATTCATTTGAGCTCTAGTTCGCAAGGTGGGCAGCACGACTTATTCAGCAACACAGTGTTGCCTCTCACTGCACGATCATCGACTAGAAGACCATGTCGTGAGATTGGCATTTGCCATCTTGGTACCGTAGCACACTACATTCGTTTAGATTTGACTGATGATTGTCCATTACCGCCTATTCATAACATGTGGTTCCGTTACCGAGATCAATCGGTTGTGGGTTGGGAGCATCAGTACCAGTCTAGGTTGTAATTGTGGTATACTGTTCAAACAAAAGCTTCTTGAATAAAAGAACGATATTATTCACTTGTGGTGTGACGCTTCTCATTCAACTTAAGTTTAGCAAATAAAAATAAATAAATGAATCAGTTCAACTTAAGTTTAGCAAAAAAAAAAAAAAAAAAAATTCAACTAACTTAAGTTTAGCAAAAAAAAAAAATCATTCAACTTAATGTTTTACAATAATAATTAAAAAAAAAACATTCATTACATCATTATTGGGCATTGTCGTAATCCAACTTAAACTTAGCCAGCTGTTCTTCGACTTCCGTCGCCACCGGACATTCGCATCCCTGCTGCCAAATCGATGTAATGCCCAAAAGACGATCCACCCACTAAAAAAAGGAAGAATAAAAAGATAAGACTATAATTTATTAAAAAAAATTATTGTAATGAATTAACATTAATTAAAATTTAGTAACCAACTTACATAGGCGGTATTGACACGCGTTGGGACCTCGTTCTCGTCCGGCAGCTCCTCGCCCATGAGAGTCGGATGGGAAACCCGACTGTACCACTGCAGGTAATCCTCATTCGCCTCCCTGCGATCCTGTGTGGTGTGGGTCAACATACCGGTGTTGACCGTCTCAGAAATCGGGAACTGGGTCCAGGCACCTACTGCACCAGCCTCAGAATGCTCAACCTTGTAGTTCCTAGACTCCAAAGCACGTACTGCACTGATTGGCGGGTATATAGGGGGAGGGACAGTCTGGACATAACCCAGCTGACGCAGACACGGCGCAGGCAAGTACGGCTCGACGACATCGCGGTATCGAATCAATCCGCTATAAAGAGTCCTCGGCTCTATCGCATCTGGGCTGGAGCTGCCGTATGGCAACCATTGCACCTGTTCACAATTGCATAAGTGCATTTATAAAAATAATTATATTATTTTAAATAACGGGTAACTAAATTTAAATAAAATAACTTCACGTACATCGGAGGCAGTGAGTCTGTCGAGGCGCCGACGGATGGCTGTGAGCCGATCGTCTGACCGTGGCGCATTCCCTACGCTCCACGAGCGTGATCGTGCGAGACAGTCAGGACCGATGGATAGACGCCCTCGGGGTCAGAAATCGGGGAAATACTAATATATCCAAGACTGTAGAAGAGTCAAGCAGCCCGACATCTGGGTAGAGTCCCCTCGGCTGGCAATACCTAGCTGTCTGTACATGTATGCAGCGTAGCCGATCCCCATGAGTAACCCCCAATCAAATCCAAGCCGTCGAGCACCTCGTGCAGGAGCTTGGGGGTCACTCTACTACCACTCTTGTCGACGAACAATGTGGTAGCCAGCATCACCCACAGGCAGGCACCCGCCTCATCCTTAGCCGGCCGGTCTTTCCCCCTGAATGCCCCCGAAATGGCGGTTTCGGACACCGAACCATGCTGCCAGAACGAACTCATGAGTTCGCCCTTGGTGACCGAAAGTATCGACATGCAGAGCCCATGGCAGGCGTCCGAATCCGGGTCCTCAGCGACCACGACTCCCTCCACTGGAACGCCCAAAATGGTCCGGACGTCGTGCAGCATGATGCTCATTTCACCAAAAGGCAGGTGAAACGAGTTAGTATCTGGCTGCCATCGCTCCACAAAAGCAGAAAGGAGTGGGGTGTCCAAGTGGGTGTGCATGGAGTCGACCAAATGTGACAGCCCGGTCTGGTCGAGAAGAGCTCCCGCATCAGAAGACATCTCTTCACGCCAAGCCTTCAGATTCTCGATCGCTCGCAGTCTGTTGTGGCATTTCAGCGGCCCCCTCAAATTTCCACTCCACATGCGGGAGGCGACGTGTCCAAGAAAGCTAGGGATGACACTCCCATTAATGGGCCCACCGGGCACTGGGCCTTTAACGATCCAGGGTGCACCATCATCGGTCCTAGCTCGTTTGCTTGTACCTGCATTAAAATACAACATATCTGTATATATTGACTTGCTGGCAGATGCATTAAATAAAATATATTTAATAAACATATTTCATTAGTTACGTTACATTTTACATTTTACGTTATTATTATAAGCATATATAATTTATAATTATTAATATTATTTTTTGAATTTATAATTAATTACAATTTATTCAACTTACCCTAAATTACAAAATAATTATACCGTAGTTGAGGAGCAGGCCGATAATACTTTTCTAACAGTACCGATAATTTTTTATGATTAAGTGAAAATAATTTATGTTAAACAACAATAAATACGTAAATTATTTACCTGATGAGGATGCAGATGGGCTAAAACGCCCCCGAGCCTGTCATTGAGGAGCAGGCTGTGTGGGACGAACAGCATGTACCGGACGAACATGCTGTAGAACCGGCTGTACCAGACGAACTGGCTGTACAGGAGGACGAGGGTGGTTAGGACCCGTAGGCTGTGCGTGGTCCTGATCATCTGAAGAGTCGTCCGAGTCATAGTCCTCTGGACCCGGCTCCCTCTCGCCGTACGACTCATCATCAGCATACCCCTGCTGACCATAAGGTAATGGTACGCGTGCGCGGGGGGGTATCGACTTCCCTGCGTAGCGGGGAAAAGTACATCCCGGCTGATCGTACGGTCCTGGTGCTGGGGGCATCGTCCTGCCCGCCTGGCCAGGATAATAAAATCCATGTTCGCCGTACGGGAGGACTCCGTGGGGTCGCGAACTATCTGGCTGGCCCTCAAAATGACATGGACCAGTGGGCACTGGTGCGGGGGGGCGGGAACTCTGGCTAGCCTGACGAAGCTGTACCCTACGAGCCTCATCGACCAACGCCTGCCTTTCCGTGTCCCTCTCCCCACGAACGAACGCATTGACACCCCGACTTCTAGTGTGCCGGGTGCCAGAACCATCATAATAGTCATCGTACGCCTCGTCGTCGTCCCTGACATTAGATTGTCCAGGTCTGCCAACACCCTGAATCAGAAATATAATTATTAAATTTTTCCATATGTAATGACTATTCTAATAACTATTCAAATAGATTATAATTAATTTTTCTTTTCATATATAAATTTTATTAATTATTATTATAATTATAATTGTTGAGATTTATAATAGTTATTATAATTTTTTAGTTCAATTATTATAATTAATATTAATTTATAATTATTATTATATTTAATTATAATTATCATTACAAATTATAATTATTATTTCTTATAATATTATTATTATAAGCATATATAATTTATAATTATTAATATTATTTTTCAAATTTATAATTAATTATAATTATTATAATGATTTATTATTATAATTATGATTTACAAATAATAGTAATTATAATTATTATTATTATTAATTTTTATAATTTATAATATTTATAATTATTATTATTTTTATTATTATTATTTATAATTTATAATTTATAATAATTATAATTTTTTTTT
>BKCP01005084.1:180896-219228 GCA_008636005.1 Striga asiatica
CAGAAAAAGAGGATTGGGGGAAATATATGTTCTTCAACAACTTACAAACCAGGATGTTAGGGAATGAAACAATCTCTAGAGTTGTTTTCTGATCAAAGCCTGAGTTTTAAATCTTGAAAACCAAGACTCCCAATTCTTTAGGCATAGTCAAGAGGTTTCAAGCCTTCCAGTGGAGCCCCCTCTCCTAGTTCTCTCCTTTAGACCACCAGAAAAATCAGATGTTAATCTAGACATTTCCTTACAGAGACCTATCAGAAGTTTATGGCATGACATGACAAATACTAGAAATGCATTAATAACTGATTTTATAAGGACATCTTTACCAGCTGAAGAGAGTAATCTGTTCTTCCAGTTCTGTAATATGTTTTTCACTGCATCAAGTACAAACTGGAAGACTTCACTGCATCAAGTACAAACTGGAAGACTTCTCAACCAAGGTACCTGGTTGAGCTGTGGACTTTTATCCCTTGGATTCTTTTGTGTTTTGAAATTCTATTAATTCATTTGTTTTTCCTCTCATCCGAAGTTGTAATGCGCGTTCATAGTTAGTGTTGCATTTTTCTTATTGCCAACGACATTGTTTGTTGCGTGTGTGGCTTAAGTACTGAAACGATGTCGTTTCCTTGGCAAGAGCGTATTAAATGCTCCTGCTGCTTTCGTTTTTGCGCATGAATTGAACAGTGAAGAAAATGGCGATTCTGAAAATTTTTGTGCACATTTCGAATTCTATCGTGATTCCCTCGTAATTTCACCATCCAACTCGTCTAATTACATATTAGGGAAAAAGAAGGAACAAAATTTCTCGTATGTCGTCGCGAAGGAAAGACAATAAAGTTGCAAGATTAGTACAATGTCATAACAAGTACCAGAACACTTTAAACATATTGAAATAAAAAAAATGACATCAAAACATAATTTATTTCAATGAAATTATTTGTGTCCTCTGGAATCGGAAACTCTATTTATTATAATTTGTCATTCCAAATATTTGTCGCTCTTACATATGAATTTAGGATTCAGCATACTTGAGATTGGTGCAACAAAGCCATCTACTCTTATTACTATTCGAGAGTTTCATCAAATGCGACTCTTGTTTGTTCAACGGCGCCGTCTCACCGCGAGGAGAGTCGTTCCGGGCTGCCGAGGCCCGTTTCTTCTCATTTCGGGCCCGGTCAAAAATCACCGAGTACTGCCCAGCTGCACTCGGGTTGTTGACATCCCAAGATCCGAACTTTGGCAATGCTACATTCTCCCTTTCCGACATTTTTTCTTAAGACAAACAAACAACAAAAAATGATGAAAAAACAAAAAAAGGGGGAATGAGTTTGTTTGTTTATCTTCTTTCTCTACCAGGAAACCTCATCTCCCTTTTTTTCTTTTTTGTTATCTTCTGTTTTATACGTGTTTTTATACATGCGTGCTTTACGTGTACAATATCTAAACATAGTAATGAAATGTGTTTTCTTTATGGAGACGCTTTGTCGGGAGGATGAGGCTCACAAAATTTAGAAATATTATATAAAAATAGGGTAGTTACAAAAATTGCATTGGATAGGTTAAGCTTGATTAGAAAAAGCCCGCTTAAAGTAAATCAGTTTGGTGTAGTTTTAGTCCAATTCCAGCAATTTGCTACAAATGTGCCCATAATGCTAATTAGTTTCCCCTTCTTTACTTATGTAGTAAGTAAGTTCACTTGGGAGTGAATTCCCTAGGACGAGAATGGATAATGGTTGGAGCAATTTAACGGCAAAATTTCAAAATTGGTCATATAATTTAGCCACTGTCCAAAAAATCACCCCAATATTGACCACTTTCAACGTAGGTCCTATAATTTGTCGATTTCATCAATTTCGGTCCTTTTTATCCGCACCCTGGATTAAAAAGTGACGTGGCATGACGTGTCAGTTTTTTAATGTTACATGCCGTGATTATGATCTACGTGACACGTCAATTTTGGTCCTATAATTTGTCGATTTCATCAATTTTGGTTCTTTTTTCATGCCACGTCATTTTTTAATCCAGGGTGCGGATAAAAAAGGACCAAAATTGATGAAATCGACAAATTATAGGACCTAAATTGAAAGTGGTCAATATCGGGGTGGTTTTTTGGACAGTGGCCAAATTATAGGACCAATTTTGAATTTTTGCCCAATTTAACTATCTGTTTTGTAATCAACCGCACCAACTCTAAACATGTTTACACCTTCACATTTCTAAATGAGAAAACAGTTATTTTCATCCCTTCTAAAAAAATGAATAAGTTTTTCACACCGACAAATATTAAATTATCTTTTTTACCCCACAAAGTGCGAAACACATTTTGCGATATAGTATGTGACTTACAAACAAAAATAATTCATAAAGTGAGAAAAGCTATGCGACAGACAGACGAAGATAATTGATAGAGTGCGAAATAGTTATGCAATAATCTATGCGACAAACATACGAACATAATTGATAAAGTGTGAAACAATTATGCAATAAACTATGCGACAGACATGCGAAGATAATTGATTCAAAAATCTATACGACCGGCAGACGAAGATAATTGATAAAGTGTGTAAAATTTATGCGATAAACAATGCAACAAACATAAGAAGATAATTAATTCGAAAAGCTAAGCGACAAACAGAGGAAGATAATTGAGAAAGTGCGAAATATTATGCGAGAAGCTATGCGATAGACATGCGGTGATAATTGATAAAGTACAAAATATTTATTCAAAAAGCTATACAACAGACATGAGAAGATAATTGATAAAGTACAAAATAATTATACAAAAAAAAAATATGCGACAAACAGACGAAGATAATTGATAAAGTGCGAAACAATTATGCGATAAACTATCAAAGAAAATTGATTCGAACAACTACGCAACAGACAGACGAAGTAATTGATAAAGTGTGAAAATATTATATAAAAAGCAATTCAACAGACAAATGGAGATAATTGATAAAGTGCAAAACTATTGTGCGATAAACTAAATGACATACAGACGAAAATAATTTATAAACTGCGAAATATTTATACGATATGATATGCGACACACAAACGAAGTTCATTGAGTAAAGTGCAAAATAAATTATGAAATAAAGTATGCAACAGAGAAGTTAATTGAGAAAGTGTGAATTACTTATGCGATCAACTACGTGACAGACAGACGAAGTTCATTGCGCAAGTGCAAAATAAATTATGGGATAAAGTATGCAATAGATAGACCGTTAATTCTCGAATATTTTTTTGCTTGTGTTGCAAATAGATCATAAAATGCTCCATATGTATATGCCTAGAGCTTTTTTACTTCTTTTTTCTTTCTAGAATCAATCACGTTTTCTTTTTTCCCGATCTGCAGATGATGATTAATTTTATGGGAATTAACTTTTGAGCTCCATTGTTCTAAAGAGAAAGAGCTCCATTAAGCATTTGGGTTGTGGTTTGATTGAATTCCAATTCTACGGTGAAAATGATTGCGAGAAAAAGCATGGGGCGTGCTTATTAGAACTGGGGGAAGAGGGTGCGGTCCCACCAGATGAAGCGCACCATAAGAGGGTGAGCCTAGTTGCACCATAGTGAGATTCCATCACAAAACCAATTGGTGATGGGAGGGGTAGCCCACTAGGCTCATTAACCCTGTAGAATCAATGTGGGACAACTCACAAGTAATATTCCAACAGTGCTTCACCCTTCCTGTTGGTGTTGCTGGTTTTCTATCGGCTTCTTCATTGCAACTTATAATCTGTTAACTTAGGTGATGCACAAGACCTATAGAAATGTAACTGGGGAGTTAAATGATCCAGTTATTAAGAAGCCCGAAGTGTCGGGTGAGGGAGGTGTACCGAAGTTTTATGTGGCATTAACTGCCACAGATGCTCCTTACAGCAAATGGCAATTTCGGATTATGTATTATTAGTACACGAAAATGCGGGATGCACCCGGTTCGGATATGAGAGGTTTTATTCGGATTTTGCATTCGGAAAATCTTGATAATTTGATGGACGGGATTCTAACTGTCATTGTGGATCCTCTTCCGGACGGTCTTGATTGGGTGAGCCATGACTGACCACCTTTTTAGTTTTTCCGGATAATTAATCCTGATAATTAATACCGCACATGGGCATGAACACGTGGCATCACCAGATTGGTTCACGCCCCCCATAATCGCTCTGACATTCTGAGCAGAGGGGTTGTACTATCGGGTGGCTTGGGTAGCCAGCTCACCAATCCGGCAGTCTTCTAGAGGTAGGTGTTAGAGTAGGGTACCCGGCGTTCCAATCTAATTGGACGTATTCTACTTGTAAATACAGTCTATTGGAATTATATTATGAATAAGGCATTTCTTTATCTTAAGAGAAAGCATTTATCTTATAATTGCACTTAAGATAAAATCCCTAGATCACTTATGGTTATAAGGTATGGTTGCGCATAGAGATGGTGATCATGGAACATACCTTGAAAGCCGTGATCTTAAATACAGTTCCAAGTCGATGGATGTTTCGAGATGGGATATCGAATAATCCATAAAAGACTTGCACATAGTTTGTATGCTTGTTGGACAAGAATGTTGCATTCCATCAACATTAGCGTAAGACGTAAGTACATTTATGTGGGTGCTTGTTAGAGAACAAGTTCACTGAACATGACCGTATGAAAATTCTTAATGAAGAATTTATTCAGTCGAATAAGAATTTTCATGTTACAATAGTACATGACTAATCCTAAGACTTGAGGCACAATGGTAACTTTGTGCATATTACATTCTACTTTGATTTATCCTTTTGGTAGCTAGCACTATCGTTTAAAGGGATAAGTTGGGTATTATGTTAATATGTATGGAAGTTTGTTAGTGGCCAATAAAGGATTCGACACTTATGAAGATAAGTGAATTTCCTATGTGTTTCATAGTTATTAATCCAAAGTCCTTGGCCAAGGCAGAGATGAATAGTGATTCATAACCGGGTTAATAAACATGAAATAGAATCATAGTTATTAAGTCAATTTGGGTTTCGACAAAATCATACCCAAGACTTAATCGGGAAATTAGATGTCGAAAGGATTTTACATGTATGGAGTTGTAATCGGAATAGGTTTACTCGCTATTCACTTAATACTAGATTCATGCTACTTGCTAGGTGTTACCATGATATGTGGGTTCATAAATTAAAGGGTTAATTCATGAATAAGAGTTAATAAGATTTAACTCAAATTACAAAGTGTTGTAAACCCACTACTAGTATTAAGGTGAACCTAAAAGGTCACACTAATTATGAACAAAGGTAAAGATTGTATTTCTAATGGTTAGAATTAATTGATAAATATCTAATTTGATTAGATATCAATTAAAGGAATATATTAATCAATAAGATTGATTAATTACATTTTGGATATTACTTTAGTAATTAAGGTAATTACTAAATTAATAAAGTTGAATTTTAAAATAGGATTTTAAATTTCAAAAATCCAAAATAATAATAATATGATTATTATAATATTGGGAAAATGATATAATAATAAAGTCTTGAGAAAGATTCTCAAGATTTATTATCCAATTATTATTTATATCTTTAAATATGATTTAAGGATTAAAATAATAAATATGATTATAATAAAATGGTTGTTGATGGTTGTTTGAACTACTTAACATATCTTATTATTTTCAAAGTCAAAAGTTAGTAAATACTATTTAAATAAAATTTGATTTTATTTAATATTACTAAATGTTGATTATTTTATGCTAAAATGTTTAGTATAAATATATGCAAAATGGTTTTGCATTTAAGTGAAGTTTTTGATCCTAAATTTCTAAGTGTTAGAAAGAGAAGAAAGTGTTCTTCATAAAACTTCAAGAAAGAGTTCTTAAAATTCCCAAATAAAATTCATAAATATTCCTATACAAGAAAACCGAGTCTTTTCTACTAGCGAAGGAAAGTCGTCGGAACCGGGCTTCATAGGGTGGATACGTTTAGAGGGAAGACACTTGGATTCCTCTAGCGAGTAACCTCAAGTCGTTGAAGTTACAACCGGGAACCGATTCCCTCATCCATCATCAATAGTGAAGGAGTTCAAGACATTCGGTAAATATTTTTACTAGTATTTACTTTATAGTAACAAATCAAAATTTGTATATGATGCATGTTTTAAAGATGACGATCAGTTAATTCGCAATTAGTATGTACGGGTGTTGTATTTATACGATAAATACTTACTTTAAAAATTTTAAATTCCGCTGCGTACAGCCCGTACGGTACTATCGAACCCAACAGTGGTATCAGAGCCACGGTTATCGTCTTTAAAACAGATTTTGATTTGTTAAGACTTATGAGATAAGCAATATAATTAATTTTTTATATGATAAAAATATTAATTATAAAATTAAAAATCGTTTTTAAGCCACACGAGTCGTGTGACCTTGTCACACGAGTCGTGTGGCATGAAGAAAAATTTTGATTTTAGCTTCGTGATTTTCACACGAGTCGTGTGACCTTGTCACACGAGTCGTGTGAGCTCACACGAGTCGTGTGACGAGCCACACGAGTCGTGTGAGTCTGGGAAAAATTTTGATTTTCAATTCGTATTTTTCACACGAGTCGTGTGATAAGATCACACGGGTCGTGTGACCCTCACACGAGTCGTGTGACTCATAAATTGATATTTTATGTTCATTTCATTAGATGAATGTTTTAGGGATGATCATGAGCCTCATATTCATTATGTTTGAATGGATGTTTTCATTTTCAATATGATTGAATGAATGAATGGATGTTTAATTATGTTTTCAATATGATTGAAGAAATGTAATTTATCGAGACCTGCGAGTCTCTTGAGATGAAATTTGTAAAATTTTAAATTTTGTATCGTTAGAGATTAGATCAAGGTGGAGACCGTTCGATGACAAAGGCCCACGCATGTGTGGGTAATTTTACAAGTTGTAATCTCGAAGGCCTGTGCTTGTACGGGTAGATAGAATAAATGTAATAGAAGTAGTTCTATTATTTGTTTTATCACGTACATAGGCATAGATCCATTTTGGCTCGAATGGATCGAATAGGCAAGGACATGATCATCCCACCATGCATTAGATGTATGTTAGGTTTATTTACGCTTTCGTTTCATTAGGTGACTGAAATCGGTAAATAAACGTAAAGATGGTAATCGATGAGATCAAGGAACCCAAACGGATTAATTTGATTAATTCCATATCAAATCAATAATGGATAAAAATAAGTTGGAACTTATTAATCCCGGTCTTCCATCAAAAGTAGATGACATGAGATGCTACGATGTTTTATCATTGGCCACGAGTCGTGGGATGATTCTATGTCGAAAGCTGTGAACTCTATTAAATATATTGATATTCGTGAGATGGATTCCTCTTTGTGTTGACCATGAGTCGTGGGACACTCTGGTGGGCCATTATCATGAAAGTTTTGATGGGTTTGATTTGACACCGAGTAATATATACGGTCATAAAATTGAGGTATATAAGGAAAGGTGAGGCAAAACATCTTGAAGGTTGTATAGAGATACAATTGTCAAAAGTTGACTACCGATATAAATGTTCCATGCGTACTCATAAAATTGGGATATGGAATATTTTTATTGGACTTCAAGCCCACTATGAAAATTAGATTTTCATAATTAAAAAGGGGTTTTAATTAAAATAGTGGGAGACATTTAATATTAAAGACCTAATATTAAATGAATATAAATTCCATAGTTTAATTATTTTCTGCTTCGTTTGTTGTTTTTGTAGATCACTCTACTAAAATGGCTAAAAATCCAATTGCAAGTATCCTTGAACAAAACAAATTAACTGAACCCAATAAATGTTATCATTGTGGTAAAACTGGGCATTGGAAGAGGAACTGCAAGAAATATCTTGCAAGCCTGAAAAGTTCAGGTATTTATTTTGTTGAAGTTAACTTATCAGTTAACGAATCTTCTTGGGTATTGGATACCGGCTGTGGCTCACACATTTGCAATAATTTGCAAATTATGGCAAGAAGTAAAAAGCTAGAAAATGATGAAACAATCCTAAGGATGGGCAATGGGGCAAGGGTTGCTGCCAAAGCAATTGGGACTGTTTATCTAGCTTTAAATAATGGTGTAAAAGTTTGTCTTTCAAATTGTTTGTATGTTCCTGATATTATAAGAAACATTATTTCTATTCCAATATTGGATAAGGAAGGTTTTAAGTTTGTCATTGAAAATGGAAGATGTTCTATTTTCAAAGATACAACTTTTATATATTCAGGAAACTTGACAAATGGTTTATATACCATTACACCAGAAAGTCCCATCCTAACCATTCAACAAAATAAAAGGAAATTAGATAATCATAGTTCATTCACAATTTGGCATGCTAGATTAGGTCATATATCTGAAAAGAGGATTCACAAATTGGGACCAAAACTCGACCTTATGGGAGAGGATAGGTTGCCTACATGTGAATCATGTCTTAAAGGTAAAATGACAAAATCACCATTTGTTGGACAAGTGGAGCGAGCTAAAGGTCTGTTGGATTTGATCCATACAGATGTTTGTGGACCACTAAATGTTAGTGCTATGGGGAACTATCACTATTTCATAACCTTTACTGATGATTTTTCACGGTATGGTTATGTATACCTATTAAGGTACAAATCTGAAGTATTTGAAAAGTTCAAAGAATTCAGAAATGAAGTGGAGAAACAAATTGGTCGTAGTATTAAAGTCCTTCGATCGGATCGAGGAGGTGAATACTTGACTAATGAGTTTCTTGATTATTTAAGGGATAATGGGATTATCTCACAGTGGACACCTCCTGGAACTCCACAACTCAATGGGGTTTCAGAAAGGAGAAATCGAACACTGTTAGACATGGTTCGATCAATGATGAGTTCCACTAGTTTACCTCTTTCATTCTGGGGTTATGCCTTAGAAACAGCTGCACATATTTTGAATAGAGTGCCGAGTAAAGCTGTACCCAGCACACCTTATGAGATATGGTGTGGTAAATCACCCTCATACAAATATTTGAAAGTATGGGGTTGTACTGCTTATGTGAAGCAGTTAGTGGGAGGTAAGTTGGATATGAGATCCATCTTATGTAAATTTGTGGGGTATCCAAAAGAATCTATTGGATACTATTTCTATGATCCCTCTGAACAAAAGGTGTTTGTTTCGAGGAATGCTATATTCTTAGAGGAAGAGTTTCTCTCAAAGAATAGTGGAGTCATAGAACTTAATGAAGAACCACAAGAAATTCCACAAAGTACCACAAATAACATACCAGTAGAGACTGGACCATCTGAAACACAACCTCTTCGGAGATCCGAAAGGGTTTCTAGGGCGCCTGAAAGGCTATACCTATTGTCAAAAGACAATGAAGAGGGACTCCTTTTGGATAATGATCCAATAAGCTATGATGAGGCAATGTTGGACATTGACTCAGATAAATGGCAAGAAGCTATGCAATCCGAAATAGATTCCATGTATTCAAACAAAGTATGGACTTTGGTTGATCCACCACAGGGTATTGTACCCATAGGTTGTAAATGGGTTTACAAGCGAAAACGTGGTGTAGATGGAGAAGTAAATACTTTTAAAGCAAGACTGGTTGCTAAAGGTTATACTCAAAAACAAGGTGTTGATTATGAGGAAACTTTTTCACCAGTAGCAATGCTTAAATCTATTCGGATATTGCTAGCCATAGCTGCGTATTATGACTACGAGATATGGCAAATGGATGTGAAAACTGCTTTTCTTAATGGAAATATTAAGGAAGACATTTATATGAAACAACCGCAAGGTTTCATATCCAATGGGAGTGAACAAATGGTTTGTAAACTTCAAAGGTCTATTTATGGACTTAAACAAGCTTCGAGGAGTTGGAATATTCGGTTTGATGAAACGATCAAAACGTTTGATTTTCATAAGAATCCGGATGAACCATGTGTTTATAAGAAGGTTAGTGGGAGTGCAGTTACATTTGTTGTTCTATATGTTGATGACATCCTACTCATTGGGAATGATGTAGGGATGTTGCAGTCAACTAGGACATGGTTGTCAAAACAGTTTTCCATGAAAGACTTGGGAGAAGCATCCTTTATCCTAGGGATAAAAATCTATAGGGATAGATTTAAACGGATGATCGGACTATCCCAGTCGACGTACATAAATAAGGTGCTACAACGGTTTAGCATGGAAGAATCCAAACGAGGATATATTCCAATGAGTCATGGGATTTCTCTTTCTAAGACGATGTCTCCAAAGACACCTGAAGAAAGAGAACGGATGAGTCATATACCTTATGCATCAGCTATTGGTAGCATTATGTATGCAATGTTATGTACAAGACCTGATGTGGCTCATGCACTTAGTGTAACGAGCAGATATCAGTCTAATCCAGGTGAAGAACACTGGAAAGCCGTTAAGATGATTCTTAAGTACTTACGAAGGACTAAGGATATCTTTATGGTATACGGCAATGGAGAACTGAAACTAGAAGGCTTTACTGATTCTGGTTTTCAGTCCGATAAAGACGACTATAAATCCATGTCTGGATACTTATTTACTCTGAATGGAGCAGCAGTTAGTTGGAAAAGTTCCAAACAAGAAACAATTGCTGACTCTACGACAGAGGCTGAATATATTGCTGCATCTGATGCTGCAAAAGAAGCTGTTTGGATAAGGAACTTTATCCAAGGGTTGGGTGTAGTACCATCCGTTGTTGATCCAATAATGATTTATTGTGATAACAATGGGGCTATTGCGCAAGCAAAGGAGCCAAGATCTCATCAAAAATCCAAACACATTATGAGGCGATACCATTTGATTAGAGAAATCATTGGTAGAGGCGATGTCGTGATGGAGCGAGTCGACTCAGCAGAAAATATAGCAGACCCCTTAACTAAACCCTTATCACAGAAAGTGTTCGAAGGACATCTTGAGAAGATGGGTCTTAGATACATGAGTGATTGGAACTAGGGCAAGTGGGAGATTGTTAGAGTAGGGTACCCGGCGTTCCAATCTAATTGGACGTATTCTACTTGTAAATACAGTCTATTGGAATTATATTATGAATAAGGCATTTCTTTATCTTAAGAGAAAGCATTTATCTTATAATTGCACTTAAGATAAAATCCCTAGATCACTTATGGTTATAAGGTATGGTTGCGCATAGAGATGGTGATCATGGAACATACCTTGAAAGCCGTGATCTTAAATACAGTTCCAAGTCGATGGATGTTTCGAGATGGGATATCGAATAATCCATAAAAGACTTGCACATAGTTTGTATGCTTGTTGGACAAGAATGTTGCATTCCATCAACATTAGCGTAAGACGTAAGTACATTTATGTGGGTGCTTGTTAGAGAACAAGTTCACTGAACATGACCGTATGAAAATTCTTAATGAAGAATTTATTCAGTCGAATAAGAATTTTCATGTTACAATAGTACATGACTAATCCTAAGACTTGAGGCACAATGGTAACTTTGTGCATATTACATTCTACTTTGATTTATCCTTTTGGTAGCTAGCACTATCGTTTAAAGGGATAAGTTGGGTATTATGTTGATATGTATGGAAGTTTGTTAGTGGCCAATAAAGGATTCGACACTTATGAAGATAAGTGAATTTCCTATGTGTTTCATAGTTATTAATCCAAAGTCCTTGGCCAAGGCAGAGATGAATAGTGATTCATAACCGGGTTAATAAACATGAAATAGAATCATAGTTATTAAGTCAATTTGGGTTTCGACAAAATCATACCCAAGACTTAATCGGGAAATTAGATGTCGAAAGGATTTTACATGTATGGAGTTGTAATCGGAATAGGTTTACTCGCTATTCACTTAATACTAGATTCATGCTACTTGCTAGGTGTTACCATGATATGTGGGTTCATAAATTAAAGGGTTAATTCATGAATAAGAGTTAATAAGATTTAACTCAAATTACAAAGTGTTGTAAACCCACTACTAGTATTAAGGTGAACCTAAAAGGTCACACTAATTATGAACAAAGGTAAAGATTGTATTTCTAATGGTTAGAATTAATTGATAAATATCTAATTTGATTAGATATCAATTAAAGGAATATATTAATCAATAAGATTGATTAATTACATTTTGGATATTACTTTAGTAATTAAGGTAATTACTAAATTAATAAAGTTGAATTTTAAAATAGGATTTTAAATTTCAAAAATCCAAAATAATAATAATATGATTATTATAATATTGGGAAAATGATATAATAATAAAGTCTTGAGAAAGATTCTCAAGATTTATTATCCAATTATTATTTATATCTTTAAATATGATTTAAGGATTAAAATAATAAATATGATTATAATAAAATGGTTGTTGATGGTTGTTTGAACTACTTAACATATCTTATTATTTTCAAAGTCAAAAGTTAGTAAATACTATTTAAATAAAATTTGATTTTATTTAATATTACTAAATGTTGATTATTTTATGCTAAAATGTTTAGTATAAATATATGCAAAATGGTTTTGCATTTAAGTGAAGTTTTTGATCCTAAATTTCTAAGTGTTAGAAAGAGAAGAAAGTGTTCTTCATAAAACTTCAAGAAAGAGTTCTTAAAATTCCCAAATAAAATTCATAAATATTCCTATACAAGAAAACCGAGTCTTTTCTACTAGCGAAGGAAAGTCGTCGGAACCGGGCTTCATAGGGTGGATACGTTTAGAGGGAAGACACTTGGATTCCTCTAGCGAGTAACCTCAAGTCGTTGAAGTTACAACCGGGAACCGATTCCCTCATCCATCATCAATAGTGAAGGAGTTCAAGACATTCGGTAAATATTTTACTAGTATTTACTTTATAGTAACAAATCAAAATTTGTATATGATGCATGTTTTAAAGATGACGATCAGTTAATTCGCAATTAGTATGTACGGGTGTTGTATTTATACGATAAATACTTACTTTAAAAATTTTAAATTTCGCTGCGTACAGCCCGTACGGTACTATCGAACCCAACAGTAGGTACCTCACTCCTATAAATAGGGTGAGATGTGTGATTTCAGTCATTACATTCTGTATTATACACAATTATACAGAAATTCATCTATACTTCATCTTCTATACATACTCATTTGAGCATCAGAGGCTCTTCACTGAAAAGCCCCTCCGGTGTGAGAGTTTTTGTAGGTCTAAAGGTGTTCAACCAGTGAAGGAGCTCAAGAGCAGGCCGATTCCAACCAGTTAGAAGCTTTTACGTACCAAAAAGTTAAGACGGTTTTCAAAACATCAATTCTATATCCTTTAATAGCTTGTTATTTGGGTTGATTTTGTATTGATTTTCGAGAGACATGAAAGAAAGCAATTCAATAGATAATTGAAAGAAAGTAAATTCGTGAGGAATAATGGTTCGAAAATATTGAAGTTGATTTTTATGAGTTGTGGAATGCTTTGTTCGTGTATTTGTACTTATTTAAGAACATTTTTATTTAATTAATTAAATATTAGCTGTTAATTAAAAATATAAGATAGGATGTGTATTATTGTATTACTAATTTGTCGTTAGAAATATTTCAAAGTAAAAGTTTTTAGGTAGTTTATTTTTTAACTAAAAATATAAGATAAGATGGCTATTATTGTATTACTAATTTTCTTAAGAATATGTCAATGTAAAAGTTCTTATTGTTTTGTTAAAATTGTAGGTACGTAAATAATTAGTTGAAAATATTTTGATCTCTTATAAGTATTTATTATGTTGTTTTTGTTGTATCAATTTTCTTTAAAGAATTTTTATATATTAGAATTATGAAATGTGATTACGATTTTACCATTAAAATTATAATAAAAATAAGGACGTTTTCAAAACATCAATCCTACATCATTTCATAACTTTGTTATTTGAGTTGATTTTTGAGAGATTTGAACAAAAGCAGTTCAACAGATATATGGAAGAAAGAAAATTCATAGGGAATAATAGTGCGATAATATTGAGATTGATTTTTATGAGATGTGGAATGTTTGGTTCGTTTATTTGTACGTAATTAATTAAGTATTAGTAATTAATTAAAAATATAAGATAGGATGAGTATTATTGTATAGGTAATTTGCCATTAAAAATATGTCAAAATAAAAGGTTTTTAGGTAGTATATTTTTTATTTAAAAATATAAGATAGAATTCGTATTATTGTATTACTAATTTTCCATAAAAAAAGTGTCACTGTAAGAGTTTTTACGCAATTCAATTTTTTACAAAATTATTTGTCCTTTTATAATAGTATATATATAGATAGAGAGAGAGAGATAGATTTTTCTTCCCCATGTTTTTGCTTTTTTTTTTTAATTTTTTTTTTGTAAAAATATTATTTTTCTTTTTCTTCTATCTTTTTTTTTTTTTCCAAAATGATAGATAATATTACAAATCAAAATGCACAAATGTACGAATACACAGCCTCTACCTGAAAGGAACAGTCAACAGCTGAAAAAGTGGGAAGACATGTCAGAAGACCGCCTAGAATCTCGACGCTAGCAAAGCTAGAAGAAAAACACTCGCAATTACACTAAAACCAACTAGACAAACAAACAAAAATTATTAAAAAAAATCACACCAAGATAATACCAGAGTATCTGATTCCAACAGGATAATAAATTGACAACCGGACTCATAAAAACTGCTAAATTCACATGTGGATTTTTCGCAAAGTACTGGGCGGCTCATATTAATATTATCAAATAGTTAATTACCAAACTTAATATTTAGGCTCGAAAAATTATGTACGAGGGATGTCTTCTTTTTTCCAAGTAAAATTCAGTATCGTGTTTTTCTGATTCGCCATGGCGTTAATATGAGTATATGACATTGTCCCAATTAATCGTCTTAGTTTTTACCATTAAATTATAACCAGAAAAAATTGAATACTTCAAACCCCACTATCATATACACAAGTTTTTTTTTCTTTCTTTTTTTTAGATAACAACACCTTGGGAGGGTGTGAGTTAATGCCAAACCCCCAACATGTATATAAAAAAAGGCCTTAAATGGGCTGAAAAGTCACAAATCTACAATCCGATGTCCAATAAACAACAGTTCAATAAACGAGAACAAAAAGAAACAAATAAAAGAAAAAGACAACAGCAACAAATAAAGATCTAAAAATCTAATCCTGGTTAAGAAAGAGTCGAAAAATCAACATCACGAGAAAGCCTTGTTTTTTGGATGTTTCTTGGAAATGAAATTATGGGAGTTTTTATCTTTGAACCAGCCTTGTTTCATTGCAGTTCTCATAAAATCAGTTACTTTTTATTTATTTGTCAAAGAGAGAAGAAAAAATTAACAACAAATGCTTGATCTTCTACCAATTTAATTTTTAATATAGAATCGGCAATCAACACAAGTTACAAACTAATCCAAAAGAAAAAATTGACCATTTCTATGTACGTATGAGTGAAAAATAATGTCAAGCTTTAGGTGAAAGATAATCATATAGTATTGTTCTTTGATCAAATCTTACATTCACGATTTGGCTAATTCAGTTGGCATCTTGAGAAAGAAATCTACATGACCATTTCAAAGTTTTATTTATTTATATATTTTTTTAATTACTAAAATCATCGACTCATTCTCACGGTACAACTATAAATAGTCACGGTTTATGTGCTTTGCAACACATCAATCTCTAAACAAGAAACAATCTTAGTAGCTAAGTACGTACTATTTTCAGATCAAAGTAATTAAAAAAAAAAAAAAAATGGCCTCTCGTCTGCTTTTAGGAGTTGCTGTTTTGGCATTAGCTACTTCCTTAGCTTATGCCTCTGATCCAAGCCCTCTTCAGGATTTCTGTGTTGCAGTTAGTGATTCCAAGGCCTCCGGTAATTGGTTTAATAGAATGCATTATCACTTTTTTCAATAAAATTTGTCATCCTAATGATTTGCTAGTATAAGAAAGTGTTACTTAAGATATTATATGGAACATTTAATAAGTGATGCATCAAAGTGTTACAAAAGTTTATTCAATGTAACACATATATTAAGTGTTACTAAAAGTTGCCAAAATTATTAACTTAGAGAAAAGGTTGCAAGAGCAACTGTAGCACCAATAATTATGTTACATATTGTCTATAGTAATATTTAATGGCTATTGCGTAACACTTTTTGATGTTACATAAACCAATTTATATTGTAGTATAATGAATCTTGCTTAATCTGAGACTGAAGTGGAGAGGGACCAACATTTTCATGACTAGATATTAATATTATTTTACTTGCAGTGTTTGTGAACGGGAAGATATGCAAGGACCCAAATCAGGTGACGGCCGACGATTTCTTCTTTTCGGGCCTCAACAGGCCCGGAAACACATCTAATCCTCTCGGATCAAGAGTCACGCCCGTCAATGTGAACCAACTCCCGGGCCTCAACACGCTCGGCATCTCTTTAGTCCGAATTGACTATGCACCAAACGGTCTCAACCCGCCACACACACACCCTCGTGCAACCGAGATTCTTGTGGTGGTGCAAGGCACTCTATACGTAGGGTTCGTCACCTCAAACCCGGCGGACCCAAACCAAAGGAACAAGCTCTTCACAAAGACGCTAAATCCTGGGGACGTTTTTGTCTTTCCGGAAGGTCTCATCCATTTTCAGTTCAATGCCGGGAGGACTAATGTGGTGGCATTTGCCGGACTTAGCAGCCAAAACCCAGGAGTTATTACTATCGCCAATGCGGTTTTCGGTTCGATGCCTCCTATTTCGGTCGATGTCCTCACCAAAGCTTTCCAGGTTGATGGGAATGTGATTAAGTATCTTCAGGGCCAGTTTTGGTCGGATAACAACTAAGTAAAATAAAAATATATTGTGCACGCTCATATAATATATTTATGTATGTGAACTTTATTTGTGTAATTGTTCTCCTGTTTGTTGTTTGGAAATAAAATATGTGAAGTGATGAATAATGTAAGTTTTGTTCTATTTGGAGTACTAAAAGTTTGTTATGTTTATCAATATATTGCAATTTAAAAAGGGCAAATATTTTTTTACACTCCGATATATATATGGTCTTAATTTCTTTCACATATTTTCTCATGAATTTTTTTTAACCCCAAAATTTACGAAACTATATGCGATATAAAAATCATCTATCAAATATACCGTATAAATAAAAATTATGCAACATTATATATATATATATATATATATGTATGTATATTAACGCATATCAGACGCATAGTTAACAATACAAAACATATTCGCATATTTATTATTCGTATATCCAAATTCAGCGCATCGTTTTTGTTATGTGAATTTATTTCGTATATATAGTGATCGCATATCCAAATTGATAGCAACATATTTTATGATTATGCAATAGGTTTTCACATATTTTACGTCTCGCATATTCAAATCAGACGCATAGTTAAAAATATGCAAAACACTTACACATATTATGTAAACGCGTATCCAAATCGGACGTCGCATATTCTATATTATCACATATTTATCGCATAGTTTACGACTTGCATATCCAAATCCACCGCAAAATTTACCATATGCAAGAACTTTTTGCATATTATGTTATCGCATAGCGAAATCGAACGTCGCATATTTATGTCATGCCACATATTTTTGCATAGTTTAGAAATCGCATATCCAAATCCACCACATAATTTACCATATGTGAGAACTTTTTGCATATTCAAGAATCGCATATTAAAATTGAAAGTCGCATATTTTATGTTATGAGACATTTGTTCGCATAGTTTACATCTCGCATATCAAAGTTCACCATTTAATTTACCACATGCAATAATGTTTCGCATATTAAAGAATCGCATTTCCAAATCGAATGTCACATATTTATGTTATTCCACATCTTTTCACATAGTTTATTTCTCCTTTTGCATAATTTACATCTCGCATATCTAAATCCATCGCTTAATGTACCATATGCGATAACGTTTCTCATATTAAAAAATCGCATATTCAAATCGAATGTCGCATATTTTATCTTATGCGACATTTTCTTTCATAGTTTACATCTCACGTATCCAAATCCACCACTTAATTTACTATATGTGATAAAATTCACATATTAAAAAATCACATATCTAAGTCAAATGTCACATATTTTATGTTATGCAATAAGTTTTCGTATAGTTTACGACTCGCATATTCAAATCTATAAAGTTGTATAATTAAGGATTATGCGTAATATGTTCGCATATTTAAAAATCGCACATTTAATTCGAAAGCCGCATAATTTAGTTATCCGCCATTTTTTCCAGATCCATATCATGAATTGCATATCGAAAGAAAATGTTTCGCATATTATTCGCATAATTTTCGCACCGCATTGATTGTTTGTTTTTCACATAAAAAGCTTAGAGAAATGACATTAGACAAATGACATATACTTACATTAGTTGTCGATGTATCTATGCCACCATTATTACAATTCATGAATTATAAAATTTAATTACTAACCTTTCACTTCTCCAAACAAAAAACAAATAAATAAACACTAGAAAGAGTAAAATCTTGTATTTCGGTCGCAACAAAAAAAAATAAAATTAGGCACAACGGATAAAAATGAATAGGATTTCACGCAACAAATAGATCGCGATCCGCTTTTGTGGCGTGGGTGGACCAAAGGTGAGGAAGATGCTTGCTACCGAGTGTTATTCAAGAAGTTCTGTGAGAAGACTAGAGATATAAATGGGCCGGGTCGGGCACGGGTTTTGACAAACCCGAACTCGACCCGCATGTAATTTACTCAACCCAAATCCGACCCGTTACCCAGCTAGTAATATTCGAGTTCGGGTTGGGTTTTACCCAGCGGGTTAGTGGGTTTTCGTCGGGTAAACGGATAACCCGAGTCTCAAATTTGGGCTTTACCCAACTCATCTTGTTTCATATGAAAAAATAAAATAAAATAATTTCACAATTAATTATAATGTAACAAATAAAATATTAACTAAGTTTGACATAAAAAACTATAAAAAAATTATAATATTTTTGGAATAAATAACGAGGTATAAATATTTATCTTTTATAGTCTATTTAATATTATAACATTTAAAAATTAAGTATTTATTTTTTTATTGTACGATGAACAAAAAATGATAATAAAATCATAAAAAATAAAA
This sequence comes from Striga asiatica, assembly GCA_008636005.1. NCBI lineage: Eukaryota > Viridiplantae > Streptophyta > Magnoliopsida > Lamiales > Orobanchaceae > Striga > Striga asiatica. Next base: position 200,007 of record BKCP01005084.1, read on the forward strand.
TAAATTTTGACCACTAATCAAAATTATAATAAATAATCTAAATTTTAAAGATAACACATGACTACTTTTATAATTATAATAAGTTATAAATATATATATATGTATGTATACATATAAGATTCAATGGTTGCGGGTAAACGAGTAGGGTAATCGGGTCGGGTAATGAGTTTGCCTACTATACCCGCACCCGACCCGGCTCGGGGTTCGGGTAACATAATTCTACCCGAACCCGACCCGAAACCCAATCATCTTGGGTTTACACGACCCGAAAATGCGGGTAACCCGCGGGTAATCCGACCCTATGGGTTTCATTGACATCCCTAGAGAAGACAAACATTCACCGAGGTCGTGATCAATTCCTTGTGGCCAAGACGAAGGCAAAAAAGGTTTTTCATCCCTTAAGTCACCCCCATTTTGCTTTTGGTCCTGTTACTGGTCCGTTTTTTAAAATAGTCCTGTAAGTGAAAAAAAATTATTTATCCTGTGGTAAGAAAGAATTGCTTTTAATTTTTGGTCCTCTGACCACCTATAGCAGGTCAGAGAGACCGGCTATGCCTACGTGGAAATTCATTTAATTTTTTATTTGCTGACGTGGCAGTTAGGTGTCAATTACATGTAAATTTTATTTATTTTTTTCTTTTTTTATTGCTAAGGTAGCAGGTGGCAAATATATAAAAAAAATGGCAATGTGAAGGTTTGCGCAAATACATAGGTATGCCCTGGCACACAGGTGTGCCAGGGCACAGGGTGAATGCACGTAAAAAAAAGGAGCGTGCCCTTAAATTGAAACTCTTGTCCAAAATCATGTCCCACGCGCAGAGAGAGAAAGAGAGAAAAAAAGGCGGTAAAAAGTTCTACTTCCTTCCGCCAAAATTGGGCTCATTTTTCAAGGCAAAAAATTCTCTTTCACTCCAGCTCAAGGCGATTTTCTCTTCTGAAGGCGATTGTCGATTATATCTTCTGCAAAACTGAATTTTTCGATGGTGATATTAGAAGATGTAGACGCAGCCCTGAGTTTTGTAATCTTGAAAATGAACATGTTCATTTTAATCTGGAGAATGAACATGTTCATTTTGGAGATGGAAGTGTAGTTGGGTCTTCCAATCTGGAAAAAAGTGTAGTTGGGTCTTGCAATCCGGAAACAATTTCTTTATATGAGGATGAACATGTTCATTTTAATGAAACCGCGGTAAATGTAGACGCAGCCCCTGGGTTTTGTAATCTTGAAAATGAACATCTTCATTTTAATCTGGAGGATGAACATGTTCATTTTGGAGATGGAAGTGTAGTTGGGTCTTCCAATCTGGAAAAAAATGTAGTTGGGTCTTGCAATTCGGAAACAATTTCTTTATTTGAGGATGAACATGTTCATTTTAATGAAACCGTTGTAATATCGATTGATGAAGACGATGAACATGTTGATTGTAATGAACCCGCGGTAATATCCATTGATGAAGCCAATAATTCTGTGGTTGAAACGGGTGAAGGCGCAGGTAATTCAGAAAACATGTTCATTCTACAATCAAATATGTTCATTTCATAATGAAAGACACTCATATAAACATGTTCATTGTTGTATATAAACATGTTCATTTCATTTCATTTTGTAGAAAAAGTTCATTTTGGTTTTAAACATGTTTATTTCATTTTGTTCTTACACATGTTCATTTTTTATATAAATATGTTCATTTAGTTATTAAACATGTTCATATATTAAATCGGTGTTTATTCTCTCTGTTTTGGAAAAGTTCGATATGGAATGTATACATGTTCATTTCTTAACTCAGCATATTCATTTATTAACGGAACATATTCATATTTTTGTAGAAATCGATGATGAAAAATTGCTTGGGATGAAATTTAATTCCTTGGAAGATGCTTATGAATTCTACAATTCATATGCGAAGAGACATGGTTTTGGAGTTAGAAAATCTTGGTCAAGAAAGAAGAAGGATGATAATGTATATCGCAAACAATTTTGTTGCAATAAGCAAGGGTATAAAAAGCAAAGTGGGCAAAGAGAGGAGTTATACAAAATTGGAAACGCGGGTTGGTTGCAAGGCAATGATTCAGCTTCTTTTGGATGGTGCTAATTGGATAGTGGAGCAAGAAGTGGATCAACACAACCATGAGTTAGTTCCATGCAATCAAAGCCTGCTATTTTCGCTCTCACAGGGATATGCCTTCGAATGATGTAGCGTATTTGTCACAATTAAAAGCAAGTGGAGTTGGTGTTACCGCTGGTTATAGGGTTCTTTCGGATCAAACTCGTGGTGTTCAAAATATGCCCTATACAATAGTTGATGCCCGTAACCACGTAGCAAAGCTTGAACAGAGAATTTGGGAAGGCGGTGATGCAGATGGCCTACTTAATATATTGAAAGAAAGACAGGCCCGAGAAGATGGATTTTATTTTAATTATGATCTGAGTAAAGTAACAGCATCATTGTGTTCCATTTTTTGGCGGGATTCTCGCATGAGGAAGTATTATGTTTGGTGATTTAGTTGTATTTGATACTACTCATAGGACAGTTAAGTACAATATTGCATGTGCTCCATTTACAGGGATGAACCATCACAAGAGAAATATTATGTTTGGTGTTGGTTTTTTGCTTCATGAGGACAAGGATTCATTTCAGTGGTTGTTGGATGAATTTATGAAGTCAATGGATGGGAAGCAGCCTGCCACAATAATGATCGATGAAGATGCAGCCATGGCAGCTGCAATTCTATTGGTGTTAATGCAATCCCGACATTGCTTATGCACCTGGCATATTGACGAGAATTCAAAAAAGCACATTCAGTATCTTTGGATAATGCCCGGTTTCATCAATCTTTTTCATTTGGTTTTGAGATCAACGGACACAGTACCGGAATTCGATTTTTATTGAAAAAAGTGAGTTATTCAATTTATATTTGAACACGTTCATTCTACAATTAAACATGTTCATTTAATACTGAAACATGTTTATTTCTCACTGTAACTTGTTCATGATAATAATTTTTGTAGATAAAATTCATTTCGTATATAAACATGTTTATTTATTTATTAAACATGTTCAAATCATACTGAAACATTGTCATATATTAAATAGGTGCTTATTCTTTGTGTTTTGGAAAAGTTCAAAGAACATGTCAAATAGAATGTAGACATGTTCATTAAACAACTGAACATGTTCATTTAATACTGAAACATGTTCATATCATACTGTAACATGTTCATGATTTTATTCTTGTAGAAAAAGTTCATTTTGTTTTAAACATGTTCACTTTGTATACAAAAATATTCATTTAGTTATTAAACATTTTCACTTTGTATAAAAAAATATTCATTTAGTTATTAAACATGTTCATTTTGTATATGAACATATTCCTTTAGTATACGAACATGTTCATTAGACATGTTCATTTTTTATACGAACATGTTCAGTATACAATTACACATATTCATTTCATACTGTAACATTGTTCTTGATAGTTCAGTATGTGTGATACATACAATTGCGCTGATGATAAATGGCTGAAGCGGTTGTATTCAAATCGTCACAAATGGTGTCCAGCCTTTAACAAAACTCATTTCTCTGGTGGTATGTTGTCATCCCAAAGGAGTGAATCAACAAACAACTCAATTTCGGCGAAACTTCCCAAGACGGCTCGATTGTGTAGCTTTTATTCTCATTTTGTCAAAGTTCTTGAGGAGTGGAGAGAGAAGGAGAATAAAGATGACTTTCGGTGCAACAATGGCCGTGTGGAATGTCATTTCCCTGATAATTCTCTGCTCCTTAATGTTCGTGAGTTGTACACAATTGAAGCATATATTCATTTTGAGCAACTGTATATAGCTGCAATTTCGTGCAAGATGGAAGTCGTTGGAGCACCACAAAGCATTGGAATTGGAAATAATGGGAATGTTTTATGCTATGTTCAAAGGGCAAATGTGGATGTGTTCAAGCACCAAGTAAATTTCAACTTAACTTCTCATGAGGTTAGGTGTTCATGCGATTTGTTTTCGGAGGTTGGTTTCCTTTGCTGCCACTGTCTTAGGGTGTACATCGTTTTTAATGTCGAAAGAGTTCCGGATATGTATGTACATCCAAGGTAGCGTCGGAATGCCAATTTGAACTGTCGTTTAGACTTGGAGGGAACCCAATATTCAACGGGTTACCATGTGCCAGGTACATATTCATTATACAATAGAACATGTTCATTTAGTATTGAAACATGTTCATGTCTTACTGAAACATGTGCATGATATTCATTATACAATAGAACATGTTCATTTAGTACTGACAACATGTTCATTACTGAATCAAATATGTTCATTTCAGGTGCATGCCTTTGGAGATCCGACAAAATATGCCAGTTTCTGAAGATTGTTTCATCAAGTGAAATGGATAAAAATGCCAAAGATATTGTTGATGAATGTTTGAGATCCATGTCTGATCGGATAGAGTCTCAAATTTTTCTTAGCTATAGATGAGCCGTCTTGTACCGCGAAATCTTCTGCCGCGAATGTTAACGATCCAGAGAAATTGAGGCCTAGAGGAGAACGAAACATTCGACGAAAAAGTATCGTGGAGAAAATTTCAAGACAATCAAAGGGGAAGCACAAGAAACAAGTTTCATTGAGGAATAAGAACACCATGTTTAACCGGGTCTTTTCTACAAACCCTGAATTTGTTGAACGGTTTGTGCATCCTTTTCCTCCTAGCCAAGATTCTCAACATGATCCTAGAGGTTCTGGATACAATCCTCCGGTCATGAACATGGCCTCTCAAAATGAAGATACCTTTGTTTTCTATGAACATGTGTCTTTTAAAGATGCACATGTTTATTAACCCGATGAATATGTTGATTTTGCACATGTTGTATGTTGATTTTGTAAGTAATGTGTTTCTTAACTTGATGCATTTGTTTATTTATAAAATAAACATTTCAAATTATAAGATGAATATGTTAGGTTATGAGATGATTATGTTTATTAGCGCGATGAATACGTAGATATTCTATAAAGGAATATGTTAATTAACATGATGAATATGTTTATTTTTAAAATGAACATGTCAACTTATAAGATGATTATGTTACGTTTTAAAATGAACATGTCATCTTCTAAGATGAATATATTACGTTTTAAAATGAACATGTCAACTTATAAGATGAATATGTTACGTCATGAGATGAATATGTTAATTAGTGCGATAAATATGTTAAATTTGTATAAAGTAATGTGTTTCTTAACATGATGAATATGTTTATTTGTAAAATGAACATGTCAACTCGACTCTACTAGAATTTGACTCGATTATACTAAGTTTGACTAGATTATACTAGAATTTGACTCAATTATACTAGAATTGACTCGATCATACTAGAATTTGACTCGATTATATTAAGTTTGACTAGATTATACTAGAATTCGCTCGAATATACTAGAATTTTTGACTCAATTATACTAGAATTGACTCGATTATACTAAGTTTGAATCAACTATACTAGAATTTGACTCGATTATACTAAGTTTGACTCGATCAAACTAGAATTTGAATCAATTATACTAGATTTGACTTGATCATACTAGAATTGACTCGATTATACTAAGTTTGAATCGACTATACTAGAATTTGACTCGATTATACTAAGTTTGACTCGATTATACTAAGTTTGACTATATTATACTAGAATTCACTCGAATATAAAAGAATTTGACTCAATTATACTAGAATTGACTCGATCATACTAGAATTTGACTCGATTATACTAAGTTTGACTAGATTATACTAGAATTCACTCGAATATACTAGAATTTGACTCAATTATACTAGAATTGACTCGATCATACTAGAATTGACTCGATTATACTATGTTTGAATCAACTATACTAGAATTTGACTAGATTATACTAAGTTTGACTCGATCAAACTAGAATTTGAATCAATTATACTAGATTTGACTCGATCATACTAGAATTGACTCGATTATACTACATTTGAATCGACTATACTAGAATTTGACTCGATTATACTAAGTTTGACTAGATTATACTAGAATTCACTCGAATATACTAGAATTTGACTCGATTATACTAAGTTTGACTAGATTATACTAGAATTCACTCGAATATACTAGAATTTGACTCAATTATACTAGAATTGACTCGATTATACTAAGTTTGACTCAACTATGCTAGAATTTGACTCGATTATACTAAGTTTGACTCGATTATACTAGAATTTGAATCGATCATACTAGAATTTGAATCGATTATACTAGAATTAAATTTATCATATTAGAATTTGAATCGATTATACTATAATTGAATAGATCATACTAGAAATGACTCGATTATACTAGAATTGGCTCGATCATACTAGAATTGACTCGATTATACTAAGTTTGATTCAATTGTACTATGTTTGACTCAGTTATACTTTGTAAAATGAATACGTTTCTTGGTAAAATGAATATGTTACTTTGTAAAATGAATACGTTTCTTGGTAAAATGAACATGTTCCTTTGAAAAATGAATACGTTTCTTGGTAAAATGAATATGTTACTTTGTAAAATGAATATGTTTCTTGGTAAAATGAACATGTTCCTTTGAAAAATGAATACGTTTCTTGGTAAAATGAATACGTTTGACCCGATTATACTATAATTGACTCGATCAAACTAGAATTTGAATCAATTATACTAGATTTGACTCGATCATACTAGAATTGACTCGATTATACTAAGTTTGAATCCACTATACTAGAATTTGACTCGATTAACTAAGTTTGACTCGATGATACTTTGTAAAATGAACACGTTTCTTGGTAAAATGAATATGTTGATTTGTAAAATGAATATGTTACTTTGTAAAATTAATACGTTTCTTAACATTATGAATATGTTTATCACTAAATAATTGTCTTATCAGAGAACTAACACAATGAAAGAACTAACATGTTTATCAATCCGAACAAACAGAGAACTAACACTAAATCTATCAAAGTTGTTCATTTATCACTCGATTGTCTTTTCAGCGAAATAGTTACTCAAATCCTCTAGGACAACATCTGATTTCTTGTTTATTGGAGACTCGATCAATTTGGCCAAGTACTTCACCCGCAGAGTGTCCAACTTGTTTTTCATGTGGACCTTTTTCCTCTGAAATGGACAATATAATCAACATCAGTTTGACTTGTAATATGCAACTCGTGTAAACATTAAAAATTTAAGATGAAAAATATTACCGAATCACTGCCTATCACAGGGAATGCGCAATCATGGCCATCTGCATGCATACAAACATATTTGGACATGTGATGCATTGCATATATTTCGCAGTCCATTGTGTTTGTTGAATTTGCGCAGTGCATGTTCACCAATTTCAAGGTAAGCTTGTTGAACGGGCTCTTGAAGGGTTTCTTGTACATTTTTCTGTACTCTTTAATGACCTTTTTCTGTTTGTTGATGCCAGAATTAATAATTGTTTTTGTTACAAAATAAAAAAACTATATAGAATGTAAGTTGAAATAGTCAAGTCTTACCAAGAAATCTTTAGTTCCGCCATACTTGTTATTCAGTGGCACATTTCCACTCAACACTGTATCCAAGTTATCAAGAATGCCTAGTTTTTTATTTTCAAAGTCCAAACAGTAGAGGTAGAAATGGGTCTGAAAATAGACTGGGACAATAAGATGAAAAATGGAACAGACCAATGTAAGATGAACATGTTTAACACTAAGATGAATATGTTTTATAATGAGATGAACATGTTATATTTACTCACATGGCTGATGTTCCTGATATCATGTTGTGAAAGCCCTTCTTCTGTGAACTCGAAATCCATCCTTACAGCTGCATCCCTCACATATTCTTCCGCATCTCTGTTACTCATAGCTTGTAAGGACAATCCCATCTAGAAAGTATGTCGAATGTTTAGTGTAAGAGATATAGCAAGGTGTTAGTAGTTCATCACATATGGATTCTTACCATGATATTAGTTGTTAAGCAAAATTTATTCTTATTTTTATTCAAGCTGTGGAATCTGAAATTCAAGTGCATCGCCCAAGCATCAACAATTGTTGTTGAAATATACTCTCCAAGCTTGTAGGTCTTGAAATCCTCTCTTGTGCAGGCCATTTGTAATCCTTTAAAGATGACTTCTCTGTAACAGTTACACAAAGAATGGATGAACATGTTATATAATATAATGAACATTGTATACAACCAGATGAACATGTTATATAATTTAATGAACATTTCATACAACCGGAGGAACATGTTACAGAATAAAATGAACATACGTGGTTTTTTCAGCATTGTCCTTGTCCCCTTCCATTATAAAGTTCCAAAATGCTCTTTCCTTCAGAGTGCACTTGCCTCTGATTTCAACATGTCCTTTCCAGAAGGGAGTTGATAGGAAAGGGGGATCCAAATCGCTTTCTTTATTGCCTTTTTCTCCATGAACCATCCTGTAATATTCATAATATTAGTTAATTTATCAATTTGTAAGTTGAATGTTTGACTAGCACAAAATATATACTTTTCAAATAATAATCTTCTTTCAAATGGAGTTTTTGGTGTCTTCTCTCCTCTAGCTTCTTCTTCCAAATCTTTTTTTTTTTTTTTTCAAGGAGTCTTCTCTCCTCCAGTTTCTTCTTCTTCTTCCAAATCTTTTTTTTAGGAGTCTTCTCTCCCAGCTCTTCTACCACCGAAACATCTCCTTGCATAGGGATGAAAACGGAAACGGTAATTTCCGATTACCGAGAATCGTTTTCGAAATTTTTTCGGATTTGGAGGCTAAACGAAAATGGTAACGGTAACCGGAAAAACGGAAATGAAAACGGTAAAAGAATTCGAAAATGAAAACAAAAACGGTTTAGCCCTTTTCCGATCGTTTTCGAAAATTACCGTATTTAAACGGTATTTTACCGTCGGTAATACCGGCCCAACTCATACTAGGCTCACTTTTAATTATAAAGCCCAATCCAAATCCCAAATGGGCCAAATGCCCAAATCCCCTTCATGTTTCAAATTTCAATTGCTACTATTATTCCATGAGAATTTGATGGACAAGTCACAATTCAATTGCTAGTTATTGGAATTTGTATGGATTTTGTTATAGCAAATGGTGTGGATTTTAATTTGGATTTTGCCACTATTATGCCGTGAGAATATTTCAATTTATGTTTTAATGCTATATTTTATAATGTGGTGTGTTTATCGTTTTTAAATACCGTTTTAATATATTTCGATCGTTATCGATGTATTTTCGATCGGATAGTTTCGTTTTCGATATTACCGGAATACCGATGTCGTTTTCGTTTCCGACATTATCGTATCATTTTTGTTTTCGAGAAAAATATATGAAAGTGGAAATGGTTGAGCCCTATGCCGATCGTTCCCGATCGTTTTCATCCCTATCCTTGCAGATCATTTTTTTCAGGAGTCTTCTCTCCCAGCTCTTCTACCACTGAAGCATCTCCTTGCAGTTCATTTTTTTCAGGAGTCCGCTCTCTTATCTCTTCATCTGCCACTGAAGCATCTCATTGCAGATCATGTTTTTCAAGAGTGTTTTCTTCTCGGTCTTCTTCTCTCTCCCCATGTTCATTGAAAGTATCTGACAAAATAGATTGAATTCCTTCAAAATCAGAATGAATAAATAAATATTCAGACCCAAATGAATATGTTATTCAATAAAATGAACATATTTAAGAACGAAATGAACATGTTACCTGTATCTTGTGTTTGTTGCTGTCCATCAGTTGCAAGTTCTTTCTGAATTCCTTCCCGTTCTTGCACCACAACATCATCCTCATCGAAATCCTTATTATTGTCTTCTCCATCCCCATATTCATTGAAACTATCTGACAAAATAGATTGAATTCATTCACATTGAATTCCTTCACCGTCAGAATGAATGAATAAATATTCAGACCCAAATGAATATGTTATTCAACAAAATGAACATATTTAAGAACGAAATGAACATGTTACCTGTATCTTGTGCTTCTTGCTGTCCATCAGTTGCCATTTGAGTCTCAATTCCTTCATTTCTTTGCACATCATCATCCTCTTTCTCTTCGTCATTTTCTAAGATAATGAACATGTTTAAGATAATGAATATATAATGCAATAAGATGAACATGTTTGAGAGAGAAATGAACATGTTACCTCCATTCTGTTCTTGTTCTTGTTCCTATTCCTCTCAATCATTTGCCACTTCATTCTCAATTCCTTCTTGTTCTTGCACCAAAACATCATCCCCAACCTCTACATTAATTGACTCCTCATCCTCATTTTCTAGATAATGAAATGAACATGTTAAATATGGAGATGAACATGCTTAAGAACATGCTTAAGATAATGAATATGTCATTCAATCAGATGAACATGTTTAAGAATGAAATGAACATGTTAAATATGGAGATGAACATGCTTAAGAACATGTTTAAGATAATGAATATGTCATTCAATCAGATGAACATGTTTTAGAATGAAATGAACATGTTACCTGCATCTTGTTCCTGCTCCTGTCCATCAGAACCCATTTCATCATCAATTCCTTCATTTCTTTGCACATCAATAATACCTTGTGCGATTTTCATGAGAACTGATGCATGGTTCTGAAGTGCATGATGAATAATGAGGGCAGCACCGAAATCTGAGCTCTTTGCCCTTTCACACACCTCTAGAACTTTAGACACGAATGGTGTTATATTTGTCATAGCCCTTTCAAACCTTTCAACTAAATCTTCTTGCTGTTTCTTTTTAGGAAAAAAACTTGTATGAGATGAAGTTGTTATATTATTATATGAACATGATACATTATGATATGAACATTTTTTTATAATGAGATGAACATGTTGGTTAAAGGGATGAAGTTGTTGTATGAAGGGATGAACATGTTTCAGAATAAAGATCAACATGTTATATTATTTTGTGAACATGTTGTATGATAAGATGTACATGTTGTAGAAAATTATGAACAAAATTTACCTCGACCACATGTTCATCAGCTGATGTGGCTGCTTGATGCGCTCCATCTCTTGGTGGTTTGATGGGATCAAGTATTAACCCCATCCCAAAACCCTGACCACTCTGCTCTTCCCTAACTCTCTTGGAAATTGCTTGATTTGTCCAATAAGCAATAGCAGGGAATTTCCGGGGCACATAAGTCTTGTTCATAAACTGGACCCTGTCCAGATAGCATAGCACCAAGAAAGTGAGTGGACCATTAAAATGGGCCTCTCCACCACTTTCATTCCACATCTTGACTGATTCAGAAAGAGCTTGTAACACATACTGGCACCAATTGTAATTGATGATGTTAGATGGTTTTCGCAACGATTTGAGCAATCTTAACTTGCATTCTTGGCCCCTATTTCTCCAGACAAATAGGGACACCACAGCTATCACAAAAATTCTTTTAAAGTCATCTCCATAGACTCTCTGTCCTCTCTCAACGTCCTTTCCAGTTAAATATTGCACCAGCTTTTTGGCTGTTGGAGCTCCAGCCGTACGCTTAAAACCAAAGGTCTCCCTCAAATCCCCAAGCATCTTATTATATTGTTCATCCTTTTCATACCAATCTCCCTCAATGACCTCTTTTGGTCCTCTCGGTAGGCCCATAACAGCCTCAACATCTTCAGCGGTAATATTCATCTCTCTATTACCGCGGAGAATGAGAGTGTTACTGGCATACCTGTGATAACATGTGATATAATGTGATGTACATGTTTAATAAGAAAATGAACATGTTGTAGAATGAAAATAACATGTACATTCTAATGAAAATCAAATTTCACAAATTACTTGTACTTTCTGACCAAGAAATAACAAATATTTGGTGGCACAATTTGTGTAATCTTCATGTCGAGAAGATGACCAAAACCTATACTCTTTACATCTTCTTTCTGTCGGTCATCCAAGTCTTTGAAAAATTTGTACAACGCTAGAGGGGAAACTCTATTTAAGAATCCCCCTTCTTCTTTTATTTTAGAGGTTAATTTTGGCTTCTTTCTTTCAGTTTGCTCACTCAGAGTATCAGTTTTCCCTTTTCTACAAAAATAATATCATGAACATGTTACAGTATAATGTGAACATGTTACAGTATAAAATGAACATGTTCAAATATAAAATGAACATGTTACAGTATGATATGAACATGTTTTAGTATGTAATGGACATGTTTAATTGTATAATGAACATGTCTATATGATATGTGCTCTGAACTTTTACAAAACAAAAAGACTAAGCACCCATTTAATATGACAATATTTCAGTATGATGTGAACATGTTTAATAAATAAATTAACATATTTATATATAAAATGAACATGTTAATATACAAAATGAACATGTTTAAAACAAAATGAACTTTTTCTATAAAAATAATATCATGAACATGTTACAGTATGATATGAACATGTTTCAGTATTTAATGAACTTGTTCTATTGTATAATGAACATGTTCAATTACAAAATGAACATGTCTACATTTTATATAAGAAGTTCTTTGAACATGTATAACAACGAAATGAACATGTTTAATAAACAAATGAATATGTTTAAAAGCAAATTGAACATGTTCAAATGAACCAATATACGAATGAAGATGAACAAGGCGGACATACCGTTCACCAACATTTTATGGTCGTTGTTTCGAACTATTTTTCCTACGGGCTTTAATTTTATCCTGTGTGGAAAAAAATTAATAACACATTATACAATCTTCTGCAATGTCTACTTTAAACCCTATGCACAGAAATTTGAAATTAAAAATAGGGTTTTGGAAAGTGAATTGAATCTCTAATCGGAATGGTTTCAACCCAAGGCACAAAATACATACCAGCATTTTCCGCAATGTCTCGTTTTCCATCTGCCATGAAGTAGGGTTTTTCATTTCTAAGTTTAACATTTAAAATCTATGAAATTGAAATTTAATTGACATGAAAAGCAAAGAAATCTTACCTGTGAAGTAGGGATCGTCGGAAATTGAGCGTTTTTCAGTTAAAATTGTCTTCTCCGGGAACTTTTGCTCGTGAAACAGAGAAAATTAAGAGAAAACAACGGTGAGAATGAAGAGGAGTTGCAGTTGGGGGAGAAGACGGTTGGAAATCGAGGCACGATGCCGGCAAAATTGGGGAAAAAAATAAATGAGCTAAAGGTGTGATTTGAACGGGCTCGTGGTTTCACGTTAAATAAAAAGCTTTTCAACACTTTTTTTTAATCTGGCTGGCGCGTGCAAATCTGGCCTGGCACACGATAGTGCAACTGGAAAAGGTTTGAAGTTTGAACAATACACCTCTCGTCCAAAAGTGAGACGCTAAGGCCTGCTCGGCCTACAAGGTCATATGTGAAAAAATTGATTTCAATATATATCTATTCACAATTCAAAATCATTTCATCAAAAAATAAATAAATAATAATAATACAAAAATAAAATAATTAAACATATAATAATTTATTTATTATCTCATAAATAATTAATAATAAATTAATTTACAAAAATAAATCAATATAGTATATTAAATATATTCAGATTTTACATACTATTCACAGCTAAATATTTTGCCTTTTTATATATTCATAGATATATATATTTAAGTCGTGAATTTTTTATATTATATGATTATATGGCTAAAAATATGTTGTTTCAATCAAATAAGTCATATATTAATTCAGTTAAAGAATATAAACCACCAAAAAATAGAAAAGTAGTTAGGATATATGTCATAAAATAATGTAATTTATTATTTTTAAGAAAAACAAATCAATATATTTTCACACAAAATTCATAAATATAAATAATTTATGGAGGATTGAAGTTTATCAATACTTAGTATAACATCCATTATTCTCGGAACAACTTTTTGTTTGATTTGCAACATTAATTTGAATGGAAAAAAAAAAGTCCATAATTGTTGGGATATCTCAATTCAAAATTTCAATTTTTGCCATAAAAATCTCCAAATTTGTTACCTATAAAAATGAGATTAGTATTTATGGAATGAATTAAATTTTGGCATAAGAATCTCCAAATTTGTTACCTTAAGAATCTCAAATTTTTTTGGGATATCTCACTTAAATTTATTTTCTAAAGAAAATAAGTTGTTTTAATCAAATAAGTCAAATATTATTTTAATTAAAGAATATAAACCACCAAAAAATAGAAAAGAAGTTAGGATTTAGGTCCTAAAATAATGTAATTTAGTATTATTTAGGAAAAAAATCAATATATTTACACACAAAATTCATAAATATAAATCATTTATAAAGGATTGGAGTTTATCAATATTTAATACAACATCCCTTATTCTCGGAATAATTTTTTGTTTGATTTGAAACATTAATTTGAATGTAAAAAAATTTCGTATTTGTTGGGATATCTCAATTCAAAATTTTAATTTTTTGGCATAAGAATCTCCAAATTTATTACCCATAAAAATGAGATTCGTATTTATAAAATGAATTATATTTTGGCATAAGAATCTCCAAATTTGTTACCTTAAGAATCTCCACATTTTTTTGGGATAAAACTCCCTTAAATTTGATTTCTAAAGATTCACATGTGCGTTTTTCAAAATTTCTACTAATAGTAAGTCAACACTATATTTTTAAAGTCAAAATTATTTTTTTTGTATTTTTCCAACAACCTCTTTATATTACTATAGATATGATCATGTAGGTCAAGCGGGTAATGAGTCTCATTTGTGCAAATGATGTACATCGTTCGAATCACCTTGTCGTCATTTCTTTTGATAATTTGCCACCTGCCACCTCAACAAATAAAAAAAAAAGAAAAAATTAAACAAAATTTACATGTAAATTGCCACCTAACTGCCACGTTAGCAAAATAAAAAATAAAAAATAAAATAAATTTCCACGTAGGCGTAGCCGGTCTCTCTGAACTGCTACAGGCGGTCAGAGGACAAAAAAACTAATTTTTTCACTTATAGGACTATTTTCAAAACGAACCAATAGCGGGACCAAAAGCAAAACGGAGTGACTTAAGGGACGAAAAAACATTTTTTGCCCCAAGAAATATCCTTATAAATTGCACGTTTTTTAAACTGCACGCTGAGTTATGCCTTAAAGAAGGAATATTCTATTTGCAAAGTCCAGAGAAAGATTCTGCGGCTTAGAAATTATTTCGATGAATTTTCAAGTTTCCTGTTAATTCCAGGAGTCCGTTTGCGAAGTGATGTTGTCCTTATTAGTGTAAACCACATGTACTGGTTATATGTGGGCGAGGTAAAATAGTTTTTAATTTTAGTTTGTTCTTCCTATTTGGGACGCGCTCATAATCCTAAAAAGTTTAAAATTTAATACATAGGAGGAGACAGAAGCTAAGGCATTTTTCTGTTAGTATGAATTCCCTTGGTATCGTGAGTGTTACGGGGTTTTTACTGTGCGCAATGCAGCAACGATCTACTTGGAGGTGGGCCTAGAGCTTCGGTTGATGAACCAATCTAGGGAGAAGACATAGATGATGATAGCACTGATGATGACAGTGATGATCAAATTCATCTGCCAGCACTGTAGGTGGAAGTCATCGATCTCGACCCCAAGAATAAGCCACTATACCTTGAAAAACCAGATGTAAATCAAATTACCTTTGTTGTATTATTTTGTTGGACTTTGGGGAACTACAACAATAACGATTTTATTTCTGGTGTCAAGTATGTGATTAATCAAGATTCATTTGTTAAAAAAATATTTTGCATGGATAATGAAGATTTAATCTCCGACAACATTGATTTTCCAGAAAATTAGCGACAATGTTCGAAGGTAAAAATTAGCGATAAATCGTATAGTGTATAATGAAAAAATAAATAAAATTAGATGATATCTCAGAACTGCGAACAATATGTGGGTTACAATGGGATGAAAAAAAATCAATATGAATAATCAATATTTGTAATTGCATATCGAGATCAACTTTATGAAATGTAGTTCTTTATGAAATAGCAGACATTAAAAGTAAAAAAAGATATCGTATTCCTCCATCAATCTCCTGATAAAATGTAGGAGCAGACATGAAAATGGAGCTGTGATGAAAGGTTGACGATGATACACTAAAGTTTGAACGAAAAAGAAAAATATTGAAAAGAAAAAGAAAGAAAAGTAAAAAAGAGATATCAGAACCCTAATAACTCACAGAACTTGGTCCTATTTCCAATTGACGCCTACCTGATAAACACTCTCCGGTGAGAGAAGCAACTCTCCTACGAGAGAATTTGTTCCTTAATTCTATTGACTCGTTCCTTTATGTTCACACATTCACACTTAAATTCCAATATCAATTTTCTTCCTACTGCTCATTCTTCTCTATGGAAAACTCACGAGTTTAATAAAAAAGTTTAATCACAATCAATATATTGATTTCACCCTATTATTGGATGTTGTTTAGGCTTTGGGCCTGAGTTTGTATAGTGAAAATTTTGGTATAAAGTGCACCTAGCTAGATTAGAAATGAGCTTACTTTATTAGTCGATCGATGGTCTCATGCTCGAGTAATGTGATAGTTTCTAGTTCACAACAAATTAATCTATAGTAGCCTCATTATTTTGAAGTTTATTAATGTAGGGATAAGTTGGACCGAAGATCCAAATTTAAACAGAAAATAAATTTAAATGTGACTAATTTGAGTATATATAATATATTGGCCGAAAGGTTACCATTTTGGCCAGAAATATTAATTTCGATGAAAATTTAATGACACATGCACATGGCGTGACACTTCTCGGCCGCAACTATCTGTCGAAAATTGACTTTGGTCATACTAACATGTTAAATTTTCTGTTAAAAGTCAACTTTTTTTTTTTTCTTTTATCAAACTTATCTTCAAAATATTCAATTCAAGATTTAGATTTAGTTAACAAGTCGAGCTGAGCTTGTTAAGACTTGAAAATAAGAACTTTCATATAGTTCTGTTCTTTAATGTTCGAGTTCTACTCGTTAATATTGATAAACAAAGTCAAACTCAAACTCTATTACTGACTCGTTTAGTTAAAGAGTCGAGTTCAACTGAGCTCGTTTACAACCTTAATTACTACTAATTAATTAGACTCCAATAGGGATATATTTGATACTCCCCTAAGCTACAAGTAAAAGATATCAGTGAGCTTGGATTTACTTAATTAGCCTAAGATATGAGATATATATTTATTTTTTATTTTTATTTTTTGTACAACTAAATTTACCAAACATTGTCTTAATCCAAATGATTACATGATAAATGTGTGTTCATTTAGATCAGAACACACATTTATCCATAACCAATAAACACAACAAATACCGAAAAGACTGAAAGTCGTCTGGGATTCCCTTCTCTCTCTCCGGCTCCTCGGGAAATTAGAGAATCCATCGCTATACACGTGCAAGTAGTTGTAGTCGGCACCCAACTGCCCGGACACTTGGCAGTCAAGATCTTGGCACTTGGCAGTCAAGATCTTGTTTAAACGGAGATCGAGCAGTTACAGCTTCAGCAGGCGGTAAAGGCCCTCCACCTTGCTCGTCTTGTTCCCAGCCAGGTAAAGCTCCTTGAGGGAAGAACATGATGCCAGACCTTATTAAAAAAAACGAGTCAAAAACGCGTAAAATATCAAAGGATTATTATAACAGAAAAAGTTGGAAATTTAGTCTGTAAGTGACACCAAATTGAGAAATAGTCCAGTGGTTGCGTTGATTTTACAAAACACACAGTAACAAAAAAAACCTGACTTTTAGTCCTTCAACTAGCAAAAGCCGATCAATTTGACTGACGACTGCGTTGAATATGTTAGTCGGTTGTCACGTATACGAAAAAAAAATAAAAAAAATCCACGTCCGCACCCTGTCACAGTCACAGGGCCGGCTTTTGCCGGTGGAGGAACCAAAGGTCGTATTTTTTAGTTGTTCGGCTCATTCTAGTTGCTTTCTATCTATAAAATTCACCCTTTTTTTTCAAAAAGATAGCTTGAAACATAAGTCAACATTGGCCTATCATAGATGAGAAATCAAGACCAATTTATGATAATCCGGCCAGGGTTAAGGGTTCTGCTGGGCCCAGAAGGATACAAGCCCAACAGGAAAACCAAACAAAATGCCCCGATCTCGATCTTCTTTACACTTCCACCTTCTCATCAGAAGCGAGAAATTTCTTAAAAAAATGGTAATTAATTCACTGAGAAGAACGCTGTTGAGAGCGAGACGGAGTCTCTTGGCCCTGCCGCCATTGATTACCGGTGAGTCTGATACTTGGCGGGGGTAATTTTTGATAAAAAGAATTGTTGAAATTTTGAAACGAGAAGGTTTTTCCGGGGGCATTTTACTTTACGAAGTGGGACGAGTTATTTTTTTTTTTTTTTACTTATTTATTAGTTTTCCTGCAAAATTTGTAAGTGGGAAAGTAGAAACCATGTGTTGTCAAGAGGTAAAAATTGAATCTTGAAAGTATTAGTGAGGTAAAAATTTCTCACTTAATATTTTTTTAGAAATCATTATTCCTTTTACGTGATAAACTAATCAATTATTATATAAACAAAATACTAATTCATTAGTTGAGAGGGTTAATAGACGCGTATTTAGTTTGTTACTCATACATCCTTGAGAAGATAATTTGTATTTTAATAATTTCTATACGATAGCTAGTCATATACATACAGAAACATATTTATTTTAATAAATATGAACTAAATAACATAACAATGCAAGTTTTAAGAAGTATTTCAAATATAAAATTAAAAATAAATAAGAAAGTTTTTTAATTAGCACGGAGTTAGTGATTTGGTTGAGCAGTAACAATATTTGAATACAACTATATATTAGTTATCACTTAAGACTAGGCAAAATTTCAAAATTGGTCCTATAACTTGGCCACTGTCCAAAAAACCACCCCGATATTGACCACTTTTAATTTAGGTCCTATAATTTGTCGATTTCATCAATTTTGGTCCTTTTTTATCCACCCCTGGATTACAAAGTGACGTGGCATGACGTGTCAGTTTTTTAATGTTACATGGCGTGATTATGATCTACGTGGCACGTCAATTTTGGTCCTATAATTTGACGATTTCATCAATATTGGTCCTTTTTTCATGCCACGTCACTTTTTAATCCAGGGTGCGGATAAAAAAGGACCAAAATTGATGAAATCGACAAATTATAGGACCTAAATTGAAAGTGGTCAATATCGGGGTGGTTTTTTGGACAGTGGCCAAATTATAGGACCAATTTTGAAATTTTG
>BKCP01005084.1:222582-235082 GCA_008636005.1 Striga asiatica
CTTTGACAATTGTCATTTGGATTTCTATCTCGTGTTGCCAATTGAACATTATTTTTCACTCACACGTACATAGAAATGGTCAATTTTTTCTTTTGGATTAGTTAGTAACTTGTGTTGATTGTCGATTCCATATTAAAAATTAAAGTGGTAGAAGATCAAACATTTGTTAATTTTTTTCTTCTCTCTTAGACAAATAGATAAAAAGTACCTGATTTTATGGGAAGTGCAATGAAACAAGGCTGGTTCAAAGATAACACTCCTATAACATCGCCAAGAAATCAAATGATTTTCCAAGAAACATCTATAACTTGTCTATATGACAGTGGGGTTTGAAGTATTCAATTTTTCTGGTCATAATTTAAAGGTAAAAACTAAGTAAATTAATTGAGACAAAAGGTAAAAACTAAGTAAATTAATTGAGACAATGGGGTTTGAAGTATTCAAATTTTTCTGGTCATAATCTATATATATTGAAAAAGAGAGGTCAATAAATCATTTAGGGAAAGTTTTAAAAAACTGGTCAACAAGTGTTTTGACTTCCCATTTATGGAAAGTCTTTAAAAAAATCGAAAATGATTAAATTTTACTCTGGATTTTCTTTTTGTTTCAAATCATTCCAAAAAGCTACCATTTGATTGTTCCGATTTTTTTTCACTGCTCCATAAGGTGTGAGTCCGAAATTTAAAAATCCGTCCAATTTGATTTTGAATGGAATTCCATATTTTACGTGAGATCAACTTCAACATGGTTCCATAATTATCATCAACTAAAAGTCCTAAAATGGTGGGTCTTTCATTCGGCATGTTTGTGATAATTCTTAACAACCAAATCGGGTATCATTAAATGCACCCTACAATGGTGGGTTTTGTTTAATTAATTTTAGAAAATTTCGGGTAAAGTTGATTTAGTTTTTAAAATAAAAATCCTTTCTCATTTTTTAAATGGGACTGCATTCAAAAAATCCTTAAATTAAGGAGTTTGTTCAATGTTGATTTAGTTCCTAATTAAAAATCCTTTCTCTCTTGGAATCGAGCTGCATGAAAAAAATCCTAAAATGTAGGAGTTTGTTCAAAGAAATTGTCTAGATAACCCAATTGCAGACGGCTCCGATTGATGCATTTCATCTTTTGTGGCTGCATTTCCTGATTTTTGTGGAATCTGCCGAAAAAAGATTACTTTATATCAACTAATTAAATAATTAAATAATAACTTTGCAAATTTAATGAGACTAGGACTCTGAAGTTAATTGTCGTAGCATTCACATTTACAAGCCAATTTAACATATCAATATCAATATTCGAATAAAAAGGGGAAATCCTATGCAATCCGATTTTTATTCGTTTTCCATAATTTTCTTGGAATCAAATTGAAAGATTTTGCCACTTTACATATCAGATTTAATTCACCCCTATTTTGAAAGAGAATAAAAAAAAATATTATTATAAATTAATACAGATTATTCGAATCCTATATAAAAATTAATTCCTTATAGAAATAACTTAATTGTTAATGATAAAAATAAATCCTAAACAAAAATAAAATCTGAATATGCTAATTTCCTATTACCTTTGGACTCCTATACCCGATTCTAAAGCTATTAAATTAAGAAAAGATGAGATATATCTCAATCTAATATTCTTTATTCCTTAACAGAAACAGATTTTCACGATGAGATTTAATCAAATCTAATATTCTTTATCCTTCAACAGAGATAGGTTTCCACTATATATACGTTTCCTCTAGGTTATATTCATTCGTTTTACAACCACCCATGTTTAGGTCCAATCTTTGCTTTTTCTTCTTCTATCTATTGTGTTTTTAGACCTGCACGGGTATTCTATTAATCCATCTCAATGATTTCTTTCAACAACATCAAGAAATCACAATATATACAGCAGCAAAAAATCAACCACGCCTAGAGTCATGGATAAAGCATATGGTGCAGGCAGAAGTCAAGCAAGCCTAACGAAAGAAGGCGAAAAGGAGAAAGACACAATCTAATCCAGATGAAGGTAATGTTCTTGAAACTTAAATTATAAATTTATATTTTTGAACCTGTGAACTTAGAGTATTTCAACATATAAACCTTTTTAGATTCTATATAGATTGACTATTTGCTGCTATGAACTTATACTTATATTTTGCTGCAGTGAACCTATATTCCATTACAATCTAATACACATTCTATTCTAATGTTTTGTGACAATGCTATGATTCAAAAGCAATACACATAAAAAGATAATAATACCTTTTTTTCTGTAGTTATCCACATTTGCTGAAACACTTGGTTCCACTCATTCATTGTTTGTCCAACTCCCATGTCATGCATCATTACAGAAAATGTTTACATAAAACATAGACTTAAGAATATAAAAATTAAGTAAGCAAAATTACTTAATTAGACAAACTGAACTGATTTTTTTTGTTATAGTACACAATGCATGAAATCAAAACAATCTGTTTTGTGTAGTATTCATGCAGCACTATATGCAAACTCATATTAATCTTCGAAATGTTAAACACACAATTAGAGTGACACCTAAAATACTGTTATATTCATTACAAACTACAATAATATATTTTGTTTAGTAGTTTAGCAGAAACTACATTGTGTTAATATAATTTTTTACAAGTCATTAGATAGTTCAACTCATCTATTCATGTGTGTTGTGACTTGTGAGTTTTTACCTTTATATTGTTGCCATATACTGAATCTCGGGTATATGTTATCTGCCGAACTCGATCATAATAGACATGTATACAAAACAAATAATTTAGGATTAATATTAGTATTCATGATAAAACAGAACTAAACAAATTTTGTTTTGTGATTATTCTAGGATTGAAAATCAATACACATCAAAAATCTAAAAGAACCTTTTACCCTTGGGGTCATATGCACAGTTGCTGAAGAAACTTGGTTGTCCTCATTGTTGACTGTTTATTGTTTGTTCGTCTCTCATATCATGCATAATTATAGAAAATGTTTAGATTAAACATAGTTTGTGCAAATAAATGAACACTAAGTAATGAATTCCAAAGCTTACCTTTTTCACTTTTTTTGCCAACCTTCTCTAGACCAAGTATTCATCTCTGAATATTCGAACAACAAGCAAATATATCTGAAAGAAAGTCATTTTAATATAAATTAGATAAAGGAAAATAATAACTCTTAACGATGCTTTATTTATCAAAAACATGTAGTGAAATTATAAATTGGAACTAAAACTGATATATCCTAATAGATTTCTATGAAATTTTTAAAAAACTCATGAGATTCGTATCAATTGTTTTTAAGAAATAGTCAGTGTTTTCAAATTTTGAACTTAGACATTAACATTCAAAAAGAAGATTTTAATACACGACCATATCTTTCGCAAACATTAGATCCTTAGATACAACTTCTCGAAAAATAGCAATGAAAAGTCAATTACATATTTTCGAACAATAAGCTTCGTCAGATCCAAAAGAAAAGCGTGTTCTTTCGTCGGATCTGAAAGAAAAGAGTTTCCTTTCTGCGGATCTGAAAGAGATCTGAAATATAAACGTATTCAAAGTCGGATATGAAACAAATGTGTGTTCTTTCCTCGGATCTGAAAGAACAACTGTCTTCTTTCATTGAAAACAAGGTAAAAAACGGGACCTTATTTGTTTGACTGAAACATAAAGATTGAAAATAAAAAACAAGATCACAACATGGAGGAAAAGAATCAAACTCACAAGGAAAAATTACATTTTTGGTTACATGCAGGACCGAATGGAGGAAGCTTGATTCCTCATCAAGGTGGACTTTCATTTTTGCAGAGTGAAGTGGCGCATAAAAAATGAAAATAAACCCATGTGGGTTGGTGATATCAGCCATTTTAATGTTTCGATTTTGTATTTGTTTGTTGGGCCAAATGAATTAATATCAGAATTTTTGGGGCCGAGTAACAAGTGAATTTGTTTGTTGTTTGGCCTTCATGTATAAGGCCCTCCAAGCTAATATGACATTGATTTACCATTAAATTTATATTACTTAATAAAAATAGTTAGATAAATTTTCTAACATAAAATTATTGTTTGCATTAATAATCTAAATAATTTTACATACAGTTAGTTGATTTTTGTTAAAATAACTTTATTTGTGCTCACAATAATTGTTAAATAATAAAAATGCTTTTTATTTATTTTTACAGAAAATATAACGAGTAATCATCCCGCAGTTCAAAATAAAGGGAAACCTGCAGATATTTTGCAGATTCAAGGACATTTATCGTTATTAGACATCACAAATGGTAACTTTTTTTCTATTGTAGTGTTTGGACCTACAAATTCATGTACCCTTGGCAATACTCTCTATTCTAAAATTTGGAGTAAGAATTTTATATTTGAATCTCTTACAATTATATAAATACTAATACTAATACTTATCAATTTTTTGCAACAAAAGCTAATTGTATTTGGCGTTTTAAATTACAGGTACTATACAATCATAGCACGGTCCTAGATCGGCATTGAATATTCCACGATATAACACCTCATATTCCACCTGTATGTCAAACGCTTCAATGGTAGCATAATTGGTTAATTCTACCAATTTTATTTAATATCACATTATAGCTTATTGTAATTTGAAGTCATCATTCTTTATTTTAATTAATTTTATTTTTTTTCCAACCACTAGGTCAACAGATGGCTCATGGGAAAGCTCTAAACTGTTCCACGAGTTTTGCAGTAGAAACAAGTATAATAGACCTTACAAGTGATGATGAGGATGAATTAACAATTATTCCTCGAAATACATTTGAACAATGAAAACATAGTAAGATTGTAACTTCTGGACTTATGCGTGAAAACAATAATTGTTTAAACTGGGTAACTCATGTAGTAAGATAGTAAGTTTTAAAAGAACCATTTTTTAACTTTTTTTAACTGTATTTCTTTTGATAAATAACTGTAGGGGTCAATGCCCCAACACAGCCTAAAGATACCAACAGTACAAGTGTTGTTATTGATCTGACTCATGAGTCTCAAATGCCATCCACAAACGTTAAAAGAAAACGTGGTCGTCCAAGAAAAATTCAAGGACCGATATCCAAATAGGAACTTCGGGTCATGTTGTTTCGAAAATGGACCATTCGATGGGTCTGTGCAACGGCACACGTTTGGTTGTTAAGAAGCCCTCTCGACATGTTCTTTAAGTTCCAACAGATACAATTTTTCCTTATGGTTTTCTATGCCATGACCATAATAACTTATTGATTAATGACCTTCATTTTATTAAATTTTTCCAAAATATGTTCAGCTCGTGCATCGCACGGGTAACGTACTAGTTCAAAGGTAAAAACTAAGTAAATTAATTGGGACATTGACATATTCTATTAATATATAAAGAGGCAATGATATTTATATTTAATAGTAACTAAAAATCAGTAAAAAAATATTTGGTTTCTCGTCTAAAATATTTACTAAATTGAGTAATCTTTTGGCAAATTTTGAAAAATCCCGCATATGTGATATCAGTTTTATTTATTTATTTATTTATTTTGAAAAACTAAATGTAAGCATTGGGTCAGTTTGAAAACAAAATCAGGCCTAATTTTATGTGCATCGAATATATTTATGCTATTTATTTTTTTAAGGGCCAATTGTCTTGCCAATCAAAAAATTCATTTTTTTAATTTAAACTATCAGTTTATTTCAAACGTTTTTTTTACCAATAAAAAAATACGAATTTAGTTAATTTCAACAAAAGATTACCAATTATAAAAAATACGATTTTTCCAATAATAAAATACAATTACACATATGAAAATTTGTATTATTTTTTTATTTATCCTTTTTTGGTCGTTTTTTTGTTCATAATCACAAGAAAAAACAACTTTAAACCTAATTATCATTCAAATCCACAATGTAGCATAATTTAAGTTTTTATAAAACTCTAATTGATAGTAATTTAACATTATTAAAATTCTAAAACAATACCCTATGTGTAGTAAAACTCATTTGCACGATGCTAAAATCTGATTCAATAAGGTAACACAATTTAAGTCCACTATAATTAGGAAAGTATATTTCTTTCTAAAATATTAGATTTCGATTTTTTTTTTTCAATATAAATGCTAAAATCTGATTCCATAAGGTAGCACAATTTAAGTTTTTTTTTTTTTGTTTAAACTCTAATTGATAGTAATTTAACATTATTAAAATTCTAAAACATTACCCTAGGTGAAGTAAAACTCATTTGCACGATTTTCATATATACCTAATTAACAATCGAACAACTGATTTTTTTTTTTAATTTTACCAACTAAAAATCGGATATGTAATAATCCTAATATAAGCATGATTTAAATATATTGAAACTCATATTGATAGTAATTTGACAAAAATAAAATTCTAAAAACAAGTTCATTACAGTTAGGAAAGTAAATTTCATTGGCAGAAAAATATTAGATTACAATTATTCTTATATTGATAGTAATTTCACAAAAATAAAATTCTAAAATAAAAAATCCACAACAGTTAGGAAAGTAAATTTTGTTTGCAAAAAAATATTAGATTACAATTCTTATTTTCTCAATATAAATGCTAAAATCCTATTCTGATTCTTATTTTCTCAATATAAATGTTAAATCCGATTCCATAAGGTAGCACAATTTAAGTCCACCACAGTTAGAAAAGTAAATTTCATGTACATATAAAATATTAGATTTTATTTTGCTTTTCAACATAAATGCTAAAATTTGATTCCATAAGGTATCATAATTTAAGTTTTTTTAAAACTCTATTGACAGTAATTTAACATTATTAAAATTCTGAAACAGTACCCTAGGTGAAGTAGAACTCATTGCACGATTTTCATACCTAATTAACAATCGTACAATTGAAAATTTTTTATAATCTTACCAACTAAAAATCGGATATGCAATAATCTTATAATAAGCATAACTTGAAGATATTGAAACTCATATTGATAGTAGTTTGACAAAAATAAAGTTCTAAACAAAGCCCACTACAGTTAGGAAAGTAAATTTCATTTGCCAAAAAAATATTAGATTACGATTATTATCATATTGATAGTAACTTGACAAAAATAACATTCAAAAAAAACTTCCACTAACAGTTAGGAAAGTAAATTTCATTTTCAAAGAATATTAGGTTAAGATTATTATTTTTTCAATATAAATGCTATAATCTAATTCCATAAGGTAGCACAATTCAAGTTTTTTTTTTGTAAAAAAAAAAACTATAATTGTTAGTAATTTAACTTTACCGTAAGAAAGTAAAACTAATTTGCATGATTTTCATCCCTAATTAATAATCGGACAAATTGATTTTAAAAAAAATTAGATATGTAATATTAAAAGCATAAACTAAATCTCCAAAAATATTTTTATTTATCTAATTAACAAATGAAAAATACATAAATTTCACTATAACAATGCAAACAATGATTATTGCATTCAACACACTCGATTACAAAGAACATCT
Source organism: Striga asiatica (assembly GCA_008636005.1). NCBI lineage: Eukaryota > Viridiplantae > Streptophyta > Magnoliopsida > Lamiales > Orobanchaceae > Striga > Striga asiatica. The sequence goes on from BKCP01005084.1 coordinate 230,059, forward strand.
TAGAAATAAAACATTTTCTTTTAATTGTTTAAAAATGGTGCCACCATGGGTTTTGATCAAGGATATCAAGAGGTCCAATACGCCATTGCTCAAGCTTCGTGTTATTCGCATGTTTTAAAGATCGTCCGAGAATATTTCTTACAAAAAATGTCCTTGAGTTAATTTTGCATGATAGTGAGGTTTGTCACTTCTTTCTATTATTAATTTCATTTTTCTTTTTAATGTATAGTATTATAATTCTTTTTTTTTTCAAGGGTGGGTGGATAACAGGTCTCATAATGCCTTTTCACAAACCCAGGTTCATTGACGAGCTTAAGGATGGATAAGTTTATTTCTTCCATCATTATCAAGTGGAGAGCAACATTGGCCTTTACAAATCAACTATTGGCAAATATCGCATCATACTTCATGGGAGAATTGAATTCTATAAATTTAAGGGGTCATTTCCATTGTATCGATTCTCTTTTAGAAGTTTCTCACCTTTGCATGATGTAGACAACATCGATGAATAATGTTGTTTGTTGTTTGATAAGTCATAATCATTTTCTATGTAAACCTATTTACTATGTTTGAATTCTTTTATCTGAATTCTATATTCAATATAATTATGCAATTTTATTATATTCTATTGGTCTTAGATGTTATTGGCTTGGTCGTGAAGACCCATCCAATCAAAATCAAAACCATGAAAGGTGGTCCGACCCAAATGATTAATTTCACTCTTATGTGTGAACGAGAAACTAAATGTAAAATACTTTATCTGCTGCACGTTTATGGAGAGCTTCCGATTTCATTCTAAAAGCGGTTATCACAGTCTCATTCACGGTCTTTAAAAAAAAAAGGAAATTTGTCAGCAAACCTCAACAAAGAATATTATATAAGACAATAATGTTGGCTACTTTATCTGATGCTCTCTTCTTAAGAGATTCTGCTTTCGTTCTCTCCATATTTTGATCCACTCGAATGTCGACCTAAGTAAACAAAGGAACATTGGCATCAAGGTTATACAGTGAGTTATTGTATATACACATTATATATAATTTATTATGATGAGTGAAAACCTCAAACATTGGCTCGAAACTAACATCAGCTGGCTTGCGAAAGGATTTCTGATATTGGAATAGATAATATATTAGTACATTCTATAACAATAATAAAAAAATATTTTGCATATTTTTTATTGGTTGATTCAATAATATGAATATTAATTCGGAATTAAAAAAAATGTACAAATTCCTTCTTCGATATGGTATGCACGTTCTCCTCGATGTTGTCAGTTGCCATTCCAAGTGCAAGTGCTTTCTTCAGTGTTTTCTCCATCTTTTTTTGCAGCAATCCATTACAAACAAAGACCAAAGTCAGATATACTTTCAGAGTATGAAGCATATATATATATATATATATATATATATATATGTATACAGAGAGAGAGAGAGAGAGAAAGGATCATATAAGAATGACTCTTAATGCGAGAAATTAGAATGAGTCTTGATCATTGAATCCAACATATCAATGGTCTTGATCAAGTCAAATATTAAATATGACAGTCAAACATGAGTGGCAGTTTTGTAAATAAATGTTCAATCTTTGGTCAAATATTTATTTGACCACAAAATAAGGACAAATTAGTCATTAAACATTAACACAATTATCCACACCACATCACGTGGGGCCCACCCCTTCATCAACAACCTCCCACTCTCTCTCACACACTAATACACATTAACATGATTTTTACCCACACGCAACACACACACACAAACCTCTGCACACACACACACACACACACCTGCACGGCTGCACACACACACACACACTCCGACCAAAGGCAGCGACTGACGGTGGCGAGGCAACACGGCGGCTGACGGCTGACGGAACCGAAGCGACGCGGCGGTGAGGTGACACGACGGCTGACGGAAATGAAGCGACGTGGCGGTGGACGGCGGTGGATGATGGCGTTGCGACGCTGTGACGGACGGAGACGAAGATATGTTCTTGTGGACGGAGACGAGGCGTCGATCCGACTGACATAGACGAGGCGGCGAGCCGGCGGCGGAGAAAGACAAGGAGTCGTGTCTGCTGAAGGTGACGATACTATGAGCGGCGGACTGCGGCGCGACGCGACGGCGGTCCGGCGGCGGCTGCGTGTTCTGTGTGAATCGACGCCGGCGGTATGCTGAAGTAGATGGACAATCAGGAAGGAAGAAATGTCCATGATTCAGGATCTATTTCATCCACTTGTGAATTGTGGGGTTTTTCTATGTAAACTAGATAAATTATAGTGGCTAATTTGCAATTTTAAAAAAGTTGTAATTAAAATAGTGTGCAATCTGATAGCGGTTAAAGTGCAACATGTTGTTCTACAAAGTGCAATTCAATTTTTTTTTTTATAAAGTGCAACATACTGATGTGTAAAAAATAGTATTTGTTTATATGGTTTGGTCGGTCTGGTTATTTTGGTTATTTAAAAAATAAAAAATAAAAAATAAAAATTGACATCGGACCGAAATAACTAAAATTTTAAAGGTAAACACACATAATCGATCCGACATAATATTCGAATAAAAAAAACCAAGTCAGTCGGGTTCGGTGGATATAGTGCAATCTGACATTCACTAATGTGCAATCTGTCTAACGTTAAAGTGCAATATTGAAGACATTAACGTGCAATCAGTCTAACACTAATGCGTATTCGAAGTGCAATTATTTTTTATAAAAATAATATATTCCGTATTAGTAAATTTATTAGTTAATAGTTTATGTTGTTGTTTGATGCAAACAAATAATATATATATAGATAAAATATAAAAAATAATATTTTTTATGTAGTTCGATCGGTTATTTAAAACATGTTTTATAAAGTGCAACGTGTTGTTTTATAAAGTGCAAGATTTTGCTATATAAAGTGCGATAATATATAGTTCGATCGGTTATTTAAATCATGTTATTTTATAAGGTGAAACATGTTGTTTTATAAAGTACAAGATTATTCTATATAAAGTGCGATAATTTATACATTTATATATAAATTATGTGTATTCGAAAAGTAATTTTAATATACATAATTGTATATCAAATTAAGTTAAAAAATAAAATATTTTTTATATCATAAAAATTAATTTATTATTTCAAATATATTATTTATTATTATATATTATTCTTATTTAATATCTTATTTATTATTTCAATGTATATGAATAAAATAATATATAAAAAATTCTATGTTGTACATACTTTTTCTAAATTACAAATTAGGCATATGGGCTAAATTGAATACAATCACTTTTTTTATCTAAATTGCACATAGATCCCTGAATACTATCAAATTCTCAAAATGAAAACCACGTCTCTCCCTCTACCCATCTCTCTCGCCGCCGCTCAACCACCTCGCCGCCCGTTGCAGATGGCGGCGTCTGTCGCCTAGACCCACCTGATATGACTGATTCACCATTCCTCACTCCGGACGCCGCTGCCCTCACATCCGCAATCGGCGACTGAGGGTTCCCCTGCTGGCCTTGGTCGCTGGCGAGATCAGCACTCCAATTAGAGTCGACTCCCCATGTCGGTCGTCGGCGTCGACGTGAAGGTGCGTCGATGTGGCTGATGACAGCGGCAGATGGGGTTGCAGCGTCGTCAGTGCGCGATGTCCGGCGGCGGATTTCGTGGCAGTGGTCGGGCATCCATTCTCCGACGTCCTTGCCGTCGCTAATGGCGGCGATTCTGCGATTGTCCGGAGTGTTGTGGAGGTCGCAGGCGGGAGTGTGTGGGCGGCGATCGGCGATGTGAATCTGTGCGTGTGTGTGTGAGAGAGAGATTAGTGTGTGTGAAGAACTTGTGTGCGTGTATTTAACCATTAGATCATTTGATCTAATGACTACGATTTATTCTCATTTCTCTCGCATTAAGAGTCATTCTCACCGGATCTCAACCCTATGTGGTGCTCAATATATATATAGGGTCGCGCTCCAGCGAAAATGGTGCTCAATTAAAAAAATAAGAATAAATTATAGTCATTAAATCGGATGATATAATAAATTAAAAAACAAACATTTTTTAACATTAATTAAAGATAAAATAGACATTTTATTCCACTCAACCTCATGGGCCCCACTCCCCAACCGTCCCCTCCCTTCTCTCCCACTTCTTTTCTCTCTTTCATACAAACACACACAACCTGCCCAGACAGTCTCCGACGGTTTCCTCTCGCCGGCGGCCCTAATCGCCGTCACAGCCCACCCCGCCTCTGCCTCCTCGATTCATCTCGTCATCGTCGTTCGATTTCGAAAATCAGACACAATTTAAGATCGAATTGCCCGCCATAATCACTCCTCATCGTCTCCCAAAATCCACAAACCACTCCTCATCGTCAAATCACCAAACACAAATCAGTCATCATCGTTCCCGACTCCATCGAATTGCTGCAAAATCTAGAAATCTGTAAATTGCCACGCAAGAGCTGCACGAAGTTCAGCGGTTCGTCGATCGGAAAATTCATTTTCGAACGGCGACTGACATTCTCCGCCATCCACGCGGTGGTGTTGCCTTCAGTGAGGCAGGCGATTTTGGGATTGGACGGCAACGAGGCAAGAGACGATGTCCTCGGTCGAGAAACGGGTTCCCGATTCAGGTTAGGGATTTCATGACAAAATACCAATCTAATCTGTTTTTGGTCGCTTGTGAACGAGGAGATTGATGGGTAGGCACGGGAAGACAGCTGCTCCTCGGTCGTGCATTGTCACTGTCACCGTCGTCCGAACTCCGATCGACGGCGGTAAAAAAACCAGTCAGAAAATCGCGCATAGTCGCACAGAATTGGAATTTGGGATTGGGGTTTTGTTTTTTATAAATTAGATAACTTTAAGGGGCTTCTTTGCAATTTCAGAAATATTGATTATATTGTAATTTAATTTATGAGTTAATTACATAAAAATTAATAAAAGTCCTTAGTTGCACAATAATGGTAAAATGAATGCACACCAATGTTAGACGGATTGCACATTAGTAAGTGCCAGATTGCACATTAT
>BKCP01005084.1:240082-269277 GCA_008636005.1 Striga asiatica
GACGGCGATGAACTCCGGCGAGATGCCGTGATTGATGGCACTGAGATCTGGCAATTCAGGGCACGATTGCGGCGGAGTTGAAACACGATTGAGCGGATGTTGGCGGCGGAAGATTGAGGCGGCGGCCAGTCGGGTTTTGGCCGATCGTCGGCGGTAGATTCAGCCAGGTTTGGGCCATTAAGGGCGCCGGTGGTGAGAATGAATGTGTGTGTGTGTGTGTGAGTGTGTCTGTTCGTGTGTAGTGAAAATGAGAGAGAAGAAGTGTGTGTTTGTGTGTGAGAGAGGATGATTATTGGTGTGGTTAGTGGGATGGGTGGGGTCCACGTGGGTGGATGAATGAATAGTAGAAATATCTATTTTGTCCTTATTTAATGGTTAATTGTATATATTTACTCCAACTTTATCATCTATTTACCGTAATGCCACTCCTTATTTGACTGGTATTATTAAGGTTGACTTGATCATGTCCATTGATTTGATGAATCTAATGGATTACAATCATTCTCATTTCTCGCATTAAGAGTCATTCTCATATAATCCTTTCCCTCTCTCTCTGTCTCTCTCTCTCTCTCTATATATATATAAAATATGTCCCGTTGTCATACAATAACCATATTTTGTGCACTGCATATACTATATATAGTGAATAAAAAATATATACCCTTTATATATATAGTATATGTCCCGTTATCATACAATAACCATCTTTTGGTGCACTGTATATACTATATATATAGTGTAATTTAACATTATTTTAAGTCATACATATACACATAATATATAACCAATATATGATATATAGATTTAGTAGTTAACCTTATAAATGTTTAAAATTATATTATACTTACAATGAATGTGTTCTTGAAAACTCAAGCTCAGCAATAACCCACTTTGAAAAATAAAAAATCAGCTGCTTCAAATTCTCAAGATCAGATGAAATTGAATTCAAACGATTAATGACTTTCGAGTCATTATTAAGTATCGATTAAATTCATTCTTTTTCTTGAAAAAAGAATCCAAAGCAGTGATTGCTTCTCTGCCACAGTAGGTATCACGTTCTTAAACTGTGAAAAATAAACGACTGTATTATATAAAGACTAGCACGTAGCCCGTGCGATGCACAGGACAAAGATGTTAAATATGTCATTACTTTATGGTATGTATCTTAGGCTTGAAAAACAAAAGTAGAGTGGATAATCTATTTCTCACCTTTCTGTTAAATAAATCATTTTCATATATATCTCTTAGCCCTGAATAAATAAATAAAAAAAAAGAAAGAGTTGAATCATCTATTCTCCACCTCTTTTAATCAGAATTTTTTTTTTAGCCATAGCTTAACGCTTGACCAGAAATTACATAGAGCCCTTGGATGGCTCCCTTATGTAGTCATCCATAACTTGATATAATGATACATGTCCAATGTGTATTTATTGTAGGACATATGTCAATACACCATTATTGAATATATGTGGATGGCTCCATAAGCCGAGCCATCCGATGGTTTCATAGCAAAACCGTTGACTTGAGTCGGTTAGCGCTAGCTTGTAAATTAATTAATATATTGTCCCGCTAACACGTTTATACTATATAAATTTGATTATAGTATATTTATTTACTCCTTGATATAAGAAAAAATAAAAATTTTACTTATTATTGTTCACCACATAATATGTAGTTATTATTTTATTATGAAATTTGATGTTATATAATGTCGTTATTCTTATATATAAAAGTTATAGAAGTAGCCTTCTTCTTATTTTTATTTTATGTAATAAAAATATTTAATGTACGTTAATATTATTTATTAATGTAACAAATATAAATTATGTAAATAAATTATAAACAAAAAAAAGTTTTTCTCCTCAAGAATTTTGTCATCTTTCTCAATGAAAACTTTATTTGTAAAATCAATAATAACTCATGCTAGAAATGATAGCAAGATGTTTGAGGCACATGGTACATCAGTCAGTCTTACACCTCTAACAGAAAAAAGAAAATAAGATTTGACAGGTTTACTAATCAACTGCAATATTATAAAAAACCAACAAAACACATTTTTCCACCAATTGATTTACATATTGTAAAGAAAATAATATTTGAGATAACCAAACATTTATGGAACAACATTTTTTGAGAGGTTGATGGCACACTGGTATGACTTTTCTTGATTCCCAATTGCAATAATAGGGGAACAAAACGAACCATTTATTTAAATAAAATAAACAAAAATTATGTGGAAAAAAATAAAGCAAAAAAAAAAAAAAAAGGTGTGGACAAATTTAAAATGCGCGGATTCTGAAAATCCGCGTTTGATAAATTTCGACTGAAATACGGATTTTCAAAATCCGCGTTTGACTAATTTTGACTAAAACACGAATTCTCATAATCCGTGTTTTCTTAATGACGTGATTACCCTTAATTAATCTATTTAAAAACGTGTTTTGAAAATCCGTGTTAGGTAACACGTATTCTCATAATCCGTGTTCATTAATAACACGGATTCTGAGAATACGTGTTTATATATTTTATTTATTTTTTTTATAAACACGGATTTTAGGAATCCGTGTTTTTTGTATTTATTTATTTTTTGTTAAGCTCGACACTTTGATGCTCACGAACTTGTTTACCAGCAATCGCGTTTATTTTAGCTATAGTTTTTATTGTTATCCTTCAATATAAAGGTTCTTTATAAATTTTGATTTAACATTTTGAACATGAAATAATATCACTTTAATATCAATTCATTCGTCAAATTATAAATCTACCATTCATACATACATACACAAAACACTATATAAAAAAAGTCAACCACACTTACCGATAAAAAAAAAGTGAACCACAAAATATGTATACAAAACCATCAAGAATAAATATCTGAAAATCCAGTACAAAAAATAAAAGAAAAAAGAAAATGTCCACAAAATCACAGAATACAAAACAAACTAACTAACTAGGAGTATATGAATGCTTAGGACTACGTATTCGGGACCCTCTCCGAGGCCGTGGTATCGAAGAAGACGATCCTGCGGTCGGTCCAGGCGTGGCTGGTTCTTCTTCTTCACCTAATTAATTAATTTTTGGAAAAAATCAGTAATTCGACTGGATAAATAAAAACAAACAAAAAAAAAAAATATATTTGTAGTTAAATAAATAAATATCACCTTCTTCGTCTTCTTCATTCCCGGGGAATGCAGCGGCGGGTTCGCGGTCACGGCGTCTTCTCCCTCCACCAATGTGGGACGTCGGTCTATGCCTCGCCCGCTGAGACTGTGTCTGCTGGGGTGGGGCGTACTCCTCTTGCGATAAAATTTGCTCCGACGACGCCCCTTGTGTGACCGACTGGCCCCCAACAGTCAGAGAAGCGTACAGAAGTTCCTGGGCTTGCTGGAATTGTGTCTGCGCTCGGGGAGGTAGCGTATCAATGTCTTCAATGTTCGATAGCATGTTATACGCCCCCTCCATACCCGAATTCTGAAAATAAAATTCAAATAACTATCATGAAAAACTAAAAGAAATAAGAATAATAATAATAATAACTTCAATAATAATAATAATAATAATCACAAATTAGCAGACACTTACCTGACACTTCTCCCGGTCGGCATATGGCTGAAACCCGCCGTCCTATGAGATCGCCGCGTAGTTGTTAGGGTCATTGAATAGTCTCATAGTCCTACTGTGATACCAATCAATGTACCCCTCTGCCGGCTGCAGGAAGGAATCTACAGGGACATCTGGGAGGACGTTCTGATCTCTCTCTTCGGTCCAGATCCTCCCAAGATCAGCATGGAAGGCCCGCCAATCGGTATATGCCTTCTCAGTCATGCCCTGGCCTCTGTGGCGGGTGTCCCAGTCGGCCAGACTAGTAATGATCGACGTTTGGGGGATGGGCTGGTGGCACCGAAACTGGCGGAGCACCCTATCAGGCTGGTGGGGTTCTGCGATGTTCCAGCAGAAGATCCACCCCTTGTATATCCAGAGATGTCGGTCTCGTGTACACTGGTCCGGGAGCCGACCCTCGTCTATGTACGTCTGATAGGGTACCCAATCGAACTGTAAAAAAAAAAAAAAACATTTATAGAATTATTAATGAATTTAATAAAAAAAATAGAATTAAAAAAATAACAATTATTTATTATTATGACCTAAGAAACTTACATCAGTCTCTCTCAGCCCACTCAGCTGATCTCGGATGGTAGCCGTGCCCGTCTCCAGGTGCCTCATGTCCCTCGATCCCACCCACCTTAAAAATCACAGAAAAAAACTATTTGTAATTAAAAAATTTGATAATTGAAATAACTTAAGAGTTGAATATAAATAAATAGGGTATTATTACCTTGCACCCAAGGGACAACCAGTCTGAGAGCCGAAATGCGTATTTCTCATGATTGGGTGAACACGAGGGATGCGTTCCCATGCCCAAACATGCGCATATGGACATATACATTTTTTAGCACATATTATTGTAATTTATAATAAATAAAATTAATTTACAATTAACAAGTAAATAAATTTACCTGAATCAACTGCACGCAGCTCTTGATATATTTTTCTTCCCTCTCGTAAGCTTCGCAGAGCGCTCTATATACCCCGGCCAGAAGCGCTCCACCCCAGCTGTACCCCGGAATGGCATCAATGACATTCAACAGGGACAACCAGTAGAGGTTGACTCCGTTGGCCCGATGAGAGGAGAAGAAGAAGGACCCAATACACCAGAGTATGAGGGCTCTTGCCTCCTCTCGTACTCTGATGCAGGGAGTCCATCCTCCAGTGGTTGCTTGCACTCGTCTTCTAGACTACTGAAAAACAGGAACTGGCCTGAAATGTCCCAAGTCTTGGGGTCGTAGTCCTGGTCCCCGACATTCTTGAAATACGTTTACATATATATATATATTAAAAACGACACATGACTTAAGTATATATAAACACAATAAAAAATAAATAAAATAAGCAAATAAAAGTTTTAGGTAAAAATATACCTGTACATATGGGAGGTACCCTAGAGCGTCCGCGCAAACGGCTCTCTACTCTTGGGGAGTCCGCTGTACGGCATGTCCCCAGCACGGTTCCCCGCTGACGGGGAGGCCAAAGAGTATCTGAACGTCCTGGAGAGTGATCGTGGCCTCCCCGAAGTCGAAGTGGAAGGTGTGCGTCTCCGGACGCCACCTCTCCAGCAAGCATGTAATGAGGCCATTGTTTGTCGGGACCCGCCCCATCCGAAACACAGGCCCGAAGCCGGCCTTGTCGATCACCTCCCAGGTCCGAGCATTCTGCTTGTTGCTCTCCAAGGCAGCCCAGAACTGGGTGTCCGCACGGCGTGGCTTAACCACGCCGTGGCGAAACACCGGTGCGTCCTCATATACCGCCTTGGACCGGTGGCGGTTCTGAAGATATAGAAGTGACGGGTCATTGGGGCCGGGGTGTGGGGTGTAGGGTTGAAGGTTCGAGGATGACGATGCCATTTTCTGCAAAAATGATCGATATTTTATTTTTGTGAGATATATTTAGTTTTATAATTTATAATTTCGTGAGATATATATAATTTATAATTTTGTGAGATTATATTTAGTTTTTATATAACTTTTGTGAGTTTTTATATTTAGGGTTCGAGGATGACGATGCCATTTTCTTTTGTGAGATATAACTTTTTTTGTTCTTTTATATTAATTTTTAATTTTTGTTCTTTTGTGAGATATAATTGTGATCGGCGCACATGTATTTAATTTATAATTTTTTTTGTTCTTTTGTAAATAAAATTACTCATTAATCCTTGATTTAATTATACTTATTTCACGAATAATATATCTTTACAAAAATAATATTCCTAACACGGGAGAGCACAATATTCACCAAAATTCATAATCGAGCACAATATTCACCAAAATTCATAATCGATCACAATATTCACCAAAATTCATAATCGAGCACAACATACACCAAAATTCATAATCGAGCACAATATTCACCAAAATTCATAATCGAGCACAATATTCACCAAAATTCATAATCGATCACAATATTCACCAAAATTCATAATCGAGCACAATATTCACCAAAATTCATAATCGAGCACAATATTCACCAATATTCATAATCGAGCACAATCGAACCAACAATATTCACAATCGAGCACAATATGCACAATCGAGCACAATATGCACAATCGAACACAAATTCATATGGCAAATTGAACACGGCAAATACATCAAAAAATTAACGAGAGAGATGAGCCTCGGTACCGTTCTCGGGACGACGGCGGAGGAGAGGGCATCGGCTGTCGGCGGCGGCAGGGTCGCGGAGGGGTGGAGGAGGAGGGTTTCAGGCGAAGAGAGAGAGAGAGAAAAGAAATGGGGAGGGGAGGAGCCGATTTTTTATTAGTAATAACACATAAAAAAAATAATTTATTTATTTTGAACAAATTCGAGCTCGATTACACTATAATTGATCGATATTGTACTAATTCGAGTTCAATTTCACTATAATTGATCGAGATTGTACTAATTTGACTTCAATTGTACTAATTTGACTTTGATTTTACTAATTCGAGTTCGATTTCAATATAATTGACCGAGATTGTACTAATTCGAGTTCGATTTCACTATAATTGACTTCAATTGTACTAATTCGAGTTCAATTTCACTATAATTGATCGAGATTGTACTAATTTGACTTCAATTGTACTAATTTGACTTTGATTTTACTAATTCGAGTTCGATTTCAATATAATTGACTGAGATTGTACTAATTCGAGTTCAATTGTACTAATTCGAGTTCGATTTCACTATAATTGACCGAGATTGTACTAATTTGACTTCAATTGTACTAATTTGACTTTGATTTTACTAATTCGAGTTCGATTATACTAATTCGAGTTCGATTTCACTATAATTGACTGAGATTGTACTAATTCGAGTTCAATTGTACTAATTCGAGTTCGATTTTACTAATTCGAGTTCGATTTCACTATAATTGACTTTAATTGTACTAATTCGAGTTCAATTTCACTATAATTGACCGAGATTGTACTAATTTGACTTTGATTTTACTAATTCGAGTTGGATTTCAATATAATTGACCGAGATTATACTAATTCGAGGTCGATTTCACTATAATTGACCGAGATTGTACTAATTTGACTTCAATTATACCAATTTGACTTTGATTTTACTAATTCGAGTTCGATTTCAATATAATTGACTGATATTGTACTAATTCGAGTTCAATTGTACTAATTCGAGTTCGATTTTACTAATTCGAGTTCGATTTCACTATAATTGACTGAGATTGTACTAATTCGAGTTCAATTGTACTAATTCGAGTTCGATTTCACTATAAATGACTGAGATTGTACTAATTCGAGTTCAATTGTACTAATTCGAGTTCGATTTTACTAATTCGAGTTTGATTTCACTATAATTGACTTCAATTGTACTAATTCGAGTTCTATTTTACTATAATTAACCGAGATTGTACTAATTTGACTTTGATTTTACTAATTCGAGTTTGATTTCACTATAATTGACCGAGATTGTACTAATTTGACTTCAATTGTACTAATTCGAGTTCAATTTCAAAATCATCCAAATACATTATATAAATCATCCAAATACAAAATATTTATCTCAACAATACGATTCAGTCAAAATACATATAAAAAAATCTAGTTTCCCCAATCATCACGAAGTCTAGTTCGATTGGTGGGAGGATGCGAATACGGGCAACGGTCAGCGAAATGTTTGGGATCACCACATCTACTGCATTGATCCCGGACTCTTCTGCGGCGCGCTCGACGATCCATTTGCATTTTAAATCGTCTCGTTTGGGCGCGGCCGGGTCCAGGCTTCGAAATGATCCTTTCCCAATGCGGAATCAAATTCCATCCCACCTGCGGCCACGTGTCAGGATTTTCACTTGGAGCAAAATTCCAATTAGAAAATTGAGCCACCTAGTTCTCCGTCCAAAAGTGGGAATCGTACAACAAGTGCGGTTGATCACCCCAGTGACGACACACGGCCAATGCATGAGAGCATGGTTTCCGAAATGTCTGCCACTTCTTACATATACAACGATACTGCTGATAATAAACCGTAAACCTGATTTCCACAATGATTTATATTATAAATAAAAGAAAAATCATTTGAATGGAAAAAAAAAATTCCAATTCAGAAATACATACTTGTTTTGCCCTCTTCCATTGGCACGTAGACCGGTTGTCACCCTGTACTGGGATCCGTCGGCATCCACACATTGCACCTCGTGAGTCGCCGCTGTCCTATCCAACACGAGATAGGCGGCATAGAGGTCGGTACAAATGTGACTCCTGCATCCTCTGGACTTCTTCTGTTCCTGTTGAAACAAATCCAGCGTCTTGTTCATTGTGAAATGTACCAACGCTCTGCAGGGCAGGAACCTAACACCTTTGAGGACGTTGTTGTAACTCTATGACATATTAGTTGTCAGAGTGCCCCATCGACGTCTTCTATCTCCGTACAGAGTCCACTTTTCCAAAGGAATTTGGAAAAGATAATTGTATGCTTCCGGGTTACATTCATGGAGTTTCTGTCGACTCTGCTCAAATTTGCGGCGAGAACACAGTGAACCCAACCTCCAGCACAAAACCCCGAATTTTCTTAGTCCGGTACCTTGAAAACACGTTGCTCCGGAGGTGTCGAAGGCATATCCGATGATATGCATGGGGTTCGTGCCAAGCCTCCAGTAAATCAACGGCACTCAATATGCCATTGTCCATGTTAGAAAGAAGACATATCGGTCTGTCGGGGACGACATGATGGCGCAGATGTGTTAGGAAAAAGGACCAGCTAGCCGTGCTTTCTTCGTCCACAATAGCATACGCGAGTGGCAATAGACGCTTATTCGCGGTCTGTGCTATGGCAACAAGTAGCTTCCCCTTGTACGAACCTGCTCAGTTGGACATATGTTTTTTTTATCAGACACTATTGTAAATTAGAAAATAAAAAATTAATTTGTAATTAAAAATTAGCTTCCCCTTGTACGAACCTCGCAGGTGTGTGCCGTCGATGCTAATAATCGGGGGGCAAAGAAGGAAGGTTTGAATGGCGGGGCCGAACGTCCAGAAGACAAATCTGAATTCTCTGTCTCGAGATTGCTTCGCCATTTCCCCACCCTGCCATTCCCACTCAACGACTGTACCGGGATTCGCCCTTTGAAGGGCGGCGAAAAACCTGCAAATTATTAAAGGTAACCATAAATAAATATAGTTACAAACAACACGTAAATACATTTATAGTTAATTTTTGCTTACTGGGGGAGTTGTACGAAGTTCGATTCCCACGTGCCATACAGACGATCGATGACTTTTTTTCTCCTGTGCCAAGCCTTTTTGTAGCTGACATCGACGCTCCAGGCACTTTTTACGTCGGCCTGGACCATTTCCACACTGTAGGTCACCTGCTTCTGAATCTTAGCCAACATAAGATTTGAGATCATGGTGGCGGTCACATTCTTGTGGTTATTTCTCTCGAACACCTGCATGCAAGTGTGGCTATCGGTCCATTCGGTTACCTCCCACATGCCGTGATCCCGTTTCTTAAGACTCACCCGGGCCTTCCATATACATGGTACAACTTCATCTGATCTACACACAACTTTGAACGACTTCTTGTTGGAATCTTTTGTCCGGACCGCCCTAAGCTTCTCAACAATCCAGGCATTAATACCAATCCGGGCTTCTTCCTTGGTACGAAAAACTGTACCCAAACGGATAGTCTCGACATGCCCATTCCAGGTTGGCAAGGCATACTCGTCCCTGTCTACACACGACGAGTCCCACTCACCCATCTCGCGATATACGTTGAGGCCTTCATTTGGAAAGGGGTGTTCTTCAATGAATTCTTGTTCGCTCTCCTCATTAATTGATCTGTCTGATTCGGTTTCCGAGGTCTCATCAGTGAAATTATCTTCCCCGGGACTGAAATCTTCATCTCCAACAATTTCTTCCTCAATGTCCGGTCCTCTCATGGTAAAGCTCGTTCCTTCGCCGAAATTACTCGTCCCTTCACCAAAATTACCGGCATGCGTAGTCCACGTACCCTCACCACCCAACATTCCCTCATAACCATATGATGGCGTAGGAGATCCTCAACCTGTGTAACCTGTGTGTTTGCTTCCAGCACTATATACAAAAACACATAGGACATAGGAGGAGAGTAGTAAATCCACGAAAGAGAATTATCATTATTCAGTCTTCCGGGAATAAACGAACCATCCTGTTGTCTCGCCATCAAATAATATCCGAAATTGTCCAACTATCACGAAACCCACCATTTTCGTAAATCATATCTACCAATTGTTCATATGATAATATTCCATTAATAACAAATGAACAATCGGGACGAGACATATAATTCAAAAAATTCCATAACTCACTCTAGAGAATTTTCCAGTACGCATTAACAAAGTAGAGACCGTTAGACGCCATTTATAACTCGTTGCACAAAAAAAATTTCTATTTTACAAATTATAATGGCTAATCAAACACCCTAGAAAATTTCAATTATTATTTTACCAATCAAAATTTAAAACTCATTTCCAACAATATATAATTAATCATATTTTTATTCCAAAGAAAAAAAAAACAAAATTGTCAATTAATTTATCAAAAACACCACCAAAACCCTAATCACCATAATCCAACAATAACATCAAATTCATAAACAATTCGGATAAATATTCAACATACATTAAACCAACATTCAAGATTTTCTAAACAATAGCAAATAACAAATTATAACCATTTAACACAACTATTAAACCAACATTCAAGATTTTATAAACAATACTCAATCAACCAAATATATATCTTAAACATTCATAAACAACAAAAAAATAATATTACATTACATTAAAATAAAAACTAACCTCTTCTCCGATTATTGGTTGAATTTTTTTTTTTTAATGGAGCTTCAATTCGCCGAAAATCAAACAAAAGACACAAAAATATGTTTATGAACCAACAAAAGAACGCGCAGTGATCTGGGGAGGATGGTGCAGTTGTTTATATCAACTAAAAAACAGATTTTGGAAATCCGTTTTATTTCGTTTTTTTAATTAAAAACGGATTTCCAAAATCCGTTCTATTCGTTTTTTATTTTTCATTTTTTTTATTAAAAACGAATTTTGAAAATCTGTGTTATAAATTAGAACTATTATTCTTATTAAATTCGACCGTTAAAAAACGGATTATCAAAATCCGCCCGTTTGATTGATTTCCACCACATTTTTTTTTATTTTTTTATTTTTTGCTACAGATATTTTTTTTATATATAAATAACCCACCCGGAACAAAACACATTAGTTTTGACTTTGGACAATTTTTTATAATTACTATTGGTAATTTTTTTAAATAAATTTTTAGTTAGCTCAATTTGTTTTTGTAGGTATTGGACATAGTTGATTATCTCATCTAGCATTCCTACTTTTCCAGTTATTTGGTTGCACCCTGGACCAAATCTTGCAAGAACTTCATTTTTTCACTTATTTTCTCCCTTCTTATCTACCATCACAATACAAAACCTTTGCTCATAAGCAAAAAATGCTCGACAAATGATCCGAAACAACACGAAACTTAGGAACAATTACAAAAACCGCCCATGGAAGCTCAAGACTAATTAAACAACCGCAACAAAATCTCAAAGGCACTACTCACAAATGCAAAACAAAAACAAACTTCCCAAAATTCAAGAGTAGTTATTAAGTACCACTGTAAACTTCTCTAAAAAAAACATATTCTTATGTGGAACAATCTAACGGTTAGACGTGGTTAAACGGGTTGGGAGCAATCATACTTTCTTAATGTAAATTAAAAATGAATTCATACTCTTTCGGCCAAACTGTGGCTATCGGTGGCCTGACTGCGACGGGCATGGACGTGGATGTAATCGAGCTTCGTGTTATCGGATGTTTTCGAATTCTCCTTTGCATTTGTATAGGGCATTTTTGAGTTCTTACTGATTGTAACAGTTGTGGTTGTGCTTTTGCTGCAGTTTTGCTCTATGATTTTAGAAACCTCTTTCTTATTACACACTTTCATGCTTTTGTCCTCCGCTGAGGATTTTTTCTGTCCCATTAACCTGAAAAACATCCCAAATTACACACTTTTTTTTCCAATGATAATGACAATAATAATNAATAACTCACAGACCAACAAAATCACCAAATTCAGCTAACCACAAAACAGAACGAACCAAAAAATTTTGAATTTCCAACACATTTGGGAATTGGGATAATTATAAGAGTACTACTTTTAATCTAAGCAAAAATTACGCAACTTTGTTCCCATAAAAAATCACCAACCAACAGAATCTCCAAATTCAGCTAAGCCCGAAACAGAACATACCAACAAAATTCCGAATTTCCAGCACATTAATAAATTGGGATACGGAAATAAACCAACAATTTTTGAAACAATAATAAAATCGCAAAGAGGAGTTATCATGCACTCAAAATCATTCTTCAAACCAATTAAGATGGCTATGGATTAGCAACACCAATAAAATCATGACCAACATTAACAAATTCTAGTGACAATGGAACATTTATAGACTCACTAATTGCCACAAGATAACTGACCGAAAAAAAAAGAAAACTATAAACACACAAAATCCATATATTTATATGGTAAGCCAACAAATATGCAAGAACAATTTATAGTTGACATATGGGAAAAGAAAATAATACAATTGTACATGCCAAACAATAAAGAAACCAAAAGAAACCAAAGACATATGGCAAAATCAAAACCTATTAGTGTTCAAGTATTGAATCTCATGCAGCGACCTCACCGAGAACTCACGCGTAACTGAACTCTGAGAAGATAAAAATCGGGTAGAATCTGAAACCAACATAAATTACGGGAATTTAAGGCTCATTAGAAACAAATAACGAAATAGTAAATATTTATAGGTTCATTATATGCAAAACATTAAAAGGTGAATGTCTGCTTAAAAAAAAATGTTTCAGTCTTACCTGATGTCGAGCCATACGGTCTTAGCAGTGAGGTTGACGAACAACAATTCGCTGGTACCCGAAGTTGACTGAGTGGCTGAGGAACATTGCCACGGTGGTGTTGATGCTCAATAGAAATCTTTCCAGAGTACAATCTATTGGAATTCGAGTTCCTGAGAAAAATATTTGATCGGAATTAACCTCTGAAGAAAACTCGATTTGCAGATTGTTATGTTAATTAATCAATTTCACATCTGCAGGGGTGGTGACGGACAGTTGAGTTGGTGGTGGTACCGATGATCTAGGACAAATATTGCTCATTGAACTTAACCTTTGTAGGGAAGGGCACGATGTAGGAGAGTGCACCGACAAAGGATGGCGGTGGTGGTGGAGGATTATGCTTCAACAACTTGAAGATGGAGATCTACGACTGCACCTTCCTCTTCACACGATTCTTTTCTCCAACAGCCCTTCTTCGTGAGGTTTCTCTTTTTTCTCCGTCGGAGCCAGATTCTTTTTCTCGGCCATGGGTGTTGTTATTTGATAAAGGTGGGAATAAAGAGCACCCGACAGCTAGGTTGTAGATTTGTTACTAATTTGTTAATAAGATAAGATGGAATGTTTCCTTTCAATTTTTAGGATTTAATTTTTTTTTCCAAAAAAGTTCAAACTACATTTAGGCAAGAGTTTTTGAAATTTGAATATAACAAATCCCATAATTTATGACAACATTAAATATGCTAGATATTTCATAAATAAAAAATAATAAATTTGAAAAAACATTCCAAAAATAGAATGCAAATAATTTTGACAGGTTTTTTTTGCTTATTATTTTTAGTAAATAGTAATTCTTATATATATATATATATAATATTGTTGTTATCCCTGACTTCCCACTTGAGCATTATAGGGATATCGTGACTGCCAAGTCATGTGAAGACTACGCCATCAGCGGTGGTGCAAATCTCATAGAACAATATTTGAAAAGCAAGAATAAGACCATAACATCTATAAAGATACCCAGCACCGCTGATTTTCCCAGTCTTGTGCATTTGTTCTCTATTTCGCATAGATTTCTTCAGATAATGGAACGTAAACTGAAAGACATCAGTCCCCCAAGCATAATCATCAAAATTTGAGTTGTCGATAATGTTGAGGTAGCATCTGTCCAACCGATGCGAGTCCTGCGAACCCATGAAAAAATTTACTAGTAGATGTAACTTAGCAAATTTGACCCGTCATCATCTGAGTTCCATGATTTCTTCAAAAATTGCACTCTGATGCAGCTACAGTTCAGTACAACACCGGAGAAGTACCTGTCATATAGACCTTGAGACACTTTTAGGATGTTTAACTTCTTGCAAGTACTGCTGCATTTAAGACTTGCAATGAGGGCAAACTCCTCTATCTAAAACTAGAGCAATTTACCTCCAAATCAAACCAAATCTTGTCAGTTCTGGACTGGTATACCTTCGTAAAAGAATTTGGTTAACCAATTAGATCTGGACCTTGCATTATGGAAGATCCAGAAATATCCCAAAGGCCGAACCTCTTAAAATCTCAATCCGCTGGGGGGTAAGCATTCTTTTTATTTCGTTGATGGTTGACTCATTCTTGCTGTTGTCATTACTGCTCTGAATCTTGACATTTAAATTCCTTGGATGTGGTATGAGCAATTCTCATTCCAGTTACAAAAATACATGTAATTGATATATGAAACAATTTCCCAACTACTTCATCCAATTGAATTATATACATTTCATACGCTTAATATACACACAAACATATTCACATTTTCTTAACAGATGCTGAATATATACAAAATAAAATTACATGCTATATCTAATGAATATATACATACTGACTATACCCATTATGTATACCTGTTAATGAATATACATATCTTAACATATGTTGAATATGCTCATATAATTAATAACAGTTTCCAAAGCTATTCACATATGCTTGACATATACTGAATATATACAATCTAATGTTTGTTGGTTTAGTGAATGTTGTACACACATATTCTGTATTCACACTTGTTTAATGTATTCACATATGCTTGACATGAGCTGAATTTATACATTCTGATATTCAATGCGCAATCTAATGAATATAAACATATCTTATAATAATATAACCATATTATTACCAGTTAATAAATAAAAAATAAAAAAATTGTATACTTACATTGTTAGAATGTGCCGGCAAATTTGACCCGTCATCATCTGAATTCCATGATTTCTTCAAAAATTGCACTATGATGCAGCTGCAGTTCAGTACAACATCGGAGAAGTACCTGTCATATAGACCTTGAGACACTTTTAGGATGTTTAACTTCTTGCAAGTACTGCTGCATTTGAAACTTCTAATGAGGGCAAACTCCTCTATCTAAAACTAGAGCAATTTAACTCCAAATCAAACCAAATCTCGTCGGTTCTGGACTGGTATAACTTCATAAAAGAATTTGGTTAACCAACTGGATCTGGACCTTGCATTATGGAAGATCCAGAAACTCCAAAATTTTCTTCGATAAATTCTCCTCTTGTAGATAGATGGTTGCAAAATTAATCAAAGGTCTCGTCATCCCCAACCATGGGTCCAACAAAAAACGGATCGTTTCACCATTCCCAATGATCCATCGTACGCCTCGAATCAATTAGGCCAAATCTTTTTAATTGCTCGCATTAGAGGCGAGCTTTGACGACGAGAAAGACTCTCCGATATTGTCGAGGGACTAATATCGTACTTTGCCATAAGTACCTGTTGGGATATGTGAGAATCTCATTATGCACAAGTCACGAATTCAACAGCAACCGTAAACCTATGCGCAACGGATCTAAAGGTTTGACGTAGAAAACTTACGACTTAAAATATACGTAGACCTTGAACGGTTGACCGCAATTCACGTCTTGGGTTGCACGAACATGATCAGATCAAAACCGGATCAAACGGGTGCAAACAGATGAAGACGAACTTTGCAGCCAGGCCTCTTCCGGCGTTGCGTGAGGGCGCGTGTTTTGTCGGATTGGTGCGATCTTAGCGGCTATGGAAAGGACTCGTCGAGACGGTCGTCTGGGTATGCTGTGCGTCTCAATCGGACCTCCGGTTAGGTCTGTAGGATAAAATATATTTCGTCTCGGTTTACCTATATATCTCCTACTGTATTACTCAATACACCCTTCTTCAACTTGCCCCAGTAGAGCAATAAGAAAAAGATAAAGCTCGAATGAGATCTAGAGAGAGAGAAAGAGGCGTGAGGCTTGTATTATGAATAATGACAGATGTCTTCTCTTCGCATGAGCTTAATGATGTATATATAGAGCTACAGTAGGGACCCTTAGGAGATTAGGAATAGGACTTCTTAATTAATTAGACTAACTGTGGGCCAAGCCCACTCCTCTAATTAATCAAATAATATTAATGGGCCACCAACATTATATTATTGCACTCTCTTTTCCTAGCCCAAATTACATTTGAGACTCCAATAATAATTACTCGATTTATCTCCCCACGTTTAAGATATAATGTCCATTAATTAATTCGATTACTGACAATCAAGAATTAATTAATTTATTATTATTTCACTGAAGCTAGCGCTCGTTCATCACATTCTTATTATGCCGGAACTTAATCCACCTGCAGGGTTTAGCATAACAATCCTTCACGAACTCACTCCGGGGACATCATCAAACTAACGCACATGGTGACCGTAAATATCCTAACAGCACATCCTATATATAATGCACTAGTGCAACTAATCAGTCAAGACAAACTGTACAGTTGACACAACAACCGTTCAGATGGGGTGTTCATGTTCATCTAGGTTGTGAACAACTATTTTTGTTCGCAAGTAACTGATAGAGTGATCTTTGGTTCGCCCGATGACGACCCACCCAATCTAAGTGCAGAACAACAGAACGTAGAACTTGTTTAATCTAACACGATTCTCATTTATAAAGGACAAATGTGTAATAACATGCAAAGCCAAGCTTTCAGTATATAACACTAACAATCTCCCACTTAAGCTTTCGCTTTTACAGTATAGTCATATCAATTCGTTATTCTGAAAGACCTATGTCGATCCTATTGCCATGCTCATGACTCCCATCCCTCCCACGTGTTTGATGAAGACCTTCCCCGGCAAACTCTTCGTGAAAGGATCAGGTAGGTTGTCCTCTGACGCAATCTTGGCAACATCAACGTCTCCTCTATCAACGATATCCCGAATCAGATGGTATTTGCGCTCTATGTGTTTGCTTGCCCTGTGTGCTCGAGGTTCTTTTGAGTTCGCTATTGCTCCACTGTTATCACAGTACACGGTGATAACACGTGACAAACTCGGTATAACCTCTAAGTCCACTAAGAAGTTCCTGAACCAAACTGCCTCTTTCGCTGCCTCTGAAGCTGCTATGTACTCGGCTTCCATGGTGGAGTCTGCCACGCATTTTTGCTTAGCACTCCTCCATGAAATGGCTCCACTTCCCAAGGTAAACACATAACCTGAGGTTGACTTACTTTCATCCCTATCTGACTGGAAATCAGAATCACTGTAACCCAGAGGTAACAAGTTGCCTGCACGGTACACTAACATGTATTCCTTAGTCCTTCTTTGGTACTTGAGTATATGCTTCACCGTAGACCAATGTTCCTGTCCTGGACTACTTTGATATCTAGATACCATGCCAACGACGTAGCTAATATCCGACCTAGTGCACAACATTGCATACATGAGACTTCCTACTGTCGAAGCATAAGGAACTGTCTTCATCTCCTCTATCTCCTTATACGTCTTAGGAGACATCTCCTTAGATAGAGGTATTCCATGTCTGAAAGGTAACATACCTTTCTTGGAATCCTGCATGCTGAATCTGGCCAAGACAGTATCTATGTATGAAGACTGGGATAAGCACAACATTCTCTTCTTACGGTCTCTAATGAGCCTAATACCAAGAATGTGTCCTGCTTCACCTAAGTCCTTCATATCAAACTACTTAGACAACCACACCTTTACGTCTGACAACTCCTTCTTACTATTTCCAATAAGCAGTATGTCATCTACGTAAAGCACAAAAAACACCACCACGCACCCACTAATTTTCTTGTAAACACAGTGCTCATCCGGACATTGAGTGAACCCGTACGACTGGATCACCTCATCAAAATGAATGTTCCAAGGTCTCGAAGCTTGCTTCAGTACATATATAGACTGATTAAGCTTACACAATAGATGCTCACGACCTTTAGCAATGAATCCCTCTGGTTGCTGCATATAGATGTCTTCCTGCAGGTTCCCATTAAGGAAAGTTGTCTTGACATCCATCTGCCAGACCTCATAGTCCATATGAGCGGCTACAGGCAAGAGAATCTGAATGGACGAAAGCATAGCTACTGGCGAAAAGGTCTCATCATAATCAATACCCTCGATCTGGTTATAACCTTTCGCAACAAGCCTAGCTTTGAAGGTTTGCACCTTCCCATCCGATCGTCTCTTTCTCTTATAGATCCACTTACATCCAATGGGTCGTACCCCCATCGGGTGGTTCTACAAGATCCCAGACTTGATTGGAGTCCATTAACCCCATTTCAGCTTTTATTGCAACATTCCATGAATCTTCATCTTTATCTTGGAGTGCCTCATTGTAAGTTCTTGGGTCCGATTCTAGGCCTCCTGGAACTGAGTCTGATGACTCTCCAAGACCTATCCATCAGTCGGGTAAATGAAAAACCCTCCCCCTGCGACGAGGCACAGTCTGCACTAGTACATTCTCAGTGTGCCGTGTTGCAGTATTATGTGATGTATCTACTAGCGCACTCAGTGGGGAACCATCGACTTCACCCCTTAACTCCTTTAAGACTAATCTACTCGCGGGCTTATGATTCATAATACAGTCTTCTCCCAAGAATCTTGCGTTCGTCGAAACGATCACCTTCTGATCCCCGGGACTATAAAATAATCCACCTTTCGTTTCCTTGGGATAGCCAATGAAAACTCGTGCTTCCGAACGCCTTTTCAATTTGCCAGGTTCCTGCACTAAAACGTGTGCAGGACTACCCCACACCCAACTATGTGAAAACCCGGGCTTGCGCCCTTTCCACAATTCTTAAGGAGTAATATCAACTGACTTCGATGGAACCAAGTTCAGAATGTACGATTCTGTTTCCAGCGCCATTCCCCAAAACGAATCTGGTAACCTTGAATAACTCATCATAGACCTAACCATCTCCATAAGAGTCGGGTGCTGGGTGCTGCCGGGGCGTGCCGGGTGCAGTCAGTTGGGATTCAATCCCAGCTTCCGATAAGTATGTCATGAACTCTCCAAAGAGGTATTCGCCACCTCGTTCAGAACGAAGTGACTTGATACATTTACCATGAAGCTTCTCCACAACCGCCCGATACTCCTTGAATTCCTCAAAGTATTTGAACTTGCGGTGCAACATATAAACGTACCAAATCTCGAGTAATCATCTATGAAAGACACATAGTACTCAAAACCTCCTCTAGCCTGGATCGACATAGGACCACACAAATCAGAATGAATCAATCCTAGCACTTCTTGGCTCTTATACCCCTTTGCCGTAAACGGCCTCTTAGCCATCTTACCTTCCAGGCAGGATTCACAAGTTGGATAGTGTTCTTCCAATGGACCGAGATGTGCACTGGCCACTAACTTTTGAATCCTCCTATGGTTGATGTGCCCTAGTCTAAGGTGCCACAAATATGCTTGATTCATCTGCGAAGACTCATTTCTCTTATTAGATGTAGTTATGACATTATTCAGTTCATTATATTGCACTGTGGGAGAGTTTGGTTTGAGCATATACAAATTGCCAACTAATGAACCACAACATATGCAACGATTTCCAAAATGAATAATAACCATGTCATCAAACGAAACTGAAAAACCATCCATAACGAGTTTAGAAACTGAAACAAGATTCTTTCTAAAACTAGGAACATAAAGACAATTTCTCAAAACCAAACTACTACTATCAAATGATAAAGTAATGTCTCCCACTGCAATAGCCGCCACTTTCGTAGCATTGCCCATGTAGATGGTGATCTCTCCCTCCCTAAGCCGTTTGGTTTCCTGGAACCCCTGCAATGAATTGCAGACATGATCAGTGGCTCCAGTATCTACACACCAGGTTCTGATAGATACAACCACTAAACATGTTTCTACGACATTAACGAGGGAGTTACATTTCTTGAAGAGAGGGCAGTCGACCTTCCATTGTCCTAACTTGTTGCACTTGTGGCATCTTCCTTTCGGTTTCTTTGCCACACATTGAGGGGCCGGTCGTGGGTTAACCGGAGCATCCTGTGCCTTCGCCTTTCCTGCAAGCTTCTTTCTCTTCCTGCCCTTATGTGGCCTGGAAGGTCTAGCATGCTCGGCGACTAGCACCTGAGGTGCCTGAGTGAAAAAGGCCTCCGCCGACTGTAGCTCTGCAAGCAGTTCTGAAGAGCCATATTGCATCTTGTGCAAGTTGTAGTTCAACCGGAACTAATCAAAGCTCTTTGTCAGAAATTGGAGCATAATATCAACCTGGGTTTCCCCGTCAATATAACCTCAAGCTCATTGAGCTGCGCCATAACCCTGAGGGCATGCTCCCTCACGGGTGTGCCCTCAGCCATGTGCGTGCTCATCAGAGCACTCAAATCCTCTTGCCTAGCAGCCCTAGACTGATGTCCGAACAGATCCTCGAGGTTGAGAAGTATATCTGCTGCAGTGTCCTTAGACTGATGCTGATGTTGAAGAACATTCGACATAGAAGCCAGAATGTAACACTTCGCCATCTCATTAGCCTTCTTCCACCGAGCATACTCCTCTTTCTCCTACTCAGAAGCATCAGCCGCCGCAACTGCCGGGCAAGCATCAGTGATAGCAAATTTATAACCCTCACCAGTCAACACTATGTCTAAGTTCCTCTTCCAATCAATGTAATTAGGACCAATAAGCTGATTTTCTTTTAGAATGACAGACAACGGATTGAACGACATGATGAATATCCTGAGAATCATGCAAATATTTTTACAAATTAAACACTTTTGAATTTAACTGCCAATACTGATATCCTCAAAACAATATTAACTTAAATTCACCGACATCTATTACACCTCGTGAGAATGCATGCTACGTGGGCCGCCCTACAAACTCGCATTTTGTAAGAGAAGGACTTTTCAAGGGCCCATTAATTTCCATAAGTCAAAACCAAATTCATGACGAACGAAATTAATAGTCGGTCTCCATTTGGCCATGCAATAAAATTCAGGGACCCCGAGGGGGGTTAATAAATTTAATCGCATTCTAATTGAATCCCATTTCTCGGTCCTAAGGTCGTCAAATTTGATTATACGTCATCCGAGGGAAAGCCCGTACGCTCTCATAAGATTTCCCCTAACTGTCTACTTTTAGAAATTTGTCCTGGTAATTTCCTACAATTAATTTTAGCAATGTCACCCGAGGGGGAGCCCATAACCGCAATTAATTGATTTACCGACAAATTAGAAATTGAGGCCTTAGGAATTTTACAATTAACTTTAATTTAAAATCCCTTCTCAAACTTAGTATTATTTTAATGAGAATTTTTAACTATTTATGCAATTCCAAATTAATCTACGTTAATGCAATAATTAATTGACATGCATATTAATTCATGCAATTCTAAATTAATCTATGTCAATGCAATAATTAATTAACATGTACAATAATTTATGCAATTCTAAATTAATCTATGCCAGTGCAATAATTAATTACATGCATAATTTATTGACACAATTCTAAATTAATCCTATGCATTACATAATTAATTAACATGCATAATTAGTCTTGCAATACTAAATTAATCCCATGAAAGAACATAATTAATAATCATGCATAAATAATAATGAATGGCATAATGAATTTAAATAAATAAATAAATCCACTATTATGGCCATTAAATATTGTGTCTCCTTAAACAAGAAAATTGTGACAGTTCTTTCCCTGTTCAACTGAAACTCCTTTAAGCAGTAGAATCCTAGTTGATCTTGTACTTCTTGGACATCAAGGCAAAACCTCTCGACCTTCCTGCAAGCCGCTGCCGACCGCCGCCACTGGCAGCCGCCGCCAGCCGGTGGTCGGAAATCTGATTTTTTTTTTTATTCTTCGAGGCTCGTTTATCTCTTGTGATCTCCCGGTCATCAACACACAATCACAACACAATAAATATAATTTACAAAATTACATAATCCGATCCTAGATCCAACGAATGGATGTACATGTTTTCTAAACAAATAATTAAATCTATTCGGTCAACCCCCGGGCAAATAATTATACAAACATTCATCCATAAATTCCTCGACATGTCCGGGGTTTAAAAACAAATTTAAAATCATACATCACATTCAACAACATTCATTAAACACATAGTTAACTATTTATCCGGCAAAATCGAGTTATGCAAATATAATCCAATATATGGCTGCATTTGAACACATCTTGTCAAATAAAGTCGTAAAAATTCGAACTTTGTACAAAAGGAATTAACCAAGTGCTCTGATACCACTTGTTGGGATCTGTGAGGATCTCTTTATGCACAAGTCACGAATTCAATAGCAAACGTAAACCTATGCGCAACGGATCTAAAGGTTTGACGTAGAAAACTTACGACTTAAAATTTATGTAGATCTGGTTGACCACGAACGGTTGACCGCAAATCAAGTCTTGGGTTGCACGAACAAGATCAGATCAAAACTGGATCAAACGAGTGCAAACAAATGTAGACGAACTTTGCAGCCAGGCGAGGCAGATTCCGACGGCGCGTGAGGGTGCATGCGGCGTCAGATGGCGACGACCTCAGCGGCGATGAAAAGCATTCGTCGAGACGGTCGTCTGGGTATGCTGTGCGTCTCAATCAGACCTCCGGTTAGTTCTGTAGGATAAAATTTATTTCGTCTCTGTTTACGTACAGATCTTATACTGTATTACTCAATACACCCTTCTTCAACTTGTACCAGTGGAACAACAAGAAAAAGATAAAGCTCGATGAGATCTAGAGAGAGAGAAAGAGGCGTGGGGCGTATATTATGAATAATGACATATAGTTTCCCTTCTCATGAGCTTAATGATGTATATATAGAGCTACAGTAGGGACCCTTATGAGATTAGGAATAGGGCTCCTTAATTAGTTAGACTAACTGTGGGCCAACCCCACTCCTCTAATTAATTAGATAATATTAATGGGCCACCAACATTATATTATTGCACTCTCTTTTCCTAGCCCAAATTACATATGAGACTCCAATAATAATTACACGATTTATCCCCCCACGTTTAAGATATAATGTCCATTAATTAATTCGATTACTGACAATAGAGAATTAATTAATTTATTATTATTTCACCGAAGCTAGCGTTCGTTCATCACATTTTTATTATGCCGGAACTTAATCCACCTGCAGGGTTTAGCATAACAATCCTTTATGAACTCACTCCGGAGACATCATCAAACTAATGCACATGGTGACCGTAAATATCCTAACAGCACATCCTATATATAATAATATTACCCAAAACAGTAGGAATATTGATCCAGTGAACTGAACCTCACCCAAGTGAATCAAAGTAATATATACTATATATATATATCTGCCTGTTTAATATCTTACGGGTTAAGAGAACACAGTAATTAACCGAGGCCTAGTTCATTTACGACGATCAGTATAAAATGAACTTCTCCTCTCTGGGATCCTATTCAAAACATAAATGTACTAGTGCAACTAATCAGTCTAGACAAACTGTACAGTTGACACTATAACCGTTCGGATGGGGTGTTCATGTCCATCTAGGTTGTGAACAACTATTCTTGTTCGCAAGTGACTGATAGAGTGATCTTCGGTTCGCCCTATGAAGACCCACCCTATCTAAGTGCAGAACAACAGAACGTAGAACTTGTTTAATCTAACAAGATTCTCATTTATAAAGGGCAAATGTGTAATAACATGTAAAGCCAAACTTTCAATATATAACATTAACAGCACCCTCACCCATAATGTATTTTGTTTTGTCAAAAGACCCCATCCCAGTTTCATCAGAAGTACGTTATTCATATGACGGAGGTTTTTAATGTCCAGCCCTCCCTGTCGCTTTGGTCGACACACGTTTTGCCAAGCGACTAGGTGAATCTTTCGTTTTCTTTCGGTTCCACCCCACACAAAGGCTCGACATCTTTTTTCGAGGTCATCGGTAATTCCACAGGGAAGCAAGGCGGATTGCATCGCATAGAAAGGCAGCATGCTAAGAATAGACTGAGTGAGGGTCGTTCGACCCGCCAAAGAGAGCAATTTCATGCGCCACCCTGATAGTCTGGACTCTACCTTTTCCAGGATATGTGCGTACGTATGCTTTGTTACGCGCCCATGGATTATAGACATGCCCAAGTACTTACTCAAATTAACCGTTAGTGTGAAATTTAAAAGGCCTGCAAGTCTGGCTTGTTCCTGGTGATGCACAATATTTGAGAAGAACACTTGCGTTTTTTCTAAACTTATTTTGAGACCCGAAGAGCCACAAAATATATACAGGACGTGCTTGAGGACACTAACCTGATCTTCTGAGGCCTCCATGAAGAGTAGCAGATCATCCGCATACATTAAAAAAGGTATCGTGACAGCCCCCCTTCCAATAGATATAGGTCGCCACTTTCGTTCCTCGACCGTCTTGCAAATAATTTGTGCCAATCATTCCATGCACAACACGAATAAATTGGGATATATAGGGTCACCTTGACGGATTCCTTGAGTAGGCAGAAATTCCTCGCACATACCTCCATTCCACAAGAGATTCATAGAGGCCGTACGAACACTAGCCATTAAGCCTGCAATTAGTTTGGCATGGAAGCCGACTAGTTTTAGCGTTTCTTCAATAAAATCCAACCACAGGTAATCATAGGCCTTCTCCAAGTCGATTTTAATCACCATATACCTTTTTATCCCCCGTTGATGTCGCATAGAGTGTATCAACTCTTGCGCGACAATAATGTTATCCGTGATCTGATGACTTGGGACAAAGCTGGCTTGTGCGGGGTGGATAAGAGTCGCTAAAGCTCCCTTCATCCGGTTTGCCAATACTTCGGTGAAGAGTTTGTAAATCACATTTAACAGGCTGATAGGTCTGAAGTGCTTCAACGTAGCCGGCTTTTCAATCTTGGGAATAAGAACTATCAACGTTTTATTCACCCTGTTAGGGACAAAGCCATTCTGCCACATTTTACGGATAAAGGCACTATACCGAAGGGCCGACCGTGTCCCAATTTTTCTTGAAAAATAAGGCATTTAATCCATCCATACCAGGAGCTTTAAGAGATTCCATGTGCTGCAGGGCGGAGTAGATTTCTCCGTCTGTAATGTCCTCGGCCATAGGGCTCAGTAGCACCGAGTCGCATCGTGGGAAAAGATTAGGTGCAACCTCATTGTTTAGGGGCTCCATTTGTGCAGTGTAAATATTTTGGAAATAATTCATTGCGATACGCTTGAGTGAGTCCTGGTCTGTTACCTGATTGCCAAGGTCATCCGCCAGCTCGACTATTCGTCCCCGCCTTCGACGATATTGAAGTTGTCTGTGGAAATATGATGTATTTCTATCCCTTAGGTAGGCCCATTCTCGGGAAGATTTTTGGAGCAAGAGTAATTCCTCTTGAAGGATCACATCATCCAGTTCTTTTCGTAGTTCTCGTTCCAGCGTAACTAGCCGTTCACTGACACAAATTGCCGACTTCTTTGAATTCCTCCTATGCGGGCCAAAAGTCTTATTTTTCTCCGAAAAATATTACCAAATATGGAAAAGTTCCAGTCCTTCGCCACAGTCGTAAATTTCGTCGCCACCTCAACATAGCAGCCATTCGGTTGCCAAGCATCTTTCAGCATGTCCAAGAAGCCGGGATGCAGTAACCATGCAGCAAGAAACCTAAAAGGTTTCGGACAGTGCGTCGAAAAATGTTGCCTCCCGCATCTTAGCATCAACGGGGAGTGGTCTGAGTGAGTTCTTGCAAGTTGGTAAACTCTCCCACTGTTAAATCTTTCCATCCAGGCTACATTAGCAATAAAACGGTCAAGTTTCTCAGCAATCGACCCACTAGGACCTTCACGAAACCAAGTATAAAGGTGGGTATCCGTGTCAACTTCTTGAAGGCTGTTATTGAAGATCCACTTGGCAAAGTCACTGCTGATATTACAAAAATTTGAAGAGCCTCCCGTTACAATTCATTTCAATACTTAAAATATATGTCAGAAGCTTGACATGATATTAAACTAAAGAATGATGAAAAAAAAAGAAAACAAAAGAAGATAATTAGATTAGAAAAATGCGAACAATGAAATAACAAAGCATACATGTTTTAGGACTAAGAATTTTTTTCCTCGTCCTAGAACTAAGCACAAAATTCATGGATCTCAAACTGCAACTAAAACAAATTCAAGCAATTTTTATAGCCATCCCAATACACAGTGCAACCAATTTATTAACTCAATATATCAATCTCAGGATGGAACATAACTGCTAAGACCTAAGAGGGAATTTTTGATCGAGTTCAATAAAACTAACCTAGCTATTTCAATCAATAAAAGAGAAAGGGAAAAAACAACACATAATAGAAACAAAAATTCTTATAATTGAGAAGTAATTTCCTGTTTGAATATGTGTGTATTTAATTTAGTGAGAAGGTATAAGAGCATTCTGGATTCCAAGTTTTGGTTTATCGGTTCACATGAGTGTTTTACTCTACCCATAATTTTCTTTTTCTTTTTTCATTTCTTTTTATACAAAGAGACCCCATGTGGTTCTCAATAATTAATTAATGCAAGTTCAAGACGACATCATTTTATTGGGCCCACTGAAAAAAAAAAAGAAATATAAAATCTGAATCATCTTCCATCTTCTTCCCTGTTAATTTTTCTCTAATTATGCCCCTTTTGCAAAGATTTTTTGTGATTATTATTATAATTCATCTTCACCACTAAAAACTTAGCCTGGGTAATTGCCTAGGCTCGCCCATATGTAAATCCTCCCCTGAATTCAAACACGACGACAAAACCCCAAATGCAAGTTGTATATATAATCTCTACTTCAACAAATCCCACATACAATGTTCATTAATAAAAATTCATAAATAATATACAACTGAATTAAAAAAAAAAAAATTCATCATTCGGACAGTCAATCACAAAAAAATATTATTATTCTATTTTTTCTGAATAATTTTTAAACTGAGGGTAAAAACTAAGATAATTGGGGATTTACCTTAAAAATGACATTTTTGTGAAAATTTTCGTCGTATTTTCTCACATCGGCACTCGGTTTGGCCCTCTTCTTGCTCGGTTATCCGTAGGTTCACCTTTAATTTTTCGTTTCTTAGCCTTTTCCTTAATTTTTTACTCATCGTTGTCTTCCTTGCTCGAGACTTCTTCACTTTCATTATCTTCTGTTTGAATTTCGTCCTCGACGTTGCCCCTTTTTCTAACATATCTTGTTTCTTTCCCTTACTACGTCCCCGTGAACTTTTGA
This sequence comes from Striga asiatica, assembly GCA_008636005.1. Taxonomy (NCBI): domain Eukaryota; kingdom Viridiplantae; phylum Streptophyta; class Magnoliopsida; order Lamiales; family Orobanchaceae; genus Striga; species Striga asiatica. Next base: position 267,613 of record BKCP01005084.1, read on the forward strand.
GGATTGTTGCCGGGGTCCGATTGAAAATGGTCAGAATCAGATGTGGAATCGGCCTTTTCATTTCTTTTATTGCGCGGCGACTTCCGGTAGTTCTTGGGTTTCATGTCTTTGTAGAATTGCTATTTTTTTAACAAGGGTAGGTTGTCTATTTGCTTGTATTTTTTAGAGACGAGAACTCGATCTGTGATGAGGAGATATCTTGGCGCCGGTTGGAGGACGTCTTCCAAACATAGTTTTTGCCATGTTTGAATTTACTTGAATAAGATTGAGTTTTGCAGTTGATGGATTGTGGTAGAGTTGGGAGAATTTGTGTTGACTTGGTGGACGTGGGCGTTTACTGAGTTGTAGGGTGAAGATTCTTACCATAAGCTTCGAGAGCCGTTTTTGGAAGCTGATAAGTTTCCCATTAGTTAAGCTAATTATTAATTGAATATGTAAATTATTGATACAAGAGATTTTTGGTAAAACTGCAAATGAAAACAAGAGTTCTTGCTATGATGCTATTATTTACAAAATGGTTTCATTTTTGTAATAAAATATGAAATGTCTTGTGTAGGGGTAATTTTCTCTATATATTAGGTATTCCAATTGGCAACATATTTATGTTGATGCCCAAATTGCTTTGTTTCCTTCCTTTGATGTGTTTGCAAGTCCAAGAACAACAAAGTTTTGTTGGTTTGCTTTTTTATTATTTATTGTTTTTCATTATTTACTGGTACTGCTTAAAAAAATCATGGAATCGAGACCGCAGGGCAGGTCGGGGCGGGTCGACCTGCCATGGAGTGGGCCAGGTCACGGGTTCGCTTTGCTGGAACTGTTGCGGGTCATGGGCCAGGCTGGGGCGGTGGGGCAGGTACACTAATACTACAGCCAAGTTCGGGTCCAAAACTACCCAGCCCGATCTGGTCTATTGCCATCCCTATCGCTGGCGAAGAGCAGTGAGCAGGTCGGCTGGGAAATGCGGTTCTCGACATTGACAACACTGTGAAAATTCGGCAGAGATGTTGGACCGGTCCACATTCACCAACAATTTATTAATTTTTATTATATAATTATTTCAATATAATAATTAATTTTTTTTATTATTTAATTCAATATTTCAATTGACTAATTTGTGGCATTGATCTAAACAAAATTAATGACTAAGATTGACTCTCAATACTCATTTTAAGGAGTGGTCTCATTGGATCCACCCTATATATATATATATATATATATATATATATATATATATATATATATATATATATATATATATATATATATATATATATATATATATATATATATATATATATATATATATATATATATATATATATATATATATATATATATATATATATATATATATATATATATATATATATATATATATATATATATATATATATATATATATATATATATATATATATATATATATATATATATATATATATATATATATATATATATATATATATATATATATATATATATATATATATATATATATATATATATATATATATATATATATATATATATATATATATATATATATATATATATATATATATATATATATATATATATATATATATATATATATATATATATATATATATATATATATATATATATATATATATATATATATATATATATATATATATATATATA
>BKCP01005084.1:276399-297068 GCA_008636005.1 Striga asiatica
TTATTTATTGTTTGTACCCCTATTTGGTTTGGTTTTTTGTTCAGGAGGATGAAGAATGGCATTTTTCTGTTTTTTTGTTTGTTTGTTTGATTTTATTTTCTGTGGTCTGTCTTCCATAGATCCTAATAGTGAATTGTTTACAGTAACTTTGTGGTGTGGTGGAAAATTTGAAAGAGAAGATTTTGTTCAGTATAAGGGAGGGTCTAAAATGATATTTGATTTTGTCCATATGAGGTCCTTGACTCAGTTGAAATTGAACAAAATGTCTGGCAAATTTCGGGTTGTTGATAGTAGGAAGTACTTCTTATTGGTGGGTTGCAGTTTCAAGAAGTTGGGTGGGGATGATGATATTATAATATGGGATTTATGTCATGTCGGTTTTGCTATGGAGCGATCGGATGGCTCGGCTTATGGAGCCATCCATAGTTATTCACAAATGGTGTATTGACACGTGTCCCGCAATAAATACATATTGGACGTGTCAATACATAAAGTTATGGATGGCTCCATAAGGGAGCCATCCGATGGCTCCATAGATCTTCTGCATGTCATAAATCCAATAGAGAAATGACTTTGTATGTTGAAAATGAAAGTACGTTAATTCCTTCTAGTTTGTCCACGGATTGGGGATGGTTTAGCTTTGACTCTGATTGTGATAGTGGGAGTGGTTCTGAGAGTGGGAGTTATTCTGAGAGTGGGAATGGTAGTGGTTCTGAGAGTGAAAATAGTAGTTGTTGGGAGAGTGGGAAGGGTAGTGGTTCTGAAAGTGAAAGTGAGAGTGGCAAGTCTGTTGTTAAGGATTTAGATGTCCAAGAAAAAGAAAATGAATATAGTGAACCAGAGGGGCATGAAGAGGATGATGAGTTTCTTGATAATGATTATCAATTCTCATATAGTTGTAGTGATGATGATGCATTGTTTAGTGAAAATGTGGATACAGGGGCTAGTGGTGGGAATGAGACAAATTCTTGTAGTGATAGTGATGATTATGTAGTTGATGTTCCTTCTGATCTAGATGAAGGGAAGGCTAGTGATAATGATAATGTGGAGCCCCCAGTTATTAATTCTAGTCAAGTGTGGAATCTTGTGTTTGATATTGGGATAGTGTTTGGTACTAAAGAAGAATTTAGAAAAGCCATCCAGTAACATGCAGTTAAAACTAACAGAAACCTTAAGGTAGAAACAAATGATAGGATAAGAGTGTATGTAAGATGTGCAGATGAAGAATGTAATTAGAAGATTACCCTTATGAAAATGAAGGATCAAGCCAGTTTCAAATTAGGGGATACAGTTGAAATGTTTGATGTTAAGAACATCAAATCAAAGTGGTAAAGTGAAAAGTTCATAAGCCATTTTCAAACAGATCCTAAAAGAAGTGTTAAAGGCGGGAGACTTGATATTATTACCAACCTTAATGTTAATATATCAAAGGGTCAGACCTATAGGGTGGCACAACTTGAGGGTGAACCTGATGATCAGTGTTTCCAATTGTGGGATTATGCAAAGGAGTTGAGAACTTCAAACCCAAGGTCAACTGTTGTTCTTTCTACTGAGAAGGTTGATAGTGAAGAGAGATTCCACAAATTTTATCTGAGAGAGGGGTTCAAGTCTAGGTGTAAACAATTGTTGGTGTAGATGGCTGCCATTTAAAGGTTTACACATAGAGGGATACTCTTGACTACAGTACTTGTAGACCAAAACAACACCTTGCTTCCCATTGCCTTTATTGTAGTAAAGATTGAGTGTTTTAAGACATAGGGATGGTTTCCCAACATTTTGAAGATAGATTTAGGCATTTTTAGGCCTGAGCAATATACCTTTATTTTTGATAAGCAGAGAGCCTTTTCAAAGCCTTTGATGTTGTCTTCCCCTAGGGCCACTCGTAGATTCTATGTGAGGCGTCTACACAACAATTTTTTGAAGGTTAGTTTTAGGGGTTTGTCCTACAAGCATGCTATGTGGAGATCAACAAAAGCAACCACTGTGGGTGAATTTAATGCCATGATGCTTCAGATTAAGAAAATGACTGATGATGCTTTTAATTGGTTACTTGATAAACCACCACAACAATGGTCAAAAGCTTTTTTTTTATTTATTTTTTTTTTTCTGAATTGCCAAAGTGTGACATGTTGCTCAATAATGTGTGTGAAAAATTTAGCAGCAGCATTCTTGAAGCTAGGGAAAAAGCCCATTATCACTATGCTTGAGTCGATTAGAGAATACATATGCATTAAAATGTAGAAAAAAAGAGATAAGGCAGAGCTGAATTGGAAGAACAGGATTTTACCTAACTTAAACATGGTCCTTTAGAAACACTTGTCATATGTATCTGACTGCAAGCCAATTAAATGTGATGATAGGCACTAACAGATTAAGTGTTATGATGGAACACATATTACTGTTGATTTGGAGAAAAGACTTTGCAGTTGTAGGGTATGAGATTTAGGGGCATCCCTTGACGCCAGCTTGTAGTGCCATACTAGCTCAGAACTTAGTGCATGCTGATTTGTTGATGACTTCTATTCACAAGAGTGTTATAGGAACAAATGTTCGTTCCATCACTATGGAGACAAACCCTTTTTGTTCACCTTTTACCTCTCAACTTTGGGAAGGGTGCTGGCAGGCCTTCAAAGGCAAGAAGAAGAGAGCCAGAAGAGACTCAAAAGAAATGGAGAAGTAGCAATCAAATTAAAGAGGCAACGACCAATTGTGAGATACAAACAATGTGGCTTTGTTGGGCACAATGCAATAACTTGTCAAAAAATAAATGAGCAAGAAATGAACACTCAAATCCAATTAATTCAAGAAGTGGGCCAACATCCCATTGAAGAGGGCTTTCGATACAATTGTAAGTTATGTTTTTTTATTAATATTTAAAACTTATGTTCTTGTTATTATAAGATTATGTGAGTTAACATTATGTGATTGTAATTGATCCATTTTTTTAATGCAGCTTGAAAGAAAAAGATCTTAAGCTGCTAAAAGGGCTAAGATGACCAAAGTTGGAACAAGACAATCATCAAATGTAAGTGTTGATTTCATTCATTGTTGCTATCAATTTCTCTTTAAAAACCAATGCTTGCTAACCATATTTTTTTGACTTTATTCATTTCAGAAGTAGATGATGTTCATCTGGAGTCCCTTGGTCCTTTATGTGAGGAGTACCAAATCCCTAGAGTTGCCAATCAGAAAGGGCCTACCCTTCACCAGCAACTGCAAGGTTCAATGGCATCAAGACAAGGAAAATAATTGTGTTTTGTGTATATTGTTTGTGGGAACTAATTTGTTTTGTTAAACTACTTTTGTAAATCCCCGGGTGATTATGAATGGTAAACATGCTATATAGATTGTAAAGGTGATGTATTTAGGTGATTATTGGATTATGACATTGCCAAACAAGTGATGGGTGGTTTTGGCATTGGACTGAAATGGTTGTAATGGATTGTCACGTTCTGTAATGGATTATGATATGATGTAATTGGTGTTTTCGCTACCATGTTTATGGGCAAAGAAATTTTCGTTACCAGTTTGTGTTGATGGTTTATGTGGTTTATGGATTTTCCTTTATTGTGATGGTTTATATGTACAATAGTTGACCTATGTATAACAGGTTTATTGCCTTTATTTGTGGTTTATATGATTTACCTAGTTAATGAGATGGTTTTTAGTTATGAATTTGCCTTTATTTATTGTTGAGGAGCCGATGTTACAAAGGCAGCAATTTTTTATGTTTTTACTTGTTGAACACATTGTCAAGCTAAGGTGTGTTTATTGATTATTGCTACCAGTTTTTGTGTTTATTGATTGCTCAACATGTTGTCAAGCTAAGGTGTGTTGCTAGCATATTAATGTGTTCATGGTTTATGGCTACCATGTTTATGGTTTATGAGTTGCATTATCAATAATGCACATTTCACAAGCCAATGCAAACTATTTGAGGAACTTTGAAGTCTCATAAACATGGCATAAACGCTTGAAATTTGAATCACACACAAGACAATTCATTCCAACAAATAAAAATTACAACAAAGAAGTTCATGGTTCATCAAACCTAACAAATCTACTTCAACAAACTGCTAAAACAAAGTCGAGTACAAAAACTACTAAAACTACCATTTTCATTTCATATTCCTAACAAATTGCTAAACTAACAGTTGTTCTTTGAGAACAGGTAGAAGAACAGAGTCACAACCCACTATCTTGGCCCTGGCCAATAGTCTAAATTCCAGTCCCGACATCCAAATTTTGGTCTTTTTATTGGACTTCATCTTCATTTGACAAATCGAGTTCTCTAACTCCAGTTTCTTCTTCAATTCAACCAATCTCATGTTTTTATCTCGTAATTCTTCATTCTCAGCACGCAAATCATTTGACTTTCGCAATAATCCAGGAATAATTTTATTCGACCTTTTACAAATAGGTGGATCTACCTAAGAGAAGAACTAACACTCTTCTCTCTACAGATTAAGAAAATGAATGTTTTTTTGTAAAAAAAAGGAACCAAACGGAAATGAAAATGATTCATCAATTACCTCATACTCAATGCACAAACAAAATTGACGCCCAGGATTTTCAGTCGTCCAAGAGGTTCGAATAACTGCTCTTTGGCCGCAATAGTAGTATATATGATCTACGACATATGAGTTTTCTGACATTTTTGAGAGAAATTCGAAATTGGGCAAATTGGGGATTAGAATATCCAATTTAAGCAAGAATATTATTTTGATGGCCCCGGAGTATGCGTGGAGTGGCTGTGGTGGTGCATTGGCCGGGGCAGGTTTGCTAGTCCAGGTGGAATTTTAAGAACTAGGGTCCGAATCGCGTGTGAATGTTTGCCGAGTTGTACGGAAGGTGGGTGTGTAGCCCCGCGGGGAGGGCGTTTTTATTTTTAGGTTTTGTTGTGTTTTCTTTCTCCTTTTTGTGGGTTGTTTTTAGAGTGTTGGGTGTTGTTGTTGATTTGTGTTGTGCTTTTCTGTGTTGTAGGTTGGGCTCGGATCTTCTGTTGGGAGTTTCCTCCTCCGTTTGTGTAAATACGTGTTTTTATCTATAAAATTCTATCGTTTCCAAAAATAAATAAAATAAAAATAAGGCGAATAATTTGACATTTTTGTATTTTTTATCTGGTATGGTATTGATGTAGCGCAGCAGACGAAATAGGGAACGAGATGAAAATCTCAAGAGAATTCTTATTTCTGTTCCATAAAAACTAAAACTGAAAGAACGTACAAGCCAGAGAATAAAAGAGAAGTTCCCTAACTTGCTAGGTAACTAAATAATTATTTCCCAAATAATCTAAACAAACTAGATATGGAATAAGAGCATAATAAATAATAGAATAAAAATAAGGATAAATAATCATATCAAAGCCGGAAGACGGTCGTAGGTGTCCATAAATGCCAATGCGAGCTCGTCTCCATCATCCTCCCCCGGTTGAAGAGGATTCGCCCTCGAATCCGAAGCGAGCTCGTCTCCGTCCGAGTTATCCCCTAAAAATGGAGCCAAATGTTTGACGTTAAAAACGTCCGCCGTACGAATATGGGATGGAAGCCGCAAGCGATACGCATTCGGGTTGATCTTCTCTAAAATCTCCACCGGACCAATCTTACGGGCCGCCAATTTGTTGTACTCATGAGCGGGGAAACGATCTTTCGTCAAAACAGCCCACACGAAGTCCCCGACCTCGAACTCAACATGCCTCCTCCGCGAGTCCGCATGGCGTTTGTATGCCGCCGTCGCCTCCTCCAAGTGGGCACGAGCCGTAACATGAGTACGCTGAAGCTCCGCCATGAGCTCCTCAGCCTTGCGATCGGGCACCACCGTCGCCGGCAAAGCAAGCAGGTCCGCGGCTCCCCGTGGCCGAACGGAATAAACCACCTCGAAGGGTGAAAAACCGGTAGCGCGGCTCACGACCGAATTATGTGCGAATTCGGCCTGTGAAAGCCGTTGGTCCCAGCACTTCAAATTTTCACCAACCAAACACCGCAATAAATTGCCGAGAGAGCGATTGACAGCCTCTGTCTAGCCGTCTGTCTGCGGATGATAAGCACTACTGAAGGCCAACTGGGTATTGGCCAGGCGCCACAAACTACGCCAGAAAAAACTCAAAAACCGAGTGTCCCGATCAGAAACAATAGAAGACGGAAGACCATGCAAACGATAAACCTCTCGAAAAAATAAGTGCGCCACATGCACAGCATCAGTGGTCTGTTTGCACGGAATGAAATGCACCATCTTAGAGAAACGATCGACCAAGACAAAGACAGAATCGTGACCACGTTGAGTGCGCGGTAAGCCAAGGACGAAGTCCATACTAATAGCACACCATGGCTGAGAGGGAATGGGTAACGGCCGATATAGCCCGGCATTAGTAGCGCCGCCCTTAGACACATTACAAACACGACATCGAGCAACAAAACGAGCAACATCCTGCCTCAAAGATGGCCAAAAAAAAGAACGACTTACCAGGGCTATAGAACGGTCACGGCCCACGTGCCCCGAACCGTGGAGGTCGGCCACCAACTTGACCCGAAGACTACAATCGGGGACACAAAGACAGACGCCCCGAAAAAGAAAGCCGTCAGCCATCAAATAATCCTCGCAAGGGCCCGAAGCTAGCTGAGTGAGAATAGGACCGAAAAACGGGTCTGAGGCGTACAGGTCGAGAAGGAGATCGAACCCCACCACCGAAACTCGCAAATCCGTGAGCACCAAAGACCGCCGGCTCAATGCATCAGCCACACGATTAGACGTCCCCGAACGGTGTTTTAAGACGAATGTAAACTGCTGTAAATAAGATGCCCACGTTGCATGGCGGGCCGAGATATTGTCCTGCGAGGCCAAATGGCGTAAAGCTTCATGATCAGAGAACAAGATAAATTCCTGCTGGAAGAGATAATGACGCCAGTAATGGACGGCACGAAACACTGCATAGAACTCGACATCGTAGGTGCTGTACCGAAGGCGAGGACCCGAGAGCTTTTCGCTAAAGAAGGCAACTGGACGTGAATCCTGGCTCAACACCGCTCCAATGCCGACCTTGGATGCATCACAAGAGAGCTCAAAGGGGCGACTAAAATCAGGCAGTACCAAAACCGGGGCCGTTGTCAGCTTAGCTTTGATAAGAGCAAACGCCTCAGCAGCCTGCGGGGTCCAGGTGAACGTCTACCCGTTAAGACAACTCGTAATAGGAGCCGTAATGGAGCTAAAATGACTAATGAAACGCCTATAGAAAGATGCCAACCCATGAAAACTGTGGGCCTCGGTGAAAGAGGTCGGAGTCGGCCAATCACGAATGGCAGCGATCTTACCATCATCAACACGAATCCCGTCAGCTGAAATAACGAACCCTAAGAATAACACTGAAGAGACCATAAAAAAACACTTCTTAGGAGCCGCATAGAATGACTCAGCACGAAGAATCAACAGAACGGAGCGGACATGGTCAAGGTGCTCCTCCACAGATCGACTATAGATAAGTATGTCATCGAAATAAACGACGACACACTTCCCGATGAGATCCCGCAAGGCCTGATTCATCACCCGCATGAATGTACTGGGTGCATTAGAGAGACCGAAGGGCATAACCAGCCATTCAAAAAGGCCCTCCCGGATCTTGAAAGCAGTCTTCCACTCATCTCCCGGTCGAATGCGAATCTGATGGTACCCACTTCGCAAATCCAATTTAGTAAAAACCGATGCCCCGTGCAACTGGTCTAAGAGATCATCGAGACGTGGAATTGGAAACCGATAGCGCACGGTTATCTTGTTAATTGCCCGACTGTCAACACACATACGCCAGGACTGATCTTTTTTTGGAATGAGCAATGCCGGGACAGCACACGGACTAAGACTACGTTGAACGACACCTCGTTGAAGCAGGTCCTCTACCTGACGCCGTAGCTCCTCGTGTTCAGCTGGACTCATACGATAATGCGGCCTGTTGGGAAGCGAAGCGCCCGGCACCAAATCAATATGGTGTTGTATGTCCCGCAGAGGAGGGAGTCCAGATGGCAGCTCATCCGGAAAGACGTCAGAAAACTCGTCCAATAAAGACTGCATAGTGGCGGGAGGACGATGCTCGATGGACAAATCCAACCCCACAAGAAGAAGAACAACCGGCGCCCCGTCCAGTTCCCGAACAAAAGCCGCTCGAGACAAAAGAATAGGTGAGGAGGGAGCCACCGACACTGGCCGAGGCGGGGACGGATGCAAGACAATCCGAACGCCGTCACTCACGAAGCTATACGTGTTCATCCGACCGTCATGAGTAGCCGCCCTATCAAATTGCCACGGTCTCCCCAAAAGAATGTGACAAGCGTCCATGGGAACGACATCACACCACGCCGAGTCCTTGTATGTAGCCCCTATCGAAAAAGTCAACAACACACGGCGGTCCACAGTTATATTGTTGCCACGTTGAATCCACGCTAACGTGTATGGATGAGGATGTGGTTCTGTAGACAAATGAAGTCGCTCTACCGCGTCCTTGGCCACCACGTTCTCGCACGAGCCCGAGTCAATAATAAAACGACATACTCTACCGTCGACAGTACAAGTGGACTCAAAAATGTTGTGGCGCTGGACTGAGTCATCCGAAGCTACCCGGGGTGACAAGCAAGAACGGCGAAGAACAAGGGCACGACCGATATCTCCGTTCAAATGTTCCTCGGGCATCTCCGGTTCTTCGTCAAAAATAGGGCCTGAATCATAAATATCACCCTCGTCCACGTCGTTTCCCGTCCCGACAATTAAGTCCCGTGATCCACCTCGACGAGGACAAACAGCCTGCCTGTGGCCCGCTTCTCCACACGCGAAACACCGTAAGCCGCCGCTCTGCCGAGAGCCCGCCCCTCCAGCCTGTGAACCGACCCTAGCCGCCACGGATGGCAAAGTTGCTGAAGGACCTGCGCTCGCAGGCCCGGTGCTGCGATCGGGACCCATACCGTCTGTCTGTTTTCCTAAGCTCGCCGCCGAACCCAGTGACTGAAACACGGTCGGGCCCGTTCGACGCGCTCCTTGCTGCTCCACAAGAAGAGCACGCTGATGAGCATCAGACACGGTTTCCGGATTAAAGAGGTTGAGAGTATCTCGGATCGCCAACCGTAGGCCGCCAATATAGCGAGAAACCAATTGTTCGTTCGTCTCTCGAATATCCACGCGATTGAGAAGGCGGTAAAAATCATCAGTATACTCGTTCACAGATCGGGCTCCTTGGCGAAGGTTCTGAAGCTGCTGGTACATGGTGCGAGTAAAATTAAATGGTAGAAACTCACGTTGTATATGCTTGCAAAATTTACCCCACGAAGAAACCCTCGGTTTCCCGAGCCTCCGCCGCGTTTCCTTGTGAGTCTGCCACCACGCGGCAGCCCTACCGCGCAGACGTGTGGCGACGAGGCCCACACGACGATCATCCGGCACTTCTTTGTACTCGAGGATAGAATCTACCGCGGCCATCCAATCGAGAAACTCCGCCGCGTCGAGACCACCCGTGAACTCCGGAATATCGATACGAAAGGAGGCCTCCCAACGGTGGTCGCCACCTCCCATCTCCTCCCGCTGAGCCCTGCGGTCTCCAAACGGATTCTCCTCTGACACGGTGTCGGTGTCATCATCGTCATGGTCCTCTTCGCCGAACGGTGGTGGTGAACGATGGCGGGGCGCCCCGCCGAAGCCTCGTCCGCCTCGACCACCGCGTTGTCCCCCGCGACCGCCGCGTCTGTCAGCCGTGTCGCGGTTTCCTCGCTCGCCGTTCAGGCCGGTGTTGAAGGCCAGTGTCAGATCCTCGATCCTCGAAGTGAGATCGACCATCAGACGGTCCGACGCCTCAGCCCGTCGTAGCAGGGCCTCGATCGCGGCGTCCCGTCTATCGTCAACGTCATTTCGCTTCGGAGGCATCTCGGAACGTACCTGGTCTCTTGATACCAACTGATGTAGCGCAGCAGATGAAATAGGGAACGAGATGAAAATCTCAAGAGAATTCTTATTTCTGTTCCATAAAAACTAAAACTGAAAGAACGTACAAGCCAGAGAATAAAAGAGAAGTTCCCTAACTTGCTAGGTAACTAAATAATTATTTCCCAAATAATCTAAACAAACTAGATATGGAATAAGAGCATAATAAATAATAGAATAAAAATAAGGATAAATAATCATATCAAAGCCGGAAGACGGTCGTAGGTGTCCATAAATGCCAATGCGAGCTCGTCTCCATCAGGTATTCAGCAAATTAAGTGACAAATGATCAGGAATTCCTGGTGAAATTCTTTTTATGCCATAATTCTAGTACCAAAGAAAAAAAAAATAAAAGGAGATAAAACAAACGATCACTCGCGCCGCCCTCGAATTGGATTATCTAATAATTGATCAGGTAACTATCAATTTCTCCTTTTAGGCATCCAATTTGAATTTTGTTTTCATAATTTAACAAAATAATTGGCTGGGGATAGGGACATTAGTCCAATGAGTTGAAAGTCAGATTGTAATATTTAACGTAACATATTAATATTTGATTCATTATAGTGTTAATCCAAAAATTGATATCGTACGTGCATCTTGCTGAGTCCAAAAAGGTGGGTACTGGGCAGATTTCATTACTTATGGATGAGCAAGGGAATTATATGTCTACTAGTACTCCATCACATGCAAATGGTACATAAAGTAATAATATGAAAAATTATTTAAAAAGGCTAATACTTATATAATATATATTGTTTTTATAAAAAGACGTACAATAAGAAATTAAATAGTGATATGTATTACATTATATGATTTAATCATTATATGAATAAAAAGTTATATAATTTTTGTTAATAAATGTCTAGTTTGAAATAATAATTAAAATAATAATAACAAGAAATAGAATTGTTATAGTTATATGTAATGTTACAATTATATTCTATATTGATGCAACAAACACATTAATTTTAACCAAATTATTTTTTTTTTTAAATTTTAATAATGTTGGAAACATTGCAAGTTGAAGAGAAATAATATGCTACTAAACTAATCTACGCCCCTACCCGAGTCTTTCGGAATCTCCGACCTGGTCTCTCAGATATTTGCCTATCACTCCGTCTCTGGTGGTGGTCGCCGGCCCACTTTATCTTCCCTCTAGCCATGGATGTCTGCTGGTCCGTTGGGGTCTTGGTCTCGTGCCTTCAGCTCCGCGCCCTTCGAGGGGCATCCATTCGACTGTCGATAGCCAGGGGTGTTCCCCTCTTCGGTCTCGTTTTTGAACCATCCGGTGTTTCATAGCGGCACCCACCCTCTTTCCCTAGTGTTGAAATTCTTCAGAACATATATCTTGATCGAGGATTGACTCATTGCCAGATCTATCTAGGTAGTTTGAGCTCGGCTGCAGTTTTTTGGTCTAGGGTCTTGGTTTGCTGATTGGTTGGGTTTCTGTGCTGTGGTATGTGAGTTGGTTTTTGGTTTGGGAGGTTGTTCGGTTTGCTCGCTAGGTTTAAGGGAGGTCTTATTCTACTTGTTTATTAGGTGTGTGTGATTTTTTGTCTTTCTTTGTTTTTTGTTTTGTTTAGTCTAGTGGTGTCTGGTTTGTAGTCTCCTATATAGAGTTGGTGTCTCATTTTTCGGGTTTTGTTTTGTGGTTGTTTATCTCCTTCATGGAGTCTGTACCCTCTTGTGTAATTACAAAGAGTGTTGGTCCAAACTTTGTTCTGGTTCTTTTGGTGTCAGTTGACACCTTAATTGCGGTTTTAATCATTAATTCTGTATGGCACCTGATTTTGATCCTTTGTAATTGTATAACATCTCAAAACTGGTCCCGAAAATCTGAATAAGATGAAAAGCTTGGATTTCGTTTTCCAATACCTTGAGGTAATTTTAATTTGGTAGATTTTTTTTTTTTCTTTTCATTTTGATAGAAAAATTATTTATTCTAATATGTTATCTAAATTATTTCTTTGATAGGGTGGACGTCTTTACGCCACAGCTCCCGCAGGTTTGCTGCCAAAATTTGATAAACTCAATTTGGAGAAAACCCAAGATTATGCATTAACTTGGTTCAAGAAAGTACCCGACCACAACATCTACAAGACCGTACCAAATTATTATAAATTTTATTTTACAAAAGAACACAATTGGTTATAGCTGAGACGAATTCATCACAAGATACGTCTTCAACTTCAAAAATTTCAGTGAATTGAACCATGGATGCATTATTAACCCAACTTTGCTAATTGGTAAGATTTCTTTAAGATTATTTTTATTACTTTTTATAATATTGAACTATTTTAATAACTATATAAATTATTATTTTTTAGACGCATCGTGATGTACAAAAAACGTACAACCCACGATGTCGAAAGGTGTTGATAAATGATTCATTGAGGATATCCTTGAAGACTTGAGATTTGTTGAAATTTTTATTAGTTCTACACATTACAATGTTTCGATTTAGAAATAATTATTTAATTATTATTATATATATTGATAATTTTATTTCCAGCAGCTATCAAATTACATGCACTTTGTGGGAGAGTTATTTGATAAACTAGTAGAGGCTTACAAGGATTATACTCCTTCCGATGTTCGAGTTGTAATCATCTAAATGTGTCCCGACAATGAATAAGTATTTCTTCCCGGCGGTTGACAACATCTTATGAGCCTTAATCAAAGTAGTGGACCATCGAGGAAAAATTTCTCATTTGGTGGCAATCTGTTATGTTTGGTGGTAATTTTAGACAAATACTCCGTTGTCCCTAAAGGCATTCGAAGTGACATAGTGAATGTGACCTCAATTCATCCAGGTTATGGCGAGATTGTATCGTTATGAGACTAACTCGAAATATGAGGCATTCAAGCCTTGGTGGGAGTGATGAATTAAATGACTTGAGACTCTTCTCAGAGTGAATTGAAAGCATTAGCGACAATACAGTCGGTGGATCGAACGACAGCTGTGCCGATATAGACATTCCCGATGATATTCTTCAGAAATCACAAGACGATCCTATTACTACTATTGTTGAGAGTACCTACCTTATGTTCATGAGTTCATGAGACAATCTTAGCTATCTCAAAGACAGGGTCATACTCGCTCCCACACATGATGTCGTTGAGTCTGTTAATGAGTACATGAGCTCATTGAACACCTCCGACGGAAGGACTTATTTGAGTTCGGACACTGCTTGCAGTCAGATGCTGGATGGCTCTCTTTACGATTTTCATGCTCCTGAATTTCTCAATGGGATTATGTGGTCGGGACTTCCGAATCATAAATTGCACTTGAAGGTCGGCACTCCAGTGAGGTTGTTGAGAAACAATTATCACTCCATTGGGTTGTGCAACGGTACATGTTTGGTTATTACTAAGCTCTGCTACCATGTCCTCGAATGTAAAATTTTAACCGGTGCCAGAACTGGTGATAAGGTTCTTATTCATAGGCTCATAATCACACCATCCGATTTGAGATATACCGTTCAAATTTCAGCACAGGCAATTTCCGCTCATAGTTTTCTATGCTATGACACTCAATAAGAGTCAAGGTGAGTCTCTGCCGCATTTTGGCAATATGTTATTAATGTTGATAATTAAGATTCTATTGTAACATAAAATATGCACAATTAATTTTCAATTTTTTTTTATTATATTTGTAAATTTATCGTGCATATTCAAACAATACTTTCTAAAAAGAAAATATATTTAAGAAACGTCGTTTTCAGGAATGTTGTATGGTTGGTTACCAAAATAATAAGAAATTGCAGTGATTTGTAATTAATATGAAGATTCTAATTTTTATTGCGACAATTATCACTAAATAATTTTTAAAATTAATACTACTTTATTTATATAGAAAACTAGTACGTACCCCTTGCGATGCACGGGAGAGAGATATTAAATGAATTATTTTCACATGCTCTGTCCGTTTTAAGTCTGAGAAGGGTTATTATCCATTTTCTACCTATTTTAATCACCGTTAAGTCTCGTTTAAGTTTGAAAAGAGTTATCATCTATTTTCCACCTCTTTTAATCACCGTTAAATCTAAAAAAATAGGGTTGTAATCTATTTTTCACATCTTTTAGTCAGAACATTAAACGTGAGCATGTTAGGGCTAACTTGTAAAATAATTAATATATTATCTCACTAACACATTTATATTAATATAAATTTAATTTTATTATATATATATTTATTCCTTGATATACGAGAAAATAACAATTTTACTTATTTTTATTCACTATATAATAGTTAATTATTAAACTCTGTTGCCATATAATGTCATTATTATTTATAAAGTTATACAAGTTGCACGTCTTCTTGTTCTTTTTATTTTATGTAATGAAATATATTTAATGCACGTTAGTATTATTTATATAAGTAATCAATTTAAAATATGTAAATACATTTAAAATTAAATAGTGTATATATAATGTACAAAATATACACATATATGTTTTTAGAATTTAATTTTTATACTAATTAAACAACTTTGATTTAAGAAAAGCCACGAACTCAATCTTTTCTAATATCAATATTTTTCTAATTTGCATTGTAATGATTATTCTTATTATATATATAGATTAGATTTTTTACGACACCAACCAAACTAAATATCACAACAACCAAGTAACAATTATGAAAAAACCCATAACACAACAACTATCAATTAAATTTGGTAATAGAAAAATTACATACATATATATACAAATATGAGGATTCTATATTTCTATGTATACACCACGTGTATATTTTGTTAAGGTATATTGGAATGTTCAATTTCATAGCATGATAACGATCAGTCTTAAAAAATCGAAAATCTTATTTAAATGCCATATTTTTCTGTTAAAAAAAAAGTTCCCATAAAAAATAATTATATCATAGAAAATTGATTGTGTAATTGAACAAATTTCTTTAATGAAGCCCGATTTTCTGTACAAAAATAAAGCAACAACTTCCACATTTTAAGAAAATCAATTAATGTTGGTCCGTTTTTGCTAAGAAAATAATAAATTAATAAATTTTAATTAATAGAAAGTAATTAATGATGAGAGAATTTGATTATATCTGTTTTTAAAAATCGTAACAAAAAAATAAATATTAAACAAAACTGTATAATACGAAAATAGTAATGGCAGTAAATGTTGTTGACTTTTCTAGCTACTAAATTTGGTAAATAGGACTCCCTTTAATATAAGTATAGATTTGAAAACGTGCATATCGAAACAATTAATGCATATATTTAAAAAGTTTCCAAAAATGGTATGCAATAAATGCTTTCCTAAATTTTTGGCTACTATTTTTAATAAATGGTAATTCTTATATATATATATATATATATATATATATATTGTGCTATTAACCGGATTGGACGATTTACAATAGGTAGATATAATTTAATTTTCACTTTTTATAAATATTAAATTAATTTTTACTATATTCCCTTTAATAGTAAGTCAACTTATTTACTTACAAAGTCAAAGTTACTATTTTAAATTATTCCATTAACCACTTTCAACGGATATAGATAGATATATGTGGCAAATATTATAACCAACATTTAATTAAAAGAATTGTAATTTATATTATTTTTAAGTTAAAAAATATTAATTTTTAATTCCATAAATATTATTTTTTTTTTAATTTATAATTTTATAAATATTTATTTTTTTCTTTCTGATTTATTAATTTAAAACTAGTTTTGTTATGATATTGTGAATCGCAATATGAAATTTTTAGAAAATTAGTTTGGTGCATTTATTGATAAAATGAAATAATATTTTTGAACTCCTTGAATAGATGACTTGTAATATATGGATTGATTGGTCGGAAAAAGTGTGTATTTTACATATTTACTAGCGTATTTTTATATTCTTAATTTTATTGCACTTATATATTTTTCAACTTATTTATTTATTAGATGAATTTAGGTGCTATGATATTTTTATGTTTATTTTCAGAATATTAGAATGTTTTCATGAACGAACGCGGTTGAGTTCACTACTTAGTCTAGCCTATTTTTCTAATTCGTAAAGCGGCTAATTGTATTAAATCTTGAAAACGTTTTTCTGGACTGTACAAAAAGTCAGGTTTAATCGTAGAGCGTCTCGCAGTTAAACTAAAATTAAGGAAAATTTCGGGTAACAGACTGTGTCGTTGCCTAGGGCTAGTAATTCTATAAGATAGAGAGATTTGATACCAAAGTTGATTAGACAAGTCGGTCGACGGTGTAGACGGAACCGTGGACTAGAAGCTTTCTCTTCATTTATTTTATTTTATTTTCTTATTTATATTACATCAGTATAGTTATTAATTCAAAATCCTCCATTTTTTATTGCTTTTATAACTCAATTAATACAATAAAATTCACAATGTGATTCACACTCCTCGTGGGATCGACCCTTGCTCGCCACTGCTGCTAGTTGGTAGAGGTTAGTTGAGGAAAAATATAAATTCTAATTTGCCACGTTGCGACGCGCGGTCATGGATCGTTATGAAATGAATAGAAACTCCTAGTTATTTGTTATTACAGTTGAGATATAAATTCTATTATAGTACTGTGATAGTTATGTTAACAAGATTTTGCAATTGATTTCTAAAATTATATTGTACTTATTTTTTGCAATGTTCTCGTGCATATTTTGGTCTACATTTGATTGGCTACCCAACAAAACAGAAGAACGCATGATTTGTTATTAAAGAAAAACACTGGTATGTTATTAAAGATAAATGGTTAAATTCTTTTGAAATTTTGAAAATTTGGGTTTTCAATTTTTGAAAAAGTTAAATAGTTGAGTTACTGGTAAATCAAAGGAATCAAAACTCATCATCTTGATTCAATGATCTTTTGAAAATACGATAAAAAAAAAATTTCCTATATGATGGGTTATCAAATGAATAAGAAATCACTATGATTTGTTATTAATGTTGATAAATAAAATTTTATTGTAAATTTAAATTTTCATAATGGTTTTTTTATTTTCATTTTGTAATTATATTTGTCATTTTATCGTGCATATTCAAATAATATTTTCTAAAAACGAAATATATATAATAGACTTTTTTGAAGACATGTTAGTATTGTTGGTTACCAAAAATAAAAAATTGCAGTGATTCGTAACTAATATGAATATTGAATTTTTATTGCGGTAATTATCACAAGATAATACTTAAAATTGATACCACTTTATATAAAAAGACGTGCTATTAACTGGATTGCACAATATAAAACAGGTGTGTATAATTTAATTTTCACTTTTTATAAATATTAGATAATTTTACTATATTTCCTTTAATAGTAAGTCAACTTATTTAATTATAAAGTCAAAGTCACTATTTTAAATTATTAGATCAACCTCTTTCAATATATATAGATATAGATATCACTTTTCATGCAAATGCACGAGATAAAACTGTAGTAAGACCAATACTGAAAAAATTACCCACTTCATTTATAATTAATGTAAACATGTTAATTATAACATCTTTTAATTTCTTCCACCCGTATTTTTTTTTTCTTAGAATTTTCAGAGATTGAAATGATAATAATATTGGAAAGTAAAATAATCTTAAGTATTTTAATAAATAAAATTACAAGGTATATTATTAACATTATTAATTAATCGTGGGACTAATAGTTTTATGAATATATACTTGGATGATGAATATTCTCGATTGTGAGCGCTTGTTAAATTCTTATCGAATTGATTGCTCTTAGTGAAAATGCTGGAAATCACTTGTTTACTTTTGGTATTTCAAAAGACCAAAAGTACCTTTGCACTAGGGATGTAAATGGGTCGGGTCGGGTACGGGTTTTGGCAAACCCAGACCCGACCCGTATATAAATTACCCTACCCAAACCCGACCCGTTACCCGGTTAGTGATCTTCGGGTTCGGGTTGGGTTTTACCCGTCGGGTTAGCGGGTTTTCTTCGGGTAAACGGGTAACCCGAGTTCTTAAATTTTGGCTTTACACGACCCATCTCGTTTGATATGAAAAAATAAAATAAAATAATTTTACAATTAGTTATAATGTAACAAATAATTTATCAACTAAGTTTGACAATAAAAACTATAAAAAAAAATATATTATTTTTGAAATAAATAATGAGATATAATTATTTAACTTTTATAGTCTATTTAATAATATAACACTTAAAAATTAAGTATTTAATTTTTTTATTGTACAATTAACAAAAAATGATAATAAAATAATAAAATATAATAAAATTTAACCATTAATCAAAATTATAATAAATAATATAATTTTTAATATTAATAACACATGAATACTTTTATATTTATAATAAGTTACAAATATATACTTATATATATTTATATATAAAATTCAATGTGCGGGTAAACGGGTAGGGTAATCGGGTCGGGTAACGGGTTTTTCTACTATACCCGCACCCGACCCGACCCGGGGTTCGGGTAGCATAATTCTACCCGAACCCGACCCGAAGCCCGACCATCACGGGTTTACCCAATCCGAAAATGCGGATAACCCGCGGGTAACCCGACCCTACGGGTTTTATTGACATCTCTACTTTGCACTCTCATAGACAAAGCAAACCAATGCTATGCGAAGTATTTGTTCCAAATTGAAATTTTTCGCGCATTATTCAACAAAGAAAGCAAATATTTTAAGTTTGAATTTATTCTACTTTTGTACTGTAATGGATGAATTATGAGACAATGAAGTTTGAGGCTGATAGGTGCGGTCATTATCCTTAATCAAATTGTATAAACGCTTAATAATTGTAATTTGTAAGTAGACGGCAACCAGGATTAGTCCAGTATCAACATGTTGTAATAACATCTCAAACCGACTCTCTTTACCCAGCGGAAGCGGCATAGTTGGAAGAAATTCATCTCCAATAGGCTCTCTATATGTGCAGGAAATGGTACCGGTATTTTTGTGGAACGGATGGCACACCGTTAAACTGTTCATCCGCTTGAATCTTTTTTTTTTTTTTTTTCCTAAGTAAAAATTAAAATTGAGTTGTATTTTGGGCCTGTAACGCCCCGAACATTTTTAGAATTTAAGAGCTCGACTTTAGTTTCATAAATAGCAAGTTCTATTTATTTTTAGTTCAATATATTTTCTTAGAATTTAAATTGATTAATTAAATTCTAAGTCTAAGCCATGGAGGATTCATTCGATTTTTAGTTTCGAAATTGAATTTATCTGGTCTAAATACCGGTTTATTTTTTCTTAGAAAAATGGTCGTGAACTTGATCCTTTTATCCCGAATCGAGTATTAGAAAAATCGAGATATATTAGGTAAGGGCCGAAGCCCGGTCGAACCAAGACCTCGGCCCGAACACGCGCCCACACGGCCCAATGCCCAAGTAGCACGGGCCCGAGGCCCAAGGCCCGCGCGCCAAAGCCAAAAGCTCGGCCCAATGGCCGGGCACCAAATATCCGGGCTCGCCCGCATGGTCGCGAGTGTTGTGCACCGCGACACTCGCGAGGTCACCGGCTACCCCGCGTGGTCGCGAGTGCTCGGGCCATAGGGATGCGCGCGCGCACGCACGGGTGGGGCGCGAGGCGCGGATACGGGGCAAGTTCGGGTGCCATCCTCGATCGTCAAAGGGTCGGAAAGACTCGGAATTGATCGGGAAACAACTCGGGATTCCTCGAAAATAACTCAATACGAAATGGCTTGGGATTTCTCGGAAATGGCTCGGAACTTCTCGGAAATGGCTCGAGACTTCTCATAAATAGCTCGGGATCACTTTAAAATGCTCATTTCTCGGGATTTGGTTCAATCCATCTCTTTCGTCCTCTAGCTAAACCTGAAAATTACACCAAAATACACGGAAAAGTACGCCAAAATATAAAAACAAAAAAAAAGCATAAAAACACACGAAACAACTAAAATGGACCGGTTAAACAAGAAAACAAACCTAGAATCGACTCAACTACGCACATAAAGTACATAAAAAGAAGCACAAAATACAATAAACACCCGTCAATACAAAGACCTTTTCAACTGAGGAATATAAGGGATGGTGGAGCAAAGTTCATGGAAACTACTTTGAAGAAAATATTGGGAATTTGACTGACTCAAAACCAAAGATATTTGTAGTGAAAACCAATGGACCCATTGAGAAAGACGATCTTTTAGCCATGAAGCATGCCAAAGGCAATCTGAGTGATCCCACTTCTCATTCTACCGAGAACGGTGTTGTTCAATCTCGCAAGGGTGATAAGAGACAAGAAGTTACTTCTTTCGAGAACGAGAGCAACAGTACCAATCAGTGGAAGAGAGCAAAACGAAAGTCTGACTCCCCGCAATATGTCGAGAAAATTCAACAGCTCACATAGGACCTTATCGCAAAGGTTTTCCCAACTCTTTATCCTTTCTTTCTTATTTCTACCTTGAGTAATATGTGAATACTGGAGATATAGATTGAGAAATAAATTAATATGATTGATTTAAGTGAAGGCGGACCCTAGGGCTGCAGGTCGAGTTATCGACCTGGGGCCTAGGCAACCTGACTCCTCGATTAGCCAGCTAGTACCAGATGGACACATCAGGCTCCATGGGTGATCTCTTGCATGAGAGGGCGATCTAACGAACTAATAAGAAGTGTTGATGGCAGGACATCTAGTATATGTATGATTATGAAGATCCTTATAAGGATTTGTGAGATACGGAAGGAGATATAGATCGAGAAGATATGTAGATATCTAATTTCCTTAGGAG
>BKCP01005084.1:305271-341298 GCA_008636005.1 Striga asiatica
TTTTTTTTTTGGTATGTATTTAATCACTCGACTAAAATATAAACAATACTGACTTATATACAAATTAAATAGATGGACTACCCGAGGCCCACATGTGTGCTACACCTCGGGGAACAATGTCGGTGGCTTATTGTACTAATGTGTAATATATAATATTTTCACACACACACCAATGAAAGCAAGTACGAGCTGGTAAGAAGCAAGATATATTGAGCGTGATATTAAGTTATAATACAAAATAAGAAAGCAAATTGAAAAGAAGCAAGATATTAGAGAAAAATGGACAAGTACGAGCTGGTAAAAGATTTGGGAGCTGGGAATTTTGGTGTAGCAAGGCTTTTAAGGCACAAAGAAACCAATGAACTTGTTGCCATGAAATACATTGAGCGTGGCCACAAGGTATATATATAATTCAATTTGACTTTACGAATTATTTAATGTTACCAATATTAATTGTTAGTTTTAATTCCTTTTCATATTTTGTTTTGTACTTATAAATTGAGTTTAATTTTCTTATTGTCTTGCGTCGCAGATTGATGAAAACGTAGCCAGGGAAATTATAAACCACAGATCACTTCGCCATCCCAATATAATTCGTTTCAAAGAGGTTNGGATATTTATTATAGTAATTTTTGGAAATTATTATATACGGTTGTGTTTGAAAATCATGGATAAGGTGGTTTTGACACCGACACATTTAGCAATTGTGATGGAGTACGCAGCGGGTGGAGAGCTATTTGACCGAATCTGTACTGCAGGCAGATTTAGTGAAGATGAGGTGTGAATTTAATTACCAATAATATATATATATATATTTCATTTATTTTTTAAATTTTTAATTTAATTAATCTCGAATGATAATGAAATATATGTAATGGTTATCAGGCTAGGTACTTCTTTCAGCAGCTCATTTCTGGAGTTTGTTATTGCCACGCCATGGTACGCTTATTGTTTTAATTTATAGTTTATGATCAAGATTGAATGTTAAATTATGTTTTATTTTTTCACATTCTTTATCACTGATACGTGTTTATTTTGCATAAATTTGTGAAGCAAATATGCCATAGAGATCTGAAATTGGAAAACACGCTTTTGGATGGAAGCCCGGCCCCACGACTCAAAATCTGCGACTTTGGCTACTCCAAGGTTTTTATATTATTAAGTTATAAATTTACAACATTCTTTTTTTTTTTTATACTTATTTTAAATTAAATTCTATACTTGAGACCAATTCAATTATATATATATATATATATATATGTATATATATATCTCAGTCTTCAGTTCTGCATTCGAAACCAAAATCTACTGTTGGCACGCCAGCCTACATTGCACCGGAAGTCCTATCCCGTCGAGAATACGATGGCAAGGTGATTATAATTCATATATAATAAATATTATATATATATTATGTTTTATGACTTATATAATCCATAAATTATTATATTAATTTATTATTATTATTTTTTTGTTGAAAATAAAAAAGTTGGCAGATGTATGGTCTTGTGGAGTGACGTTATACGTGATGCTAGTGGGAACTTACCCTTTTGAAGATCCAGATGACCCTAAGAATTTCAGAAAAACAATTTCAGTAAGCATATATGAAAAAAAGAAAAAAAAAAAAAAAAAAACAATATATATTGTTACTCAATGAACACTACAAGAAAAAAAAAAACTATAATAATTTCATAATCAAATTATACAGAGAATAATGGCTGCTGAGTACAAAATCCCGGACTACGTTTACATCTCTCAAGATTGCAGGCACCTTCTCTCTCGCATATTCACTGCCAATCCCCACAAGGTAATTAATTTTTATAAAATTACATTCAGCTTAATAACTCATTATTCGATTTTAACGGGCAAGAAAAGAAAAAATGAAAAAATGCAGAGAATCAATATAAAGGAGATGAAGAGCCATCCGTGGTTTTTGAAGAAGTTGCCTAAGGAACTAACAGAGGAAAATCAAGCGGTTTATTATCAGAAAGACAAGCCCAGCTTCTCACTTCAAAGTATCGACACGATTATGAAAATCGTTAGTGAAGCACGAAAATCGCCTGCCATGTCAAGGCCGGTGGGGGGCTTCGGATGGGGAGGTGAAGAGGATGAAGACATGGAAAATGACTTGGAAGAAGAAGATGAAGAAGATGAGTATGAGAAGCACGTGAAACAAGTTCACGCGAGTGGGGAGTTTCATATCTAGTAATTAACGGGAAAAACGAAAATAAAATAAAATGATATTTGTTCATTTTTATTTTTATTTTTATTTTGTACTCCCTCTTATGCTTTTTAAATGTCGTTTTGTATTTCAACACATAAATTAAGAATTTTTTTTTTACCAATATTAGCCTTGTTTAAAATAAATTATCATTAATTAATGTATTTATTTTAAGTTTTTTTATGTTCTAACTCATCGTATTTCACAACTTTTCCCTATATTGTACTAGTTAAATGAAGGTAACAATAAAAAATATGTATAAAAAATCTGAAACTTTATTTATTTGATTAATCGCCAATAAAGCTAAAATAACAAATAAAAAGAATAAGAAATAAGTATTTTTGAACTCTGTAATGTTTGGTTGATTCTTCAACTAAAGTTATCACAGTACCACCGTAAACATAAAGGTATAAATCAAGTTGGTCAAGGCATAAAGGAAATGAATTTTATGGATAACTTTTACGATATTATATATAGTAGTTTGTCCCCGTAAGAGCATTTCCAACCCACACTGGATATCTGGCGGAAACGGCAACTGTGGAGGAAAATCATCTCCAACCCACCGCCTAATTTTGTGGAATGGTTTGACAACCGTTCCACTGTTCACCCGCTTCATCTTTCCTTTATTTTTTTTAATTTTTTTTTATTATGTTAAAAATAAAATTGGGTTGTATTTTTAGCCCATTTAGACGTATTTTGGTTGGGCTTTTTAATTACAATTTGGTTAATTGGATTAATTAGTTTTATGAATTGAATTAAAATATCTTTATACATGTTTTAAACTTAATTATTGTAATTAACATGGTAGAATTTTAACTAGTGTAATGAAAAATTGAATAATTTATTAATTATTATGATAGAATATTAATTAGTATTTAAATTCTCTTAAGTAAATATTACAAACAAACAAGTTAAAATTACAAAATAAGGATAAACATTCAACTCACTTTAAATTAACGGTACAAACACTAAAATTAAAATCAATAAATAAAGATAAACTAAAAAACTCATCTTAAAGCTCACACATAGTACAACAACGGTAATTAATAAGGAACATAATAACTAAAAAGGATTATAAAATAGAAGATTTAATAGACTTAATTGTCACCATAATAATAATTCAAATTTCCTCCGGCATGCCCGATGTCGTCGAGAAATCTAAATTGATCCGTGTTAGATGATGGTGGTGTTGCTTGAGATTGTTGTTGCTCAAATTCTCTTTCTTGCAAAATGTGCATGTCTTTGTTCCCAATGTCGACGGATCATGGGATTTGTCAGGGTATTCAAATCTATCATCAAAATTCTATCTTCATCCCTCTTTTTCTGCAAATCAAGTTGTTGTTTCTGCAATTGAAGTTGGACACTTTGACATTCTTCGGCCTTCTGCAACAAATCAACAATACTATCACTTTTAGCATTTAGAGTATTAAAATACTTGCAAAATTGGTCTTCATTTTTCTTCTTCAATTTTGCTTTCTTCGCTTCCATTGGACGTTGAGAGGATGTTCCACCAACACCATCGTCACTTTGTTGAGGACTAAAAGACGACAATCCCGGAGACTCTGGTGTTGGTTGTCCATCATATGGAACGTCGGACTCGGAAGAGTCATTGAGTGTATCGAATTCCCGACGACGAGATCGTGGTTGGGAGACATTATCATCAAATTTTTCAAACTCTTTGAATAGTCGGAACACATGTTGGAACATAAAGCCATCTTTATATTTTGGGTCTTGTTCAAACAATCGTTCGGCTTGTTTAATCTACAAACAAAGTAAAAAATATATAATTGTAAGTATACCTATAAAACAAGCAAATAACATGAACCGAGATTGAATTTAACACAAAGTACTCATCCTATCTTGGATTTGTGTCCCACTAGGATTTCGATATTCGATTTGCTTCAAGCATCCATTAAATCTCCGACAATGAGTTTCCATGAGACGGTAACGAGAGTCAAGAGACCTTATAGAGCGTTCTGATAAATCCTTGTGTTTTTGGGAGTTGTATTCATCATGTATTTTTTTCCAAAAGGTTGAAGAACTTTGGTCATTTGATGATATTGGATTCTGTGAAACAAGTATAGTGACTATAAAAAGGAATCTAATGCAAGAGAAATAAATGTCTCCTAATTGTTTAATCATTTATCATTCAATATAAAAGAATCCAATGATGCAAAGTAATCCAATGCAAAGTAATAATGATCACATTGCCTTGTCCTAAATTATTGCATTTGGCATTGTGTTGGTCAAATTTTTTTCACATGGCATTGTCTGAAAAAGAATCCAATGGTTAGAATCCAATCCAAGGATCACATGGCATTGTCCAACAATAATGTAGTGTAATAATGATCACATGGTCTTGTCCGAAATTATTGCATTTGGCATTGTGTTGGTCAAATTTTTTTCACATGGCATTGTCTGAAAAAGAATCCAATGGTTAGAATCCAATCCAAGGATCACATGGCATTGTCCAACAATAATGTAGTGTAATAAAGATCACATGGCCTTATCCGAGATTATTGCATTTGACATTGTGTTGGTCAATTTTTTTTTACACATGGCATTGTCTGAAAAGGAATCCAATGGTTAGAATCCAATCCAAGGATCACATGGCATTGGCCAACAATAATGAAGTGTAATAATGATCACATGGTCTTGTCCGAAATTATTGCATTTGCATTGTGTTGGTCAAATTTCTTTCACGTGGCATTGTCTGAAAAGGAATCCAATGAAGAAAACATTTATTTCTTTTATTCATTCATTCGTCTATATAAACATGAAACTATACATCATATCATCCAAGCTACATATTACATTCATTATCAAATATTTCTGTAATATTTCCCTCTAATATCATTCACAATGAATTATCTTCCTCCTTATAATTATGATTCTGATGAGGAAGATGCAAATGCTTCATTGCCTCTTTTTGATAACACTTTGGAATCAACCACCACTCATATATTGCAAACCAATAATTTTTTTATGGCACATGCTCTCTCCGTGCAAAGTAGCCAACCAACTTGGGGAGGTTCTGTTCTGGGACATAGAGTAGTCCATCGTGATCGGGAGGAGGCCCATCGCACTCTGTTTCGAGATTATTTTAGTAGTAATCCAACCTACGATGAAGATACGTTTCGTCGAAAGTTTCGGATTTTTATTCATAATTTCAAACGTGTTATGCGAGCATTGGAAAATCATGATAATTTTTTCCAGCAACGTCGGGATGGTCTTGGTCGACTTGGATTGTCAACATATACAAAAAGGACAGCGGCGCTTCGTCAGTTGGCCTATAAAACTCCAGCAGATTGTGTTGATGAATATCTTAAGACTGCTGAGTCAACGGCCAATGAATGCGTAAAGAGATTCTGCCGTGGAGTCGTTGAAGTTTTCGGAGCACAATATCTGAGATCACTAAATCACGATGATATCACTAGATTGCTTCATATTGGTGAACAACGTGGTTTTCCAGGGATGTTAGGTAGCTTGGACTGCATGCACTGGGAATGGGAGAATTGCCCTAAGGCATGGGCTGGTCAATACGCTGGACGTTTCGGAAAGCCAACAATCATTTTGGAAGCTGTGGCAGATCATGATCTATGGATATGGCACGCATATTTTGGTATGCCAGGTGCGAATAATAACATTAATGCGCTGGAAGCGTCACCTTTAATGTCAAATCTTGCTGAATGTATCGCTCCACCAGCTAATTACACCATTCAAGGTAAACAGTTTAATATGGGCTATTATTTAGCAGATGGTATATATCCAAAATGGTCCACTATTGTTCAGTCTTTTGTTGCACCATCAAATCCAATGGAGGAATACCTTAAAATGAGACAAGAGGCATGTAGAAAAGATGTTGGGCGTGCATTTGGAGTTCTGCAAAAAAGGTTTGCAATCGTCTCGGGTCCTGTTCGTTTTTGGAAAAAAGAGGTGCTTATTGATATAATGAAAACATGTATTATTTTGCACAATATGAATGTCGAAGAGCAACATGATCTTAGTGCTCCAATTAGAAGTGATGTTCAATTTGGTGCTCATAGGGTTACTCCAGCACCGCGAGATCACGTCTCTTTTCAACAATTTCTTGCTCGACACAAACGAATCAAGGATAAGTCTGCCCACTATGAACTTCGTAATGTATTGGTTGCACATTTGTGGGAAAAATATTATCATGGCAATAACTAGTGTTGTATTTTGTTTTCGGCAAAATTGTATTTTTGGTCCTGCTGCTTTGGCCTCGTGGCATTTTTAGTCCTGAGACCGGAGCAATTTCCTATTTAGTCCTGTAACTTCGAAAGTCAACGCAATTTTAGTCCTTCCGGCGACCAAAAGTCAACATTGCGGTCGGTTGTCACGTGGCCCACACGTGACGCCCTCGTGGCCGATCTCCTCTGACATGGCAAGCCTGGACGCGGATGTGGCAACCAAATGAAATAAAAAAAAAAAGAAAAAAAAAATTCCACGCGGCATTAAAAAATAGAAAAATAAATTAAAAAAACAGAAAATAACACGTAATCAATTATTAATGGTGGGAAAATTGGCAGATGAAACGTTATTTCAGAAGATTAAAACCCTAATTTTCATTCAATCAGGTTTTTTCCAGAGAGAAGAGAGAAATTCGAAGAAAGGCGTTCTTGAGAGAAGATTCCAGAGAGAAACGATTTTCAGAGAGACGACGATGAGATAAAGGCCGATTGGGTGAGAAGGTTGATTGAACGAACGCGAAGATGGTGAAGTCCATACGGATTAGGTCAAAGGAATATTGGGACGCAGACATCCCTGAATACGGTGAGTTTAATGCAATTTTTCCTTTTTCATTGATACCCCTGTTTGTTTCTTTTGTTTTTGTATTTCTGTTTTTTTTTTTTTTTGGTTCCTGACAAACTCTCTGTGTTTGTTTCTTTGTCTTGTTTCTTTGATTGTTTGTTTTTTTGGGTCTGTTCTCCATAGATCGTAGTGGTGAGTTGTTTACAGTAACTATGTGGTGTGGTGGAACATTTCAAACAGAAGGTTTTGTCTGTTATCAAGGAGGGTCTAAAATGACATTTGATTTTGTCCATATGAGGTCCTTGAATAATTCTACATTGAAGAAAATGTCTGACAAATTTGGTGTTGTTGGTAGTAGGAAGTACTTCTTATTGATTGGTTTGGCTTTCCAGCCACTGCTTGATGCTGAAGACATTAAAATAAGGGCTTTATATCATAAATATGGTTGTAGAGAAATGACTTTATATGTTGAAAATGAAGGTACATTCAGTCCTTCTAGTTTGTCCATGGATGGGGGATGGATTAATTTTGACTCTGATTATGAGAGTGGGAGTGAGTCTGAGAGTGGTTCTGAGAGTGGTGCTGAGAGTGAAAATGAGAGTGAAAAAAATAAAAATGAGAGTGGGAAGGTTAGTGGTTCTGAGAGTGAAAAAAAGTAAAAATGAGAGTGGGAAGGGCAATGGTTCTGAGAGTGGGAAGGGTGGTGTTTGTGAGAATGAAAATATTGAACATGAGAGTGGGAATTTTGTTGGTGAGAATTTAGATGTTGAAGAAAATGAAAATGAACAGAGTGAACAAGAGAGGCAAGAAGATGAGGATGATTTTCTTGATAGTGATTATGATTTCAGAAATAGTAGCAGTGATGATGACGATGCATTGTTTAGTGAGAATGTGGATGCAGGGGCTAGTGGGGGGGAAGATGGTGATTCTAGTACTGATAGTGATGATGATGTGGTTGAGGTTCCTGATGATTTAGATGAACTGAGGGGTAGTGATATGAAGATGTTGATCCTCCTATGTTTAATTCTAACCAAGTGTGGGATCCTGTATTTGATATTGGAATGGTGTTTGCAACTAAAGAAGAATTTAGAAAAGCCATCCAATCACATTCAATTAAAACCAACAGAAACCTTAAGACAGAAAAGAATGATAAGATAAGGGTGTATGTGAGATGTGCAGATGAAGAGTGTAATTGGAAGATAAACCTATTGAAAATGAAGGATGAAGCTAGTTTCCAAATTAGGGAATACAACACCATTCACTCCTGCTCTGAAACTTTTGAGGTTAAAAACATCAAATCAAAGTGGCTAAGTGAAAAATTCTTAAGCCATTTTCAAACTGATCCTAAAAGAAGTGTTAAAGGCTAGAGACTTGATATTATTAACAATCTTAATGTTAATATATCAAAGGATCAGACCTATAGGGCTAAGAGAAGAGCCCTGGCACAACTTGAAGGAGAGCCTGATGATCAGTATTCCAAATTGTGGGATTATGCAGAGGAGTTGAGAACTTCAAACCCTGGGTCAACTGTTGTTCTTGCCACTGAGAAGTTTGATGATGAGGAGAGATTCAGCAAATTTTATGTTTGTTTTAATGCTCTTAGAGAGGGGTTCAAGAATGGGTGTAGGCCAATTGTGGGTGTAGATGGCTGGATACTCTTGACTGCAGCAGGTGTAGACCCAAACAACACATTGTTTCCCATTGCCTTTGCTGTAGTAGGGATTGAGTGTTTTGAAACATGGGAGTGGTTTCTCATAATTCTGAAGATAGATTTAGGCATTTCTAGGCCTGAGCAGTATACCGTCATTTCTGATAAGCAGAAGGGGCTTATCAAAGCCTTTGATGTTGTCTTCCCTGGGGCTACTCACAGGTTCTGTGTGAGGGACCTTCACAACAATTTTTTGAAGGCTGGGTTTAGGGGTTTGGCCTATAAGTTTGCTGTGTGGAGAGCAGCACAAGCAACCACTATTGCTGAGTTTAATACAAGAATGCTTGAAATCAAAAAGATGAGTCCTGATGCTTTTAATTGGTTTCTTGATAAACCACCACAGCATTGGTCAAGAGCTTTTTTCTCTGAACTGCCAAAGTGTGACATGTTGCTCAATAATGTGTGTGAAACATTTAACTCCAACATTCTTGAAGCAAGGGAAAAGCCCATTATCACTATGCTTGAGTGGGTTAGAGAGTACATATGCATTAAGATGCAGAAAAAAAGAGATAAGGCAGAGTTGAAGTGGAAGAACAAAATTTGCCCTAACATAAACTTGATCCTTCAAAAACACTTGTCACATGTATCTGACTGCATGCCAATTAAATGTGATGATAGGCACTATCAGATTAATTGTTATGATGGATCACAGTTTACTGTTGATTTTGAGAAGAAAATTTGCAGCTGTAGGGTATGGGATTTGGGGGACATTCCTTGTAAGCATGCATGTAGTGCCATAATAGCTCAAAAGCTGGTGCCTGTTGACTTTGTAGATAGTTGTTATTCACAAGAGTATTATAGGAATGTGTATAGGGGGTCAATACTAGGCACAAATGGTCCTTCATTGTGGAGACAGACCCTTTTTGTTCCTCCTTTACCTCCCAACTTTGGGAGGGGTGCTAGCAGGCCTTTAAAGGCAAGAAGAAGAGATCAAGAAGAGCCTAAAAAGAAAGGGAAAAAGAGGAGAGGGAAACAACCAATGAAAATGAAGAGGCAACAGCCAACTGTGAGGTGCAAAAAGTGTGGCATGGCTGGCCACAATGTAAGGTCTTGTGAGAAAAGAAAGGAGAAAGAAATGAACACTCTAACCAAAACCAAAGTCAAGTAACTCAAGAAGTGGACAACTCTCCATTGAAAAGGGCTTTTGATACAATTGTAAGTTTTCTGTTATAAGTTATGTTTTCTTATTTTTTATTCCATGTTTATGTGACTTCACTTTATTCTATGTTTATTCTATAGCTTGAAAGGAAAAGAGTAAAAGCTGCTACTGACAGAGGTAAAAGGAAAAGGCCAAAGAAGGCGCCACAGTTGGGACAGAACAATCCTCACAAGTAAGTGTTCATTACACTCATTTAATTATCCATTTGTGTATAACAAATTGACTTCTGAAACCAATTGTTTCTAACCATATTGAAATTTAACTTCAATTCAATCATTTTTTCAGAATCCTACACTTTTGTCATCAGTCATAAGCCATGAAGAAGAAGATGAGGAGCTGCAGTCATTGTGTGAACTCATTGATGAGTATGAAATCCCTAAAGTTTCCAATCAGCCCGGGTCTACCCCTTACCAACAGCTGCAGAGTTCAATGCAATCAAGAGATGAAAACTAAAAGTGTTTGTATTTGTTGGAAATTGTTGATGGTCATTGAAACTGTTGAAACTGTGGTGTGTTTTGATGGTTTTTGATGGTTTAGGATGCTTTTGGATGGTAATTCAAACTGTGGTGTTTTTTGGATGGTTTTGTATAGTTTTGGATGATGGTTTTTGGATGGTTTTTGCATTTTGATGTGTAATGGTGAAAATGGTGAAATTTGGATTTTGGATTATGGCAGTAAAACAGGTTTATGGATGTTTTGTAATTCAACTTATGAAATTAATGTGTTCATTCAAGTTAAAGCATGTTAATGGATGGTTTTTAGGTTATGAAATTATCAGTGGTTTTTAGGTCATGTACCATTAGCATTCAATTCCTATTTATTAGTAGTTAAAGGGGGTGGCTGTGATATCCCATCTCCCAAACAAGGAGAAAAAAGAAAAGAGATTTGTACTCAAAATGCACAAGATTTCCTACCCGCACAAGATTTGTACTCAAAATGCACAAGATTTGTACACAAACACAAGATTTGTACTGAAAATGCACAAGAAAAAACAAAAGAGATTTGGTTAGAAATCTTTGTCTGTATAAATAGTTCAGCACTCTCAGTGTCTGTCAAATATGGTGAGAAGTTACATTGTGTTTGCCATAAACAAAGCAAAAGTGAATTGAAACACCCTTAACATTCATTAGTAACTGCTAACCATGAACACCATGCCAACATTCAACAACAAAACAACAGTCATTAACGTTCAATAACACACAACATACAATAACACATAACATACTTTCATTACAACAAAAGTGAATTCAAACACAATAATTCAACAATTGTTCGAAAACAGTCACAACATTAGGCTATTAACAAACAAGAAGTTCAAACATAACAAAGCTAGTCCAACACTATCATTTTCTTCTTCATAGACTCGGTCAGATCAATTGTTCTTTAAGAACATGTACAGAAACAGAGTCACAACCCCCATGAGCAACCAAAATTTGGCCTTTTTAGCAGACTTCAACTCTTTTTGCAAATCCGAGATCTCTAACTCCAGCTTCTTCTTGCATTCAACCAATCTAATATTTTTCTCTCACAATTCTTCAATCTCAGCACGCAACTCATTTGATTTTTGTACAATCCAGGAATCATTTCCACGGGCTTCAACTCCCTTTGCCAATCCGACATCTCTAACTCCAGCTTCTTCTTGCATTCAACCAATCTAATGTTTTCCTCTCGCAATTCTTCATTCTCAGCACGCAAAACATTTGATTTTCACAACAATCCAGGAATAATTTCCTTGGACCTTCTACACATAGGAGGATCAACCCAAGAGAAAAAATTACACCCTGGGTTTTCTTCTCCCTACATATATACAAAGAAAAATAAGAACAAATTTGCCCAAAAAAAAAAAAATGAACCACAAAAGAATTGGAAAACAATATCCACTTACCTCGTACTCAATGCAAGAACGAAATTGGCGGCCGGGATTGTCCGATGTCCAAGAGGTTCGAATGACTGGCCTTTCACCGCAATAGCAGTACCTATGATCCCTTACATATGAGTTCGACGACATTTATTTGCGAATTTGGTAAATCTGGGGATTAGGGTTCTTGGTTTGGGTTTGGGAATTTAGGGTTCTTGAGGGGACGACGATGAATTTGGGGATTTTAAGTGTGTGTGAGTGTGAGAGTCGATCCCCTTTTGTTATTTTCTATTTTTTTAATTTATTTTTCTATTTTTTAATGCCGCGTGGAAATTTTTTTTTCTATTTTTTTTTATTTCATTTGGTTGTCACGTCCGCGTCCAGGCTTGCCATGTCAGAGGAGATCGGCTACGAGGGCATCACGTGCGGGCCACGTGATAAATCCAACCGCAATGTTGACTTTTGGTCGCCGGAAGGACTAAAATTGCGTTAACTTTCGAAGTTACGGGACTAAATAGGAAATTGGTCCAATCTCAGGACTAAAAATGCCACGAGGCCAAAGCAGCAGGACAAAAAATGCAATTTTACCATCAAATCCAATGGAGGAATACTTTAAAGTGAGAAAAGAGACATGTAGAAAAGATGTTGAGCGTGCATTTGGAGTTCTGCAAAAAAGGTTTGCAATCGTCGCAGGTCCTGTTCGTTTTTGGAAAAAAAAGGTGCTTAATGATATAATGAAAACATGTATTATTTTGCACAATATGAATGTCGAAGAGCAACGTGATCTTAGTGCACCAATTAGAAGTGATGTTCAATTTGGTGCTTATACGGTTACTCCAGCACCGCGAAATCACGTCTC
Organism: Striga asiatica; assembly: GCA_008636005.1. NCBI lineage: Eukaryota > Viridiplantae > Streptophyta > Magnoliopsida > Lamiales > Orobanchaceae > Striga > Striga asiatica. Next base: position 317,847 of record BKCP01005084.1, read on the forward strand.
TTTTCAACAATTTCTTGCTCGACACAAACGAATCAAGGATAAGTTTGCCCACTATGAACTTCGTAGTGCATTGGTTGCACATTTGTGGAAAAAATATTCTCATGGCAATAACTAGTGTTGTGTTTTGTTTTCCGTATTTCTTATTGTATTGAATGCTTCATGTTTATGTTGATGTTTTTTTTTTAAATTAATGTTTGTGATGTAATCCACGTGGTTTTTATGATGCAGTGTGTAATTTTATGATGTTGATTTAAATTTATTAATTAATCTTATTAATCAATAATTAATATATATTCATAGATATGTATATTTTAGCAAGCATAATGCATTAAAATGTAATTTGTAGAGATTATTTAATAAACTAATAAAATTAGAAAAGAATATGCTTGGAATATTCTTTTAGAGGGGAATTATAGAGGGAATGGATTGGAGTTGCTGACATTGTTGATACTGTAAAACTAGTGGGATTTTACTGTAGAAACTGTATGTATAGAGAATATGGTTGGAGATGCTCTAAGAGCATCTCCAACCCACACTGGATATCTGGCGGAAACAGAAACTGTGGAGGAAAATCCTCTCCAACCCACTCTCTTCATCTGGCGGAAACGGCATGCCTAATTATGTGGAACGGTTTGGCAACCGTTCCACTGTTCACCCGCTTCATCTTTTCTTTTTTTTTTTTTGTTAAAAATGAAATTGGGTTGTATTTTTAGCCCATTTAGATGTATTTGGGTTGGGCTTTTTAATTACAATTCGGTTAATTGGATTAATTAGTTTTATGAGTTGAATTCAAATATCTTTATACATGTTTTAAACTAGTGTAATGAAAAATTGAATAATTTATTAATTATTATGATAGAATATTAATTAGTATTTAAATTCTCTTAAGTAAATATTACAAAAAAACAAGTTAAAATTACAAAATAAGGATAAACATTCAACTCACTTTAAATTAACGGTACAAACGCTAAAATTAAAATCAAAACATAAAAATAAACTAAAAAACTCATCTTAAAGCTCACACATAGTACAACAACGATAATTAATAAGGAACATAATAACTAAAAAGGATTATAAAATAGACGATTTAATAGACTTAATTGTCACCATAATAATCATTCAAATTTCCTCCGGCATGCCCGATGTCGTCGAGAAATCCAAATTGATCCGTGTTAGATGATGGTGGTGTTGCTTGAGATTGTTGTTGCTCAAATTCTCTTTCTTGTAAAATTTGCTTTTGTCTTTGTTCCCAATGTCGACGGATCATGGGATTCGTTAGGGTATTCAAATCTATCATCAAAATTTTATCTACATCCCTCTTTTTCTGCAAATCAAGTTGTTGTTTCTGCAATTAAAGTTGGACACTTTGACGTTCTTCGGCCTTCTACAACAAATCAACAATACTATCACTTTTAGCATTTAGAGTATTAAAATACTTGCAAAATTGGTCTTCATTTTTCTTCTTCAATTTTGCTTTGTTCGCTCCCATTGGACGTTGAGAGGATGTTCCACCAACACCATCGTCACTTTGTTGAGGACTAAAAGACGACAATCCCGGAGACTCTGGTATTGGTTGTCCATCATATGGAACGTCGGACTCGGAAGAGTCATTGAGTGTATCGAAATCCCGACGACGAGATCGTGGTTGGGAGACATTATCATCAAATTATCCAAACTCTTTGAATAGTCGGAACACATGTTGGAACTTGAAGCCATCTTTATATTTTGGGTCTTGTTCAAACAATTGTTCGGCTTGTTCAATCTACAAACAAAGTAAAAAATATATAATTGTAAGTATACCTATAAAACAAGAAAATAACATGAACCGAGATTGAACTTAAAACAATGTTCTCACCCTATCTTGGATTTGTGTCGCACTAGGATTGCGATATTCGATTTGCTTCAAGCATCCATTAAACCTCCGACAATGAGTTTCAGTGAGACGGTAACGAGATTCAAGAGACCTTATAGAGCGTTCTGGTAAATCCTTGTGTTTTTTGGAGTTGTATTCATCATGTATTTTTTTTCAAAAGGTTGAAGAACTTTGGTCCTTTGATGATATTGGATTCTGTGAAACACTTATGTAGCATCTCACAATTACGAAATCTTCGGGTTTCGAGTATTTTGGCCCTTTTGAAGAAGACATTTTAAAGAAAATAAGATATTCAAAAAGAGTGGGAAGAAGAACACTTCAATAATGAAAAACGTAATAAATAAAAGTTCTTATAATTTATGAAAGTAAATATAAACTTTTAAAACTTGTATTTATCGATGTAAATGAGTTGAGTTATTAAACGCTTATTAATTTTTTGTGCTTATTACTTATATGTGGAAGTTTTAGGTGATAGATAATAGTTATTTGTATTTTAATTCATGTAGGTTAAAATTGTTTAACTTTTTTTTTTAAATAAAATTGATTATTCTAATTTTTAACTTTTTTCTTTTGCTATTAGTTTTGGAATATAATATATATATATCATATTACATATGTAAAATAATAATAATTTTCATTATTTAATAATTAATATGTACAATATGTAACTCAAGTGAGAAACTAATGGGTAATCTAGAGATAAAATAATGAGTAATTTTTGAAAAAAGTATGGACTAAAAAAAACTACTATGTAAAAATTTTAATGTTTAAGAAGAAATACAAAAAATTACTATATTGCAATGAAAAATCTGAAGGCAAGTATTCCACTAAAAATTCCAACAGACATTTCATTGGTATAACTTTTATTGAAAATTTTCATTTGCTATTTCAACAAATATCAAATTAAATTATATTGGAATTTTAATGGATTTTAATGATTCCAATTACCATTATTTATTATTGTGTGAATTCATTTAATTTATTTTTTCGGAACATATTTCTACTGTTGGAAATTTTTCATTGGAATTGTAAAAATATTTAGTTAATAGAAAAATTATACTATCAAAATAACATAATGTCATTACAATTTATAAATTATAATTTTATAATTTGCCATTTTTCTTATTCGTAATATATTTTTAAGTTTTAACACAGTAATATAGCCACCATAAGTTAAAAAATATTTAAGAAAAAAAAGCATAATATTTTTCAATTCAACATAAGAAAAACATTGAAAATAATATATTTTTTAAAATTTTTATGAACAACAAGTTTATACTGTGGTATAGTTCGCTCAACTCGACTACATAATTGATGAATTTATAAATTATGACATATAGTTAAAATTCCACATACATTAGTTAAAAAAAGATGTAAAAAAATATATTTTGAAGTTAGAGAAAACATTATGTTGCAAAAAAATAATAGAGTTATCATCAAGATTTTTTTTTTTCCCGAAACGATAGAGGCATTATATAAATACGCACAACTGTGCAAAGGAGCAGCCACCGGCTGAATACAAGCAGCCAATAGCTGCATAAAAATGGGAGAACAGTCCACAGACTGCCTAGAGCCGATCCCAACAGGGTAATCCTCGGGAACACAACAAACTAGGACACTAAAAAACTAGAACAAAGCATAAAGACGACCCCAATAGGGTAATTCCCGAGTGTGGATCCCAACAGGATAATAAGGTCACACTCGGGCCAACTGAGGCCAACAGCCCAAACCTAAAACACAGATAAAATACAGATACAAAAACACAAAACAAAAACAACAAATAACCTAAAAAATTAACAGCCCTCCCCTGTCAAACGAGTTGTCCCCACCATCAGTGAGCGATCGACACAAGAAGGAGTCCCAGCCCGAGAAACCACTACCGACACTGCGGCTAACCGCTTATACAAGAAGCCGAGACCGAGCCCCGAACCATTCCCCGAATCGACCCACCTCCAACTGAGAGAAAATTTAGCCAAACCCCACATGCCCATCCCGAACTCGTCTAACACCACTAGCCGAGCCCAAGAGAACCAGGTCCCCGGACACCCGTCGCCTAACACCACTAACCGAACAGGGGGAATGGGGGGGTAGGTGGCTCGATTCCTTAACCCTGTCCGCCCCACAGGAAGACGTCGCAGCAGCCGAGGCCTNTTTCGGACAATTCATTTTTTGAAATCACTCGAAACCGCCGGTAACCCCGGCAACCAACAACCCACTCCACTAGAGGCTCCGTCAGAAAAACAGAAACTCATGGAGAGGAAGCCAAACGAAGCCGAAAACAGAGAGAAAGAAGGCTTACCATAAACCATCGAAGGTCCGCCAGCGACAGAGAAGCAGGGCCACCCATAACCGACCGGAATCCGACCAAGTAGACTACACCTTCTCTCGCCATTCCGCCATTGATTGAGAGTTGTTTCGCACCAAGCCGCAGCAAATTCAGGGCGCATAAGGTCCATAACGGAGGAGCGGTTAGGGACGACCTCTGGTTGAACCCTACCGGCACAGAGGGAGGCAAATCGGCGACAAATCAGAGCGGCGGACTAGGTTATGATTTTCCCCATTTTCGCAGAGAGAGAGAGAGAGACAGAGAGAGAGAGGATGTATTAGGTTCGATTAATTTATTTATTTTATTTATCATCAAGATTAAAAAATAGAATTAGAGGATAAATTGCAATTTTGAGGTTTTATCATATTTTTTTTTTAATTGTGATACCGCGTTTATGTTATAACTTTAATAAAGTTATGAGCTGAATTAAATTATAATTTGTTGATTTGTAAAATAATTCATTACGTATTTTCTTTATTTTAATTCTATTTTCAAAATAAGGGACATGATTAAAATTATGAAAAATATTCCCACAATTGTTGTTAGATAATTTATCCTAAATGTTTTGGGATGAGAGCCTGTGTCGGGCCTATAAACATGGGTTTGCCCATGATACCAACAAAATATATTTGTCAGAAACTTTTCATTGAAAAATTTAAAAGTGAGTAATAACATTGAAATATTCGTTATATTGCCGTTGAAATTCCATGTAATATATTTTTTGTTGAAATTTCATCATTTTTCTTATAGTAAAAGTAGGGCTTTAGATCAATAAAAAACTTTACATTATATATAATATTACGTGCAACTAATTATTATGAAAATTGTTGATAATGATAGAAAATATAATACATTTAATGTAATTTTCATTTAATTTATCATAATTAGTAATTTTTTCAAAACAAACAAGATAGATCTACGTTGGAAAGTCTTTAATTATTTTATTAGTATTATAATAATTAAACAAGTGGTAAGAACTATGTTCTACGTAATAAAAATGTAAGACTAGGCCATCTTAAATTTTTTATTTACAAATTTAATTACTGTCTACCATTAAAATTTTTAAATTTGAAATACTTAATATTTATTTGTTTGTTACCCCTTTTTTATACGTAATATATCACATCATTTATGTCCAATGATGTTTAATTTGACCAATATGTTGTAACTAATAAAATAATAATATACTTATTTCTATCGATATAAAATAATAAATGTATATATTTCTATACTAATTTAGAATAATAAATAGACCTAAAAGTATCTTATAAATAAATTATAAATGCATGTTAAACAAATTTTATTAAGTATAAAAAAAAAAAAAAACATAAGATAAATTTTTGTTATATTTATTTTACATAGATTGAAATATTCATGCAAATAAGAAAAAACGTGCAAAATGGATGTAAACTTACAACTATTACCAACATTAGCTATGCGAATTAAAAGGAGAAATAAATGAGTTATATTTTAAACAATTATTCAGGTACTGCATGAAAGGAACACCATAATGGTTGTAACATATAACATATATTTTCAATGAATACGGAAATGAGTTAGTTACTTAATATTTTATCAAACAATGAAAAAAATTGTAAACCTTTTAACCGTATAACCAGTACAAAAGTATATTTTTTTTCAAATATATTATTATTAAAGTAAATAAATGAGTAATACTAAATAGTATTTATCGTATTTCATTATATTTGTTGTATCCTAATAAATAAGATATTTTGATTACAACGTCAGTATATGAAGTAGACGCACTACATATAAATTTGCTCTAATTCTTTTCACAAATAAATATTATTTGTGAATAAAATAAGAAACAAATAAAATGATAGTAATTCGATGGGAAAAGAAAAGGTTTGAATTTTCTTAAAAAAATATTAATACCAATATCTAGCGTCTAAGATATTCATTAAATTCAAAACTTCATGATGGTAAATTTAACCGTATCATTAAATTCAACCATATCATTAAATTTAACAGTATCATGAAGGTATGAATTAATTTTCTTAGAAAAGGTTCGATGGATAGTATTTTTGCTAGTGTCCAAATATATGAACTCTAAAAGAAATTAGTCTCATAAATAATGATACTATATTATCTAGAATTTTAAATATAATTAAAAAAATAAAAATATTGTAACACATAACGTAAATTTTTATAATAACTTCGTAATAATAAAGTTTACAGAGCGACTAAGAGTATCATAATATAATATAATTATAATTCTTCTCTTTTCAAATATTTAACAAATGTCATGCTTCTTAATATTGTCTCATTGTTTTGTTTTATTTATTTTTTTTTTTGTTTTTTTTCCAAGAAAGGATCTTTATCTTGAATTTTCAAAACATTGTTCAAAAAAATTGGACAATTAAAGCATTAAAAAAGTTATTAGGCACATAAGTACTACAAATTCGAACGAATGTGAAAGATATTATGATAAACAACGCTAAAATCATTGCAACAACTAAGATGATCAATGATTTTCTAGCAATAGATTATATAGTTCATTTGTCTTCCAAATAAATAACATTGAAAAAAAATGTCGAAGCCTGATCAAAACATTTTTGAATGTTTGAATAAAATTGTCCTTTTTTTCTAGGAATATTTACAATCTCATTGTGTATTTGCTCGAACATATGTGCAATTACTTTACAATACGTACTTTAGTGTAATGTGATTATTTTGAAAAGTAATATAACTCTCGGGAGAAGTACATGTAACCAAGATTTTGAAAGTCAACTTTTATTTGGAGATGAAATTCATTCTCACCCGTGGGACAATGTCTTGAGGTAGGTACCAATTTTTCTATATGGACATAGTAATGAAGTAGTTTATACAATAATAAAAAAAAATATCAAGAACTTAATGATAAGGTTGGTTATTTTACAAAGATATTCATGAACTGTTAGTAGAAATACCTTACAAAGGTCATACAATCATGAAGTTTGATTTGGCCAGAATATTTATAAGTTTGAATAAAGTAGATGTTTTGCCAAATGAATTAAGAAGAAATTTGCAATACTATTGATGTACTGGGCTCCAATGAGTATGAATGTTTCTTATGGAAACGTCGAGACAACAATGAAAGAAAATCACTCTTTTTATTTAGTTATTTACTGTTTTTTTTTTTTTCATTATAGAACGTCATTATGTTATTTAAGAAAAAAACAATAGAAGTTCATTTGTTCTATATATTTTTACTTCATTCCTGCAATGATATATTTAATAAATTAAGTAATCTATTTTACTAAATGTAATCGGCAAAACCCATTTGACACCACGTGCGATGCACGTGCACTATACTAGTTATACTTAAAAAGGGTATAAATTGCTTAAAAATTATGAGTGATAAACCAAAAGTTTCAGAACAAATAATAACACTTATAGAAATAATAAGGAAAACCTAAATAAAAACATTAGAAAAATTACAAGAAATAAAAGAATCAATAAAAGGATTACGAGATTTAGTACAACAAGAAAAAACACGAAAAAAATTATTTAAATCAATTCAAATAGAATTGGAAACAAGTTCTAATGGATGATATAGATAGGTTAACTTAGTTATTAGAAAAATTTAATCGAAGAAACTAGATTAATGACAAAAGTAGATGATGAGGATAAACAATGAATAATCTATGAAATAGATAGTGAAGATGAAGATAAACACACATTTAATATAACTGATAAAAAATCTCATATAACACCGCTATTATAACCAAAACGACCTAGAACAAATAACAATAAAGCATGTAGTTCACAGAAGAATTATGCAGAAAGAAGTTTTAGAGATTTTATATATATAAATGATTATGCTATCATCACAAAAAAATAAAATAAAAATATATCACCAACATATTTAGAAAAAGAATGAATTCTATTGAAAGGACTATTAAATATAGGTTGTGTATCTAATACGGAAAATTAATAGTCACATGGACTAACCAATTAAAATTATTAGTTCGAAACTAATGATTCAATATAAATGGAATGACATTAAATATTTTGTCAGTATATAAGATATAAAACATAGGAATATTATTTGACTATTTACAAAACACTCAAATCTAGTTAAATATTCAAGCCAATGACTAAGAGACATGAGCAGAATATAAAATAACAGTTTTTAAGAGAATTAGCCAAAGACTTATTAATAGAATTTTTAAAAATTACAGGACACGAGTCAAAAGAAACACAAAAGGATAAGGTAGTTAGATTTCTAACTAACATTAAGTTATGCAGCATGCTACATAGAAAATTTGTCGATCAGTTCATACAAGTAATCATCCTTGTCGTTTTTCATCAGGTTCTTCCGGTTGTTGATCTCGACCTGGCCCAGGATCCTCTGCCTCATTGCTTTGGGGATTTCCATTCTTAGAATTTGAGGATTCAAGATGTTGAAACCTCTATCACATATTTCTGGTACCGCGTAGGACTTACATGAAAAGTTGATAATTGAGAAAAAAAACTGAAAAAATGTAAAAACAAATGCAAGAAGTTGATCTACGACTATAATGCAACGAACCTGCAATTAACCGAACTATTCACACAATTCTCTGCATCTTACGCTTGTACTCAATTTTCTTCATCTATCTGTCGCATATTTAATTTCAAACTTTATCGATTATCTTGACCTATATTTCACGTAATTTATTGCATAAATATCTTTTATTTATCGATTATCTTGATTTGTCGGTCGCATAGTTCATCACGTAAATGTTTCGCACTTTTTCAATTTTCTTCGCCTCTCTTTCGCATAGTTATTGCTTAAATATTTCACACATAATCAATTTTATTTTTCTGTTTGTCCCGTAGTTGATAACATAATTATATCGCACTAGCTCAATTATCTACGCCTGTCTGTCGCATAGTTTATGACATAATGATATCACACTAGTTCGATTATATTCGCTTGTCTATCGCATAATTTATTGCATAATGAGATCTCACTCGATTATCTTTGCTTGTTTGTATCATAGTTGATTGCATAAGTAATTCTCACTTGCACAATTAACTTTATTTGTTTGTTGCATAGCTTATCACATAATTTATTTCGCACTTGCTCAATGAACTCCGCATGGCTGTCGCATAGTCGATCGCATAAGTAATTCGCACTTGCTCAATTAATTTCGTTTGTATGTTGCACACATTATCGCATAATTTGTTTCGCACTTTCTCAATGATCTTCTTCTGTCAGTCGCATTGCTTTTGCATCAATTATCTTCGCCTATTTGTCGCATAGTTGATCGCATAATTGTGTCACACTTTATAGATTCCTTTCGTCTGTTTATCACATAGTTTATCGCATAGTTGTTTCGCACTTTATCAATTATGTTAACCTATCTGTCGCATAGCTTTTTGCATCAATTATCTTCACCTATCTGTCATATAGTATATCACATAATTATTTCGCATTTTATCAATTCTGTTCGTCTCATTGTCGCATAGCTTTCTTAATTATCTTCGTCTAGCTGTCTCATAGTATATCACATAATTGTTTCGCACTTTATCAATTATGTTCGCCTGTTTGTTGCATAGGTTATCGCATATCTATTTCACACTTATTCACTTATGTTCTCATGTCTGTCGCATAGTATATCGCATATTTGTTTCGCACTTTATCAGTTATCTTCTCATGTTAGATTATCGCATAACTATTTCGCACCTTATCAATTATCTTCGTCTGTCTATCGCATAACTTTTTACATCAATTTATATCTGCTTGTTTGTTGCTCATATGGAATATTATACGACTAAGGAGCAGACCGGTCCATCCTGTCGGTCAGGCAAGCATAGGGTGGAAGAAAACCACGTTGGTTGAAGGATGATCGACCAAAACGGAATAGATCGAGCAGAATAACAGAGCTGGTCGAGGATCGACTTAGTAAGGGGGAGCTCGATCAGATTGAGCACGCAGCAGGTAGGAAGCAGTCGAGAGCGTGATCTGAACGCGAGTGGGCGCGTAGGTGATGTCAGGAGATCCCAACGGCCTGCGCAAGGGAATAATTCCCCTCAGCTCAGAGGGGGGCACGTGGCGAGAACGTGTTGGTGCAGAGTGATAGTGGCAACAACCACCTCTGACACCCCTGACATTTCTGACAACACGCACACTGTGTGTGTACGGACGGGCAGCGCGGGCAGGACAACTCACCAATATCCGGGCAGCTCCTAGGGCAGGTATCTCACTCCTATATATATGGGAGTGGGTCTTTTCTTAGGGTTTTACGATTTATCCATTCTTTACTTTGAAAAATTGAACAAACACATACTGACTTAAGCATCGGAGGCTCTTCACCGAAAAACCCCTCCGGTGTGAGAGTTCTGTGCAGGAACGCGGCGTTCTACCGGCGAGGAAGAAGGAGGCAGGCCGATTTCAAGCCGGTCGGAGTGTTTTGCGTTACCATTTTGCGCCGTCTGTGGGTCTTTCGTTCGAAAAGTGGTGTGCTGAGATTTCTGAAGCTCGATGGCTATGGCGGACGGAATTTCTAGGAGAGATTTGCAAGCATCATTCGATGATGCATGGACGATGACGAGGCCGTTTGGAGAAGGCCCACCTCCGGGCTTCTCTAGACTCTCGCGTACACCGGTGACTCCGACGCCTGTTCCCCAAGGTGTAGGAATCACGCAGGTGCAACCAGAGGCTGATGTGGGCTCAAATCGGGCCCAGGAGACCTGCACAGCTCAAGGCGCGGCGATCCCAGCGCTGCCGCAACCAGATCTGGCCGTGACGCTGCAGCGAGGAGCGGCGGTACAAGGAGCGGTGCCGCCGCTGGTGGAGGAACCGCGTCCTGGCTAGATGGTGGCGAACGCGGCGGCACAAGCGGTTCAGCAGATCACTCAAAGCCTTTCGCGAGTGGCTGCTGGACCAACGATGGTGGATGAGGACGTGTCTAGCTATGGAGGAGATGGAGCCTTACGAGATCGTGAGGTGGAGTGGCTCGCGGAACAGATGAGGCAGATGCAGGCTAAGATGGATGGTCGACCTGAAAGACGTGCTCGAGGACATCCGTTCTCGAGGGATATATTGGCTGCACCATTACCTGCGAATTTCAGAGACATGAGTTTGATGTTCGATGGGACCACTGACCCGTCGAGGCATATAAGGGCGTTTGAGAATTTGGCTGTGTTGCATGGTTATTCTGACTCGGTTAGCTGCAGGGCGTTCTTGTCGACCTTGAGGGGAGGCGCGCTCGACTGGTTTCAGCAGCTCCCTCATGGATCGGTCAAGGACTTTGATGATTTCGCGGAAAAGCTGATGACCCAGTATGCGAGTGCGGTGGCACAGGAAAAGACGTATTTGACGTTGATGGCCATGAGGCAAGGGGAGAAAGAATCATTGCGCAAGTATGTCGCGCGATACAATCAAACTTGTTTGGAGATCCCCACGGCCTCGGACGAGGTGAAGGCTAGGGGGTTGGTACGGAGTTTGCAAGCAGGGCCTTGTCGAACATCTTTAGCCAAAACCCCTGCTCGTACGTATGATGATGTGCTAAAAAGGTGTAAGAAGTATATTAATTTGGAGGAAACGGAGGCCGAGTTTGCTAAGTTGGAAGAGTTGGCTAAGCCAGAGCCGAACAAAGGAAGGGTAAGCTCGCCTCGAAGAGTATCACCGGGTAGGAGATTGCCCAGAAGAGACGGGCGTGTCAGGATTGATCGAGGGCGAGAAGACAGGTGGAAGGATCGACCAGTATTTGGGGGAAAGCGGTTCCAACACTTTACGCCCCTTAATGCAAAAATGGGAGAGGTGCTGGTGGCTATTGAGAAGAAGATAGAGGATAGGGATGTGACGTGGCCGAAGTCGAGGCGTGAGGGGCCGACACAGCCTAGGTCGAGCAAGTATTGCCGTTTTCATAAAGATTACGGGCACAAAACGGAGAAGTGCAAGCACCTCAAGGATGAGATCGAGCGCCTTATTAGGGCAGGGTATCTTAAGGAGTTCGTGTACGAAGGAAAGGCGAAGGGGAAGGATAAAGGAAAGTGTCGAGAGAACTCGGTGGAGCGGAGTGATCGAGATGATGATGAGGAAGGCGATCCTCAAGGAGGAAGGGGTGATCGAGGAGGCAAGAGGAGACGAGGGAGTCGAGATCGAGGAGGTCAGGAGGATCAAGGCCCAGTGAATTGAGGAACGATTTATATGATCTCGGGGGGCCCGACTGATGGGGACTCGAACAATGCAAGGAAAGGCCATGTTCGAGCGATGAAGAGGAAGAGAGAGGAGGTGGGGATCACTGCTCGGATGCCGGAGATAAGTTTTCGAGCGTAGGATGCAGAGGGAGTAGTGTTGCTCCACAATGATGCACTGGTGATAACGGCGGAGGTGGCTGGTTTCGATGTGAAGAGGGTGTTTATCGATACGGGGAGCTCGGTGGATGTGATGTTTTATGATTGTTTTGTGCAGATAAACAAAAAGCTCAACCTCGACTTGAAGCCGGTGACCACAACTCTATATGGATTCAACGGAGGCGAGGTGATGCCGATGGGAGAGGTGAGCCTTTTCGTTGCCTTGGGGTAAGGAGTGGCGAGGAAGGTGCGAATGGTGAGGTTTGTGGTCGTTGGAGCAGAGTCCTCGTACAACATTATCATGGGAAGGACCAGTTTAAATGCTTTCCAGGCGGTCGTGTCGACGTACCACATGACAATCAAATATCCGGTGGGGGAAAACGTTGGTGAGGTCGCAGGAGATCAGCTTACCTCGAGGAGTTGCTATCAGACCACGGTGAGCAATAATAAGCAGCTCTCGAGGAAGCGAGCGAAGCTTGAAGAGGGAGTATCGAGCCGACCTGGGGGCTCGAGGTCAAGAGAAGAGAAGGAGAGAGCTGATAAGGGGAAGGAGAAGGTGGAGATGCAGCCAGGAGGGGAGATTGAGGAGGTCCAGATGGTAGAAGGGTGCGAAGAGAGAAAATTTCGGATAGGTAAGGAGATTGAGGAGCCCATAAGGTCGAAATTGATTGGGTTGATCAGAGAGTTCGCGGATGTTTTTGCGTATACGGCTGAGGAGTTGACAGGGATAAAGGCGGAGGTGATAGAACATCGTTTGAACATCGACTTAACGGTGAGGCCAGTGAAACAAAAAAGGCGACACCATGGCGCGGAAATGGACAAAGTGATCCAGCAGGAGGTTGAGAAGTTGTTGAAGGCGGGCCACGTTAAGGAGATCAAGTTCCCTGAATGGTTGTCGAACACGGTGATGGTGTCTAAGTCTGGGGGGAAGTGGAGGATGTGTATTGATTTTCGTGACTTAAACAAGGCGTGTCCGAAAGATTTGTATCCTTTGCCCAGGATCGATCAGTTGGTCGATTCTACCACTGGTTGTGAGTTGCTCAGCCTTATGGATGCATCCCAGGGGTATCACCAAATTCCTTTGGCTCGGGAAGATAGGAAGAGGGTGAGTTTGGTTACGAGCAGAGGCACTTACTGTTATGTGGTGATGCCTTTTGGTTTGAAAAACGCGGGTGCAACGTATCAGCGGTTGGTCGATAAAATCTTCAAGGAACAGCTGGGAAGGAACATGGAGGTGTATGTCGATGATATGCTGGTGAAAAGTAAGGTGGAGGCCGATCATGTGAATGACCTGAAGGAAACGTTCTTGACTTTACGGAAATATGGCATGAAACTGAATCCCGCTAAATGTTCTTTTGGGGTGAAGTCGCGAAAGTTCCTGGGGTATATGGTGACGAAGAGGGGGATCGAGGTCAACCCAGAGAAGGTGAGAGCGGTGATCGAGATGAAGCCGCCCACGAAAGTGAAAGAGGTGTAGATCTTGACAGGCAGGACTGCAGGCTTGAGCCGTTTCATATCTAAGGTGGCGGAGAAGAGTGGGCCTTTGTTTCGAACATTGAGAAAGAGCTCAAAGTTCCAATGGACAAAAGATTCCTAGAGAGCATTCGAGGAGTTGCACAAGGTGTTAGCCAATTTGCCTCTATTGGCTAAGCCAGTTTCGGGGGAGGACTTAGGGCTATATATATCGATCGGGGAGATGGCGGTGAGCTCGGTTCTGTTGAGGGAAGAGGGTGCAGTGCAATTTCCAATCTATTACGTGAGTAAGGTGATGCAAGGGGCGGAGAGGAGATATTCCGAGATCGAGAAGTGTGCTTTAGCGGTGGTGGTGACAGTGAGGAAGTTGCGGCCGTACTTCTTAGGCCATAAAGTGAAGGTGAGAACGAACATGCCGTTGGGAGAGACTTTGAGTCGACCTTCTGTATCGGGTCGACTAGTCAAATGGGCTGTCGAGTTGAGCGAGTACACGATAGTATATGAGCCAAGGAGGGCAATAAAGGGTCAAGCGTTGGCTGATTTTATACAAGAGGGTACGAAGGAAGAGGAGGAAGCAGATGGTCTTTGGCAAATGTTTGCTGATGGTTCGGTGTCAAGAGTTGGAGGGGGTTTGGGCATTGTTTTAATCTCGCCCAAAGGAGACAATTTGGAGTTTGCAGTCAAAGTTGGATACAAGGTGTCGAACAATGAGGCAGAGTACGAGGCGGTTATTAAAGGGATGCAGCTGGCCATGGCAGGTGGAGCTCGCAAAATTCAAGTATATTCCGATTCTCAGTTGGTGGTAGGCCAGTTTCAGGAGGACTTTGAGGTGAAGGAGGAAAGAATGCAGCGGTATGTCGAGGAAATGAAGAGATTGAGGGTGGAGTTTAGCTCGTTCGAATTAGTGCAAATACCCCGAGGTGAGAATGGTCGAGCAGATCTGCTATCCAAAATCACGCAGAATCTGGTCGACTGTAAGAGCAGAAGTGTCACTTTGCTGCACATGGAGAGGAGTGCGGTCGAGCATGAGGTAGCGGAGATAGAAGAGATCGACGATTGGAGAACTTTGATACGGAGGGAGTTGAGAGAAGGAGGGGCGAAGGTGTTAAGGAGGTTTTTCGAGCATAATGGAGTGTTGTATAAGAGGTCGTATGTCGGACCCCACCTAAGATGTGTGACGCGAGAAGTGGGCCGACACGTGTTGAGGGAGACCCACGAGGGATGTTGCAGTGATCACAGTAAGGCGGGGTCTTTGGTGGCGAAGATACTGCGAGCAGGATATTTTTGACCGACCATGAAGGAGGACGCGAACATGACGGTGAGGAAGTGTTTACAATGTCAGAAGCATGGGCCACTTATTCACCAACTTGCGGAAATGATGACGACGATGAGTGCCCCTATCCCATTCGCGCAGTGGGGCGTCGATCTGGTGGGGCCGATGCCCCAAGGAACTGGGCAAAGGAAATTTTTGATCGTGGCAGTGGATTATTTCACGAAGTGGGTGGAGGCTGAGCCGCTGGCGAAAATCACGGAGGAAAAAGTTATACAATTTTTATATAACAATATTTGCTGCAGGTTTGGCCTTCCAAAGGTGTTGGTGTCCGAAAATGGGACGCAATTCAATGGCAAGCGGATCCGAGCATGGTGCGAAGACATGAGAGTCGAGCAACATTTTGTGTCAGTCGCTCATCCGCAGGCCAATGGACAAGTCGAGGTAACCAACAGGATCATATTGAACGGTCTAAAGACAAGGTTGGAGAAGACGTCGGGTGCATGGGTCGACGAGCTCACTTCAGTACTTTGGGCGTACCGGACAACACCAAGATCGACCACTGGAGAAACACCATTCAGCCTGGTATACGGCATGGAGGCACTTGTAACACCCCGCTCATCAGAGTAAATTTTTTTCGCTACCTTTTACTTCGATATCACTTTAACTTTTTCGAAATAATTGCAACTTACTCGGGATGCTACTAAACTCGTCTTCTTGAAAATCCGTTTATCTTTAAACTGTTATCTAATACTTCTTTAGACTTATTAAAACAGATTTCCTTTAAACTTGCATTTAACATATTATCATATTTCTCATAAAAACTTGAAGTCTAAAATTCATTAAAATGCAAGTTTAATAATTAATGTGCGTAGCAGAAATATTTGAAACGTGGTTAATTATACAAACTTTATAAATGTCCACATTAAAGCTTATCTTCATTTTCTTCCACGATCCACACCACACGGCTCCACTCACACATCCTCGTTAACCTGTTACCTTTTCATCTTTGAAATCGTTTGTAACTCAATAAGTTCTGTACTGGTACTGTATCTTCTTCAAAGAACACGAAAGTAAGAGAAAGAATATAATGTTGTCCAGTGTTCTCTGTAATACTATATAAATACTCTTGGCTTTTTGGTTTTGAAGAAGGGTTTTGCTCGAAATTTTCTAAGTTTCTATAGAGCATCAGTTGAGGAATTGAATTGAGAATGATGCTGGTTAATAGCTTATGTATTGATCATGATAGTGGTGTGATTACTTATGCCATGAGTTGAAAATAAAGAAATATTCTCTCTTTTCAAATGCATCCAGAACATGGCATAGTGTAAAATAAACGTGCAGCATGGCTGATTGTTTTATACTTGGATTATGCACTTCTAAAGAATGATAAGTTCTGGACAAAACATACATGAAGTGGGGACAATGTTGATAACGTGCAGAATTTATGAAAGTTAAGATATAATATTTAAAAAAATTCATTAATTTAAAGCATTAATGAGTATTATTAGTCAATGGCCATAAAATGGCATTAGGTGGTATGTCATCATGTTGCAAAGTCTGAAAATTTTAGGAAAGAATCGATATTTAAAAGTAACCCACCAACATCTTTAATGCCATCAAATAAAAATTTGATATAAAACTTAACTTGTAATAATAGGAAACCTTGATAATGATGGCCATTCATTTCTCTACATATGCAAGACAAAATGGCGTGATTTAAGACTGATGAAATTGTTCTCTTGCTAATTAAAGAATGGCCCCATTCATTTAAAAATACTAAAGAGAGACTTTGATACAAAAGATAACAATCATCATTATATAGTCTGTCGGCATTTTTTCTTAAAATGACCGAACTTAAACTTTATAGTAACTAAAATATATATAACTAAATAATAATCTTGTAATATGCTAAAAATAAAATTTACGTAATCGAATTTGGACTTAAAATGAACTTATACCGCAAAGCCAAAATTTCTAAAAATTTCAGTTTCTCTTTAAATAGACCATAATGTCTAATTAATCCTTAAAATTTGATCAATACTCAAAACTAAGCTAGGCTCGAGAATCATTTGCTCGGTAATAATCTTAACTCGTAACCGAACATGCTTGGTTCGGTTCACGACTTATCTTGAACGAGTAATCAAAATATACTCGATTTTTATTATTCGTCGTCTTATTATAATTAATCCCATCTTATAAATCCATTTATAAAAATAAACAGACCGGAATTAATTAATTACTGAACTGGCTCGATTACTAAATAAAATTTAACCGAGAATACTTTCAACTTAAAGTCGAACTTTTAACTGAATAACTTAATAACTGGGCTCGAAACTAGGAACGAGCATTATTAATAAAAGTAATTAGTTCAAACTTAGAACTAAAATAATTACTTTTATTAATTACTGAATGGGATATTACAATCTACCCCCCTTAAAACTATTTCCGCCCTCGGAAATACTGAATCTGAGATATATACAAATTATGTATATATATCTCAGAACTCGAAATATGGAAAACGAGTGCTAACATCAACTTCTCACTCCCCAGTGACATCTAACTCTATATGTGGTGAGTCCATTTTATACTAACGAGGGAATATCTCAATTTCCTCAGCCAATGAACCTTCTGGTCCAAAACTTCTATCAGCTGGTCCTCGTAGTTTAAATCTTACTGAAATTCATTGTGCAAAAGCACATACTCTGGATCGCACACATACTCACGTAACTTGGTTACGTAAAACTAATGCACACTGGACAACTTTAGAGAAGAATTGATATAAAATACTTATCTGACTACCTATGCGAAACATTGCATACGATTTACCCACTACCCGGGGCCCTTCGGGTGCGGAACATCTATATGCATTGTACCTTAATGTCAATGTCACTTGTAATCATTAACAAGTCACATCTCCATCTTACTATACTAAAGTTGCTTCTCTTTCGAGAAACCTTTTTACTCAATATTACTATTGATATTTACTTCAACTTCTCCGACTTAACTATAGTCGAGAATTTCGTTGAAATTTCTGTACTGATGTGGAATAACTTGACCATTCTGTGGTCATACCATAATTCCAATCATTAAGGTAAACTTTATTTACCTTTAATAATTCAACTGTCATAATAATGTTGCAACATCTCACTTATTGCCGACAACTATCATCTGATTGCTGACATCTCACATCTGATTGCAACGGCATTAAATGCATACTGACTGTAATACTATCTTCAGCTTATCACAACAATTTGCATTATTGTTGACATTTCACATCTTCTTTTTGCTGCATTAATTTCCTTCTGGTTGCGTATTCTATCATTCGTATACTTTAATCATACCTCGCAACTTATCTCATACTCATCTCTTCTTTATAACCCCTTCGGTAATCCCTCCATCTTCCTCAACGATGGTCCGATTCACCAATGGATTTAGCACTGCTAAAAATCCGAAAATTCTATTCTTTTCTTCCTCTTAATATCATAAAGAGAATTTATCGAGCTCAAGTAGAAAGATTAAGAATACTCATGCTCAATAATATCCCAAATGATATAAGATGGTTGATCGAAGCAAAGGTCCGTGTATCTGGCGAATATCCCAATGCATACAAGTATCTGTCAGGTATGGGTAGAAGCACTTTTGCCAAGAAATGTAGAGCAAAAAGATTAGGTGGCTGCCATAAATGTGCCCGCAGGAACTGCGACACTCGCTGTACTTCTTTAGGCTTCCTGTCAAATAATCGAGAAGATAAAATTACTTTCATCAAGAATGGCTTGAGTAAGGAATCTCTGGATCAAGCTATTCAGCAGATTCTTGATACACATTCTAGTGGATATGTGCATCGAGAACTGATGTCTTTATGGCTTCTGTTCAAACATGAAGAAAAACTTCATAGTCTGGAAAATATCATTTCCACTGATCATGTTTGTCAACACTGTTCTTGATGTCACTGTTGTACTGTACATATTTCTTATCCTTTCCAACAGATAAGAGTCATTTAAGACTCAACTGCTTTCTTGTCGGAACTTTCTTCTTTAAAAGCAACTCTCTTTCTTCTTTAAAAGGCAATCTATCTTTTAGCCTAATATCTCTTCATAATAAATGGCTACTGCCGAATCTTCTCAAGGATCTAAACTTCTTCAACCTCTTAGAACTGTGTGCATCCTTGGTGGCTCCAAATTTGTAAATGTTCCTCACAACATATATGTTGTAAGCCAACTCGTAAAAGAGTTGGGCAAACATAACATCAACATATTTTATGGAGGAACTAGTATTTACTTCTTTAACAACCTCTTAATAGCTGCTAAATGCTTTGACATCCAGGTGAGAAGTATCCTTCATTTTTATCTCACTTCATCAAAGGTCGTTAAAGACTCTGCTACTTTGATGATTACTCTTTCCATTTATGACAGTTTAATGTCCATGATATCTAATTGTGATGCTTTCATCATTCTTCCTGGTGGATATGGAACTTTAATGACTGCATTTACTCTTGCTACTTGGGCAGAAATGAAATTTCATACCAAACCTATTGGTTTGTTAAATTTCAATAACTATTTCCACCACTTGCTTGGATTTCTAGATGAAGGAGTGTATCAAACTTTTATATCTCCCTTTCAAAGAGAAATATTCAAGTCTGCAAACACATCATCTGAACTCATCCAGATGCTTCAGAACAGCATCTCAACCGTTCAAGATTCTGTGGAAACTCCATGATTCAAACGCAAGCGAGCATTTGATCCTTTAGATCTATCATTATAAACTACAGCCATGCTGGGTGGCAGAGTTATGGAGTCTTGTGCTCTTGAGACGCACCCTCCCTTTATGTACTATAACTTTGTACTTAGTTGAGAATTCCTTTATGCTTATCTGTAACTCTTTCTAAGATATTACTGTAATAGCTTCTTAGGAATTTCTCAACAATGTGCTTGTATCTTTACCTTGCTTTTTACTTTCCATACTATTGGAATTTCTATCAAGTAGATTGATTGTGTAAAATATTCTCTACTCGAATAAACTTAATTCACACATCAATACTACTTGCTTCTGGACTGAAATAACTTCTTGATTTAATCAAGATCTTAAACTTCTTAAACTTTACTCATTTGTGGTCTTGAAACTTTTGCCTTGCGGTATTCTAAAACCACTAATCATTTAACTTGAACAGTATAACCATTAATAAATAGCTATACCATACTTTAAGGAATTTGTAAATTTTTCGAAAACACCTAGCTTGTGCTAGAGTTCCGGTTAATCTTTTTCTTTTCTTACTTCTTCTCGCCATTTCTCATTTATGGCATTAAACTCATCATTTATACTCATCTCTCTTTGGGGACTAATAATTCTTCCAAAGAAACATATTAGTCTTTTATTAAAAACACTATCTTTAACTTTTACATGTTAAAGATTACATATATATCTTTAACCTTTACATGTATATCTCTAACTTTTACATGTCCAGATTAATCTTGCTTAACTTTACTTATCTCGGTATCTGGAATGTATTTCTTTTTAAGGTTCGATTTTCAAGTCTCCAGGTAATTCGGACTTAGTAACCCTTATTTCAGGTTTCCATAATTTCCCGGGCTTCATGACTATTATATGTCGATACCTTAATCTTTATTCTCATTTATTTCTAAAAAGTACTTTGTAGACTTATTTTTATTCTACAAGTACTAATAACTTATAACTTTATCTGGAACTTTACTTCTACTCATTTCATGATATCTCACTGATAGAATATCAAAATTTCTGATAAAGATTGAACATTTTCTTGAAACTTTATCTCTTTCGTTTTAGTTTTCAAGCCTACAGGATCTAATCCGGCTTTTTGGTTCTTATTTCAAACCTCCATGATCTTTTCCCGTACTTGTTGGCTATTATATCCTGAAATACCGTCACTTCTTATTCATCATCAATCTTTATAATCATTTCTTAACTTGAATCTCATCGTCAATCTTTATATCATAACTTAAATCTCATTCTTAAATCTTTATGATCATATCATAACTTAAATCTTATTTTTACATCTTCAATCTTTATGATCATAGCTTGAATCTTATTCTTATGGCTTAACTTGGAATGTTCAAGTTCATATTCTTGATCTAGTTAACTTGATAAACTAGATTTCCCTTTAATACTTGAACATATATACCAATTACTAGAGTTGGTACATCTGATTTCTTATCGAGCATAGAGTTAGTAAATTTGAATATATTGAAAAACTTGTATAAAACTTTGACAGCACTTACCTGGTAGTTGACGAGGTGTGAGCGTGGTGTGGTCGGGTTTTCTTGAAACTTCCTGTAAAACTTGAACTTCTCTGAAAACTTCTCTTTCAGAAACTTTAAACTTTTTAGTATGCAGAGCATTTAAACTGTTTAGCTCTGATACCACCTGTAACACCCCGCTCATCAGAGTAAATTTTTTTCGCTACCTTTTACTTCGATATCACTTTAACTTTTTCGAAATAATTGCAACTTACTCGGGATGCTACTAAACTCGTCTTCTTGAAAATCCATTTATCTTTAAACTGTTATCTAATACTTCTTTAGACTTATTAAAACAGATTTCCTTTAAACTTGCATTTAACATATTATCATATTTCTCATAAAAACTTGAAGTCTAAAATTCATTAAAATGCAAGTTTAATAATTAATGTGCGTAGCAGAAATATTTGAAACGTGGTTAATTATACAAACTTTATAAATGTCCACATTAAAGCTTATCTTCATTTTCTTCCACGATCCACACCACACGGCTCCACTCGCACATCCTCGTTAACCTGTTACCTTTTCATCTTTGAAATCATTTGTAACTCAATAAGTTCTGTACTGGTACTGTATCTTTTTCAAAGAACACGAAAGTAAGAGAAAGAATATAATGTTGTCCAGTGTTCTCTGTAATACTATATAAATACTCTTGGCTTTTTGGTTTTGAAGAAGGGTTTTGCTCGAAATTTTCTAAGTTTCTATAGAGCATCAGTTGAGGAATTGAATTGAGAATGATGCTGGTTAATAGCTTATGTATTGATCATGATAGTGGTGTGATTACTTATGCCATGAGTTGAAAATAAAGAAATATTCTCTCTTTTCAAATGCATCCAGAACATGGCATAGTGTAAAATAAACGTGCAGCATGGCTGATTGTTTTATACTTGGATTATGCACTTCTAAAGAATGATAAGTTCTGGACAAAACATACATGAAGTGGGGACAATGTTGATAACGTGCAGAATTTATGAAAGTTAAGATATAATATTTAAAAAAAATTCATTAATTTAAAGCATTAATGAGTATTATTAGTCAATGGCCATAAAATGGCATTAGGTGGTATGTCATCATGTTGCAAAGTCTGAAAATTTTAGGAAAGAACCGATATTTAAAAGTAACCCACCAACATCTTTAATGCCATCAAATAAAAATTTGATATAAAACTTAACTTGTAATAATAGGAAACCTTGATAATGATGGCCATTCATTTCTCTACATATGCAAGACAAAATGGCGTGATTTAAGACTGATGAAATTGTTCTCTTGCTAATTAAAGAATGGCCCCATTCATTTAAAAATACTAAAGAGAGACTTTGATACAAAAGATAACAATCATCATTATATAGTCTCTCGGCATTTTTTCTTAAAATGACCGAACTTAAACTTTATAGTAACTAAAATATATATAACTAAATAATAATCTTGTAATATGCTAAAAATAAAATTTACGTAATCGAATTTGGACTTAAAATGAACTTATACCGCAAAGCCAAAATTTCTAAAAATTTCAGTTTCTCTTTAAATAGACCATAATGTCTAATTAATCCTTAAAATTTGATCAATACTCAAAACTAAGCTAGGCTCGAGAATCATTTGCTCGGTAATAATCTTAACTCGTAACCGAACATGCTTGGTTCGGTTCACGACTTATCTTGAACGAGTAATCAAAATATACTCGATTTTTATTATTCGTCGTCTTATTATAATTAATCCCATCTTATAAATCCATTTATAAAAATAAACAGACCGGAATTAATTAATTACTGAACTGGCTCGATTACTAAATAAAATTTAACCGAGAATACTTTCAACTTAAAGTCGAACTTTTAACTGAATAACTTAATAACTGGGCTCGAAACTAGGAACGAGCATTATTAATAAAAGTAATTAGTTCAAACTTAGAACTAAAATAATTACTTTTATTAATTACTGAATGGGATATTACA
>BKCP01005084.1:342303-396639 GCA_008636005.1 Striga asiatica
CATGTAACGACCACCCCTTTGAGGGTGGACATGTGCTCGAAGACAAAAAATTCATCATGACTAAGGCCGAAAGGCTGGATGGTCACATGTAACGACCACCCCTTTGAGGGTGGACATGTGCTCGAAGACAAAAAATCCGTCATGATTAAGGCCGAGAGGCTGGATGGTCACATGTAACGACCACCCCTTTGAGGGTGGACATGTGCTCGAAGACAAAAAATCCGTCATGATTAAGGCCGAGAGGCTGGATGGTCGCATGTAACGACCACCCCTTTGAGGGTGGACATGTGCTCGAAGACAAAAAATCCATCATGATTAAGGCCAAGAGGCTGGATGGTCGCATGTAACGACCACCCTTTTGAGGGTGGGCATGTGCTCGAGGATAAAAAACCCATAACGACTAAGGCCGAGAGGCTGGATGGTCGCTTGTTGGGAGGCGTTTATGACCGCTAAGATTCATTAATAGATCACGCTTGGTTAGGTGGATGAATGGCGTGGCTTACTAAATTGATTAGAATAACATCAACGAACGGCGACAATGCAGGCTTTGTAATGAAAACATCAAACAAATAATGCCTCGACAGGCAAATAGAGAGAAATAGTGAAAATACAACGACATTCATTTAACAAATACGGAGTATAACGTTCAACAAAAATTAAGTTACAAGCTCATGAGTTAGCGTTCGGATCAGCATTGGCACCAGGGTCAGTCGAGACCTGCTCATGTGACGGCTCGAGTTGTTGCCCCGCAAGCTCAGTCGGGTGGCTTGAGCCAGAGGTCGAGCCAATTCCATCAGTGGATTGAGTCTGACGAGCAAGGGGAGGAATGTAGCCATCGGGGAGCTTGAAGGTACGTCTCAGCAGGTCGTCCTGATCCACGACGAGCTCGAGCAGACCGGACCACCAGTCATGGTCGTCGGGCAGATCGAGGGCGCTTTTATAGCCGATGGGAGCCTTGGGTATAGCATCCCATATGGCCTCCATGTTAAACTCCTCAAACCCGTCCTCAGCGACTTGGACCCCCGCTTGCTGCATTATGGCCCAAAGCAATGAGTGCCATAGTCTTGCACATCCTTTAAGTACTGTGGCGACTGCTTGAAAGCAGCCACCACTTGTTCACGGCAGGCTTGCAGGAGGCGTCGACCAGCGGTGGTGTGGAAGACCATCCGCCGAGCCCGAAGGGTAGCCTCGTCGATCAATGGCTTAGCCCTTTGCTCGAAGGCGACGTTTTCACGTGCAAGAGCCGACTTCTCTTCCTCGAGTGCCGCCTCGAGAGCCTTTTTGGAGGCCAGGAGGGATCTTTCTCTGCTTGCTCGGCCGCGAGGGCCTCCTCGAAGGACTTCAAGGCCCCCTCGAGCGTCTCCTTCTCATCAGAGAGGGCCTTATTACGGGCGGCCGACTCCTTTAGCCGATCATGAAGGGCGTTGGCCTTGGTGATAGTCTCCTCCAGTTGAGTGCCGAGACGGAGATTGCTCCGTTCGAGGGCCGAGATAGATCGACCCGGGCTCGCCAACGTTTGTTCGATCAATGGCGCGAGCTCAGCCATTCCCTACAAAGGTGTGTAGAAGAAAGTGTTAAGAACACTAACGAAGGGAAGAAGATGAAATAAAATAGATAGGTGTTAAGTCACAGAAGATTACCTGAGCCAGCCAACGGGCAAGCCGATAGCCTCGATCTCGCAGGGAATGACCATCGTTATAGCGGTCGGTGGGATGGTCGACGGGAGGAAGAACATCCCAGAGAAAATGCGAGAATCTTACGCCGTCGAGTGTGGTAATCGACGGCGCAGTTTCCTCAACGCGATGGCGCTTGCCGACATCCTCATCCCCCGCAGCAAGGGGACGCTTAAGCGGATTCCCTCCGAGCTGAGTCTGCTCAGGAGAAGCGGGAACGTGTACGATCGGGATAGGCTGGTTGTGTGAAGGAGAACGCGCCAGAGAAGGTTCGCGCGGATGAGAGGAGGGCCTCTGATGCTGGTCGGACGGCTCGGTTGGCTGGTCAGCGGGAGGCTGGACCGAAGATGGTTGTTCGACGGTTATATTAGGAGGAGGCGAGGTCGAGCGCACAGGCTGTGAGGCGGTTGAGTCAGCAGGCTTGGAAATCGACCCCTCGACAGCGGTTTTCTTCTTCAGGGGAGCCTTCCTTCTAGGCACAGAAATAGCGGGCATCTCTGCAAAAAATGTATGCACAGGTCAAAACCGCATTGAGTACATAATATATGAGACAAATATGGTGATGCTCGAGCCTATTTAGCAAAAATACTTACCTGGGTCGCCCTCGATCCAGATAAGATCAAAAGTCTTTTGACTAGGAAGAGAACACGATTTGTGGGTAAGCAGCCCACAAAAATGCAGGAGGTCCTCATCCTCAAGAAGGGTCTTCGACGCAACGGGTTTGCTATTCCATACTGCAATTCGTTGGTCGAAAAGCGCGTTGGTGGAAGGTATGGAGTATTCACGAGGGAGTTCCTTGAGCCAAGGATATGGGGCCCAAGGGAAAGCAGGTTTGGGCTCGACAAAAGTGAATTTGTCTTTCCATCTGGGGACGTTTGAAGGGGTGTTCGAAATGAAATGGACATCGTTGCGGCTCTTGAGGTAGATCCCTTGAGCATGTTTTAAGGGAGTATAACAGTAATGGAAAAAATCCAGGTCAAGCCGACCTAGACGGACGCGGCAAAGGATGATGAAGACGGTAATAAATCGGATGGCGTTAGGCGGAAGTTGGTTCAAGGCAGGTCGAACCACTTGCAGAGATCGATCAAATCCTGGCTTAAGGGAAAGCGGATGCCAATTTTAAATTGAATTTCAAAGAAAGTATAACAGTTTTGGGGAGGGTGGTCATAGGTGTCTCGAGAGCTCGGGGACACAAAAGCCCAACTGGTAGGATAGCCAACTTCTTCGGCATCCAACCAGCCAGCTATGAGAGAACGAGAGGAAGAAGAAGCCTTTTTGGAAGAAGTGGACACCTTAGCCGACTTACCCTTCTTAGGGGCAGCCTTATGAGAAGTAGAGGCGGGGATAGATGAAGAGGCAGCCCGAGCAAAAATGGAATGGCGAGAAAGAGGAATATTATCTTCGTCTTTCTCAGAAGTGGCCTCGGCGGCATCGAGAGCCTCTTCAACGGCATTAGAGGCCTCAAACGCCGGTCGGCGACGATTGAGAGGGATATGGTCAAGGGCATCCTCGTCTGATTTATCAATCAGACGAGTAGGTTGGCGAGGAGAAGAAGGTGCGGCGTAATCGGAAGGGCGTAGAACACTGATGGGAACTGGATTGTAGATTTCCTCGACAGAGCGGGAAGGCGAGTGAGGAATGGGCCGACGAGTAGGGGAAGATGATGTGGCGATCTCGTCTTCAACAGAACGGTGGCTTGGTGACTTAGAGTCAGCGGAATCTGAAAAGTAGAATGAAGAAATGAGAGGAAGAGAAATGGAGTTAGGGTTTTCGAAAGCGAAGAAGGAGATTTCTTTTTGCCATAGGCGAGATGAGAGGGATTTGGGAAAAAGAAGGAGTAACAGGGAAAATAAAAAATTGACAAAATAGACACACGTAAATATAAAATTGGAGCACAGAAGACTTACTCATGGTCGCGGTGGAGAAGTGGTTGCTGGAAATTGCTTGAAAAGGCGCCGAGAGCATGCAAGAACAATTTGCAGAGAGAAAGTGCAGAGCGCAAAGATGCTTCAAAATCGCAAAGGTGAGAAAAGCTGCAAAAATGACTAAGTATCGTATTTATAGGAGTACAGATGAATAAGGTGAAAAGTTTGGGGAATATGACCGCTGGATAAAAGAAGATCCAACGGCGGAAAAAAATAAAGAGGCGCAGATATCGAAGCGACACAAATCGCAAGGAGGCGCGATGATTAAAAGTACAGAGAAGGAAGACATGCGGCAGGCGGAAATCACGCTAATAATAAAAAGAAATGAAAAGCAATCATAGCGTGCGATAAAAGAAACCACGTGGTCGAGGAAAGGTAGTGACATCAACAAAAGTGATCGAGAGAAAAGGCCAGATAGCGACATCAACAAAAGTGATCGAGAGAAAAGGCCAGATGGCGACATCAATGAAAAAGTGATCGAGAGAGGAGACCAGAGGGCGACACCAACAAAAAATGATCGAAAGAATAGGTAGAACGAAGAAGACAGCTCGAATCTACTCTTAGATCGAGTCATTCAGACTCGACCAGAGTGGGGGGGGACTAGATGATATGGGATATTATACGACTAAGGAGCAGACCGGTCCATCATGTCGGTCAGGCAAGCATAGGGTGGAAGAAAACCACGTTGGTTGAAGGATGATCGACCAAAACGGAATTGATCGAGCAGAATAACAGAGCTGGTCTTAGTAAGGGGGAGCTCGATCAGATCGAGCACGCAGCAGGTAGGAAGAAGTCGAGAGCGTGACCTGAACGCAAGTGGGCGCGTAGGTGATGTCAGGAGATCCCAACGGCCTGCGCAAGGGAATAATTCCCCTCAGCTCAGAGGGGGGCACGTGGCGAGAACGTGTTGGTGCAGAGTGATAGTGGCAACAACCACCTCTGACACCCCTGACATTTCTGACAACACGTACACTGTGTGTGTACGGACGGGCAGCGCGGGCAGGACAACTCACCAATATCCGGGCAGCTCCTAGGCAGGTATCTCACTCCTATATATATGGGAGTGGCCTTTTCTTAGGGTTTTACGATTTATCCATTCTTTACTTTGGAAAATTGAACAAACACATACAGACTTAAGCATCGGAGGCTCTTCACCGGAAAACCCCTCCGGTGTGAGAGTTCTGTGCAGGAACGCGGCGTTCTACCGGCGAGAAAGAAGGAGGCAGGCCGATTTCAAGCCGGTCGGAGTGTTTTGCGTTACCAGTCGCATACCTAACGCATAATTGTTTCGCACTTTATCAATTATGTACGCCCCTTCGTCGCATAGTTTATCGCATAACTATTTCGCACTTTATATTCGTTTGTCGATCGCATAGTGTATCGCATAATTATTTTGCACTTTATCAATTATGTACGCTGACATTCATCATATTTTCATGCATTATGAGTGATATATTGTGATATTTGGCCATGGTTATCGTGTGATTTTGCACCATTTTGTTTTATTTATTAATCTATGATAGAGGTGTTTTTGTCGTTGGTTTTGCAGGAAATATGCCCGGAAATGCGTTGGAAATGGAATCGGGACGAAAAATGGCGAAAACGGGTGCAGAAGAGGTCACACGACTCGTGTGGGTTGTGACACGGGTCGTGTGGGTTGAGAGAATAAGAGACGCAGCTACGACTTTTTCACACGAGTCATGTGGGTTGAGACACGAGTCGTATAGACTCACACGACTCGTGTGACCCAGTCGTGTGACCAGTCGTGTGAGTCTGGAAGTTCGCCGAAATGTTGAGAAAAGTCACACGACTCGTGTGGCATGTGACACGACTCGTGTGACGCGCATACCAGATCTACGGGGAGTAGGTTTCTTGTGCGATTTCTTCCCTTTTTCGATCCAGAATGACCCTACAGTATAAAAGAGGCCTTAGGAACTAGTTTTTGGCACTTTGGACACCATTGGAGGCCTAGAGAAAGCACGAAACACACGAGGGATTCGAGGAAGTCAAGATTGAAGATTCGGGAACTAACAGCGACAATAGTTCTTCTTTCTTTTCTCTTTTTCTTCTTCATTGAACTCATGAATATATTTGTTTTGATTTTTGAGAATATGTTTAGTCGCTAAACCTTTTAGGGATTCTAGGATTTGTGAGTACTCGGATTATTTTATGAATTGATTTCGTTTATTCATTCCGGTTTATCATTCGTTTATCAATTTCTTGTGCTTTTATTAATTGTGTGAATACAAGGGCTCGTATTTATGCATATTTGTGATTGACTTGAGACCGAGAGGAGATAGTTGATTGCTAGAATTGGGAAATTCATAACGTAAGAGACTAAACAAACCGAGAGGTTGATAGAATCTTGCGAGGGAACTAGAATCTTAGGAGCTTATGGGAGTTGATTGTTTATCTTGAGACCGAGAGGAGATAGATAACAGTTAATATCTACGATTTAACTTGTTCGAGAGAAAGGTGTAAATTACTTTAGTGATTATCCCTACGAATGGTAGAATTAAATAAGGTTTGAATGAATAATTAATCTTTGTTAGAATAATCCCGAGGAAAGCATAACCTAGAATCTATTTTCTCATTTTTTATTTATCTTAGAACAAGCCTTCATTAGTGTTAGAATTTATTTTATAATCATTCATTAGTTTAGAATAAAATCACCATTTAAATTTGCATTAGACTGAATAATATTTAACCGTTTACATTTTGATACTTAGTTATTTTGACAACAATCTCTGTGGAATACGACCTTGCTCGCCACTCACTATAGCTATACCGTACACTTGCGGATAGTGAAAATATTTTGCGAACATACGCCTATTTGTCGCATGGTTTATCGCATGACCGCACTTTATCGATTATCTTATTCTGTTGGTTGCATAACTAATCCCATAATTATTTTGCACTATCTCAATTATGTTCGCCTATTTGTCGCATAGCTCATTGCATAAATATTTCTCACTTTATCAATTATCTTCGCACTCTGTCGCACGCGTTTCACATAATGTTTTTGCAATTCATCAATTATCTTCGTCTGTCTGTCGCATAGCTTTTTGCATCAATTATCTTCGTCTTTCTGTCGCATAGTTTATCGCATAATTGTTTCGCACTTTATTAATTATGTTCACTGTTTGTCCCATTTTTGTTATGTTTATCGTGCTTATTCTATCTTTATTTTTCCCCCATTTTAGGTTTTTTTTTCATTTTTAGTTCGTTTAGTGCTCGATTATGTGTTTTCTCCTTATTTGAGTCTTTGTGAGTTGTTCGTGTATTTTTTCCCGTTTTATGTTTCGTGTTGTGTCGTTTTTCTTATAGTAGGTTGGGATTCGAGCGAGTTCTCTTTCCAAGAAAAGTTAGTTTGAAGACATAAATGAATAAAGGAGTTCGTGAGCGACACATAGCAAAAAACGGAAGTCAATTCCAAGTCCGGATAAGCGTTTACGAGCCCGAACAAGGAATCTAAGAGTACTCGTCGCGGCCGCGGGATGTGGTCGCGAGCGGCGAGAAATGTCGCGGGGCGCGAGTCATAATACCAATTTTCCTGCTTCCCGAAGTCGCGGCCGCGAGATTACCTTTGTCGTGGGCCGCGGAGCATGTCATGGCCGCGAGATCTTATAGTCGCGGGCCGCGAGTTCCTCCGCGGCCACGAGTTCCTCCGCGGCCGCGAGTCCTGCAGTTTGCTTAAATTATGGCTTTTTCTCCCTCTTTTCCTCCTTAGTGGTGATAGTGGCGAATTTTGAGCATGTTTTTGGGCACTTACATCTGAATTTTGGGGGTTAAACACTATAAATACACCTCCATTACAATGTATAATGATCCAACTCTTTATTTCATAATTTACTTCAAGAATTTCCTTCATTTTTCCTAAGTTTGTTCTAAGTTTGTATTGTGGTTTGTATTGAAGACATTGTTGGGATTGTATTATGTTTGCATTTGCGCTTGTGGATTTCTCATTACAAGTAAGTTATCTACTTCATTTTATCTATGTTAAAGATGGTTTGTTTTAATGAGAATGATTATGTTAAACTTATCATGAACAACTAAATCCTCTAACTAGGGTTAGGGGATAATCGTTTCGGTACGTTTTTACCTATGTGTATATCAATTACTAAATCTTTACGAGCTTTACTTATTTCATGATTGAATGCTTGATCATCATTTTAATCTAAACAATCGATTTCAAAACCGCTAGGGGCGAAATTGGTAGAACTTGGCTCGTTTAGAATAGACATGTTCGGAAACGTATTGTCTATGTGTTAATTAACTCGTCAACTTACTCATTGATGTTTTTCCGCATATTATGAAAATTAGTGAGGAAAAACCGCTAAATAAGTTAGTTGATTGAGCTTCTTAATCGAGTAAGTGATATCCGTCAATTTTATGTAAAACCTAAAAAGATTGTCCCCGATACCCTAGTTATTTACATTCCTTGGAATTATCTTCATCTTGCTAATTTATATCTCTTTGAATTATTTTCAATAGTATAATTTTGAATTGTTCTAGTAAAGAAGTATTAAGTAAAAAAAAAAAAATCAATCAACCATTTGAATTAGAATGTTTAGAATTACTTTTGTTATTGTGATCGAATAAACGTACAAAATAGTCCGGCTAACCTTCCTTGACAACACGACCCGGTGTTCGAATCTTTCGATTCTATTCCGGTAAAATAAACTACAACATTCACTTGTTTGTCGAATAGTTTATCGCATAACTATTTTCACTTTATCAATTATCTTTGGTTTGACGCATAGCTTTTCGTATCAATTATCTCCGTCTGGTTTGTCGCATATTGTATCTCATAATTGTTTCGCACTTTATAAATTCTGTTCCCGGTTTGATGCACAGTTTATCGCAAATCTATTTTTTACTTTATCAATTATCTTAAGTCTATCAGTCGCATAGTTTTTCACATAATTGTTTCGCACTTTATAAATTATGTCCGCCTGCTTGTCTCATTATTTATCGCATAATTGTTTCGCACTTTATCATTTATCTTCGGTCTGTATATCACATAGTTTATCGCACAATAGTTTATGTTCTTCTGTTTGTCGCATAGTGTATTGCATAACTGTTTCGCACTTTATCAATTACATTCGTTGTGTGACATAGTTTGTTGCATAATTGTTTTGCACGTTGTTAATTATGTTCGCCTGTTTGTCGCATAACCATTTCGTAGTTTATCAATTATCTTCGTCTGTATGTCGAGTGTATCGCATAATTATTTTGCCTTTTATCAATTATCTTCGTCTGTATGTCGCATAGATTATCGCATGATTGTTTTCGGAATTTATGGGGTGAAATAGTTAAACTTTTTATTTTTTGGTGTGTACAACTTATTATGTCTTCAAATCAGGGTGAAAATAATTATTTCCTCTATTTAGGTCATACGAAATGCTTATTTAGTTCATCCATTGTGCATATTTGTTATATTTAAATTAAACATATAGATAATGCATATTTAGTTCATACGAAATGCATATTTAGTTCATCCATAGTTCATATTTTTATACTTAAATTAAATATATACATAATGCATATTTAGTTCATTCATTATGCATGTCTAATTCACCAATGTGCATATTTATTGTATTTAAATTAAATATATACATAATGCATATTATGTTCATTCATTATTCATATTTAGCTCATACGAAATGCATATTTAGATCATCAAAAAGTGCATATTTAGTTCATGTGAGGTTCAACCATAGCTATTTATTTGTGTAAATCAATGACTCATATTAATCAATTGAAATTTACATTAATTATATAATATAGAATAATATTTATTATATTTAAATTAATTATATAAAATGCACATTTAATTGTATATTTTTACTGCATATTTAATTTATGTAGAATGCTCATTTATTTCGTGCGGAGTGCATATTTAGCTCATAAACAATGCATAATTAGTTGATATTATTGCTGCATATTTAGTTCATAAGAATTATATATTCAATTCATATCAAATGCATATTTAGTTAATGTTATGTATAGTGCTCAATGCATATTTACTTAATCCATAATGCATGCTACAGTCAATCATCAACGCTGGAAGGCAACGGTCAACACTGGAGTCAACGGTCAATGGTCAATAGTCAAATGGTCAAAATAATATTTAATAATTAAAATAAAAAAACTAAAAAGTTAATCTTGGCCACACATCTTAATACCTATCTAATGGCTAGGATTGAGTCTCACATATTCACTTTATATATGTAGACTTATTGGACTTATTGGGTCATATGAGAATGGTAAGTGAAAGAAAATAAGAATAAATTTGTACCATTGGATCCAACATATCAATGGCCATGATGAAGTTAATTTTAGTAAATAATGGTCAAATAGTCAATGGCAATATCATTAAAAAGTACATATTTTTTGGGATCGGTGAGGATCTCGTTATGTATAAGTCACGAATTCAATAGCAACAATAAACCTATGCGCAGCAGATCTAGAGGTTTAGAGTTGAACACTTACGGCTTAAATTCGCAGGCTCTGAGACGTTGTAGATTACCGTTGAAGGAAATATTCTGATTTCAAAATCAGTTGGACCCTAGATCCTTCTCGTCAGACCTCAAGAAGTTGTCGGGTGTGGCCGAGAGCAGCTCGTGCGTCGCGGTGTCGCCGGAGGAGTGCGAGAGGCGTCGCACGGTCGTGGCGGGGTCGAGGCATCGTCGGGCTGCACGTAGAGTCGCCGGGCATCGCAGATCTTTGGGGGTTGGGCTCGCATGCGTCGGGCGTCGGGCTCGGCGATTGGCGTGTGATGGTCGTCGGCGATCATGGACCGCCATCGACTGGGGTCGGTGGTGGTCGGACGGTGGTCAGCCGGCGGCTTCTGTGGTTGACTAATATATATTGAGCACGGGGTCTCGGTACCTCGGGATATTCTACTGTATATCTCAAACACCTCTTCGTATTGTACTGGTGGAACATCAAAACACGAAGATAAAGCTCGACTATGGGAACTAGAGAGAGAAAAAGAGAGAGGGGCGGCCTACACGTCTTGCACGTTAGGTTTTCTTGTGTCTCAATCCCATGAGCTTAATGATGTATATATAGAGCTACAGTAGGGATCCTAAGGAAATGAGGATTATGGCTATTTAAGTATTGGGCCTAACTATGAACCAAGCCCACTCTTGCCAATAGTTAAATAATATTTCGGTCCGCTAATAATATTATTGAACTCCCTTGTCCTCCTCAAAATTATATTCGAGACTCCAATTATAATTACTCGATTTACCTCCCTATGTTTAAGATATAATGTCCATTAATTAATTCGATTACTACCAAAACTAGCGTCGTTCATTACAATATTATTATGCCAGAACTTAATCCACCTGCAGGATTTAGCATAACAACCTTCATGAACTCACTTCGGGGACATCATCAAACCGTCGCACACGGTGACCGTAAATATTGTAACAGCTCATCATACATATAATAATATTACCCAAAACTGCAAGTATGTCGACTCAGTAAACTGAATCTCACTTTAGTGAATCAATGTAATAGTTATCATATGTACATGCCTGTTTATATCTTACAGGTTAAGAGAACGCAGTAATTAATCGAGACTTAAGTTTGTTTACGACGATCAATATAAAATAAACTGTTACTCTCTGGGATCCTATTCAATACATAAATGTACTAGTGCAACTAATCAATTAAGACCAACAATACAGTTGACACTACAACCGTTCTGATGATTTGTTCATTTCCATCTAGGTCGTGAACCACCAATTCTTGTCTCGCAAGTAACTGATAAAATGATCTTCTGTTCACCCGATGACGACCCATTTTATTTAAGTGAAAAACAACAAAACATAGAACTCGTTTAATCAAACATGATTCACATTCAACAATGATAAAATGTAATATCATATAAAGCAAAACTTTCAATATATAACACCAACAATATTGTGGTCAAATGTATAGATTTGACCACTTAGTAAGGGTATTCTGGTCATTGCATAGTCATCCACTATCCACGTGGGCCTCACCAATCACAACAAAATTCACACCTCTTTCACACACAAACACACACTCTCAATACACACACACGCACGCATGGAATACACAGACATTCAGATCCGCCGGCAACCACCTTCCTTCTATCGGCAGCGTTGCCGGCCACCACCTTCCTTCCGCCTGCATCATTGCTGCCTTCCGCCATTTGGTGTCGACGACCAATTGCCGCAGTTTGCAGGCAGCCAAATTCGGCACCGACCAGTAGAAATTCCGCAGCCACCGACCTGGCGATGGCCAAATCGTCAATCAGCCGGCGGTTCTCTCTAGTAATATCTCTTCCGACGTCAAGGTCCTTCAATTCGACGGCCAATTCGTGTCATCCCCCACGATCGGGAGCGCGCGGCCACCGGAGATATTCATCTTCCGTTTTATCCCGCCGTCGGCCATAATGAGTTAAGTGACCAGCCGCCGCGGACGCGGTCTTAATCGTTTGAGGTCCGTTCACCAGGACGAATGCTGGAGTTTGGGGGCTAAAATAGGGTGTTTGTAAAATCAGATTACAGGATTTAGATTTGAGCGTGCTGTTGAAAATTTGACATGCCTTAGGGACTCATTTGCAATTTTATAATTTTTTATATATTGCAATGTGGTTTATGGGGCTTTTTTTTTCAGAACGATAGAAGGCATTATATAACTCAACCGTGAACAATGTTCAAGTACAAAGGGGGAGACCCCAATCAAATCGTAAAAATCAAATTGAGAGGCTCATCTACAAGATGGCCTAAAGCCTCAAATCAACAAGAAATCACAAAAGAGAAAAACAAAGCATTTTGAGGTCCTAACCACTGCCATAATGCCTAGCGGGAGTCCGCCTAAGCCAATAAAAAAACTAGAAACACAAGCAAACTAAACAAAGAGAACCAACAATGTATTAAGAAATGGAACTGAACTCCTGCCAATCAGCTTGGGCAGTTATGATCACTAAATGAACTGGAATGAGAGATGCTTGAAAAATCCATAAATTGTGAGTCTTCCAAAGCCACCAAAGCAAATAAGTAGTGAGTTGAATTTTGTTTCTTGATATCTCTGATTTATTAAATATATAATTTATTAAAAATCTAATAATTACGTTAAAAATTACAGAATTCACAAAATTTCTCAACACTTTGCAGAATGCACATTATTGTTATCGGTTGGTTCGGCTGAATTGACCAACTGGAACGGTAAAACTGAAGTAATTGAGTCGAACATTTGGAAAATCTAAACCGACTATAATTCCAAACAGAATTAAAATCGAACCGAAGTACTTGGTTCATTCGGTCGGCTAACCGATTTAACCAAAATAACCGAAAGTAAATTATAATTTATATTATAAATATATATTTTGTATTTTAATTTGTTTGTTTAATCATTTAAATTTATATTTGCTCAAAATAATTATCATATTTATGTAAGATATAAAAAAATAAAGTTGAAACCAAACAAAAAAATAATCAAATATTTAAAAGTGAAAAAATTAATTGAACCAAAATATAAAATTTTAGACCGATTATTTTATTTAGGTTGACTTCGGTCACTCTTGTGCAATATATTAGTCATCAATGTGTAATTTATATAACACCATTGTGCATGGTATACTCGATTAGTTAACCGAATTATCATAAATACTTAAAACAATTTATTATTCAAATTATAAAAATAAGATTAGTATTTAAATACATATATTTAATACCTTATATAACTTTTATTTGTTGAAAATAAATATTTTTTTTACATAAAAAATATAAAAAAATAATATTTTTTATACAGTTAGGTTGGTTCGGTTAATTTTTTTTAAAAAAAAATAATACCGATATCGAAACGAAATTTTAAATGGAAAAATAGCCGAAAACTGAAAAATTTAGTTCGGTCGCTAGTGTGCAATCTGATAGTCGTTAATGTGCAATTCGTCTAACACTATTGTGCATCTTGACAGTTACTGATGTGTATCTTGGTTAATCCAATTAGCCTAAAAATCAAACTAATTTGTTTTATTATAAAAATATATTAAGTATGTTAAAATATTTATTTAATATGTTATATTATTTTATGTTTGAAAATACCTAATAAACATATGTACAAAAATAATATAAGAAATAACGGTAACAATTTTTTTATATAATTTTTATAAATAACAAATTTGACCCATAAGCTAAATTAAAAAACAATCAAAATTATGAAATTGCATACACGTCCCTGAAATTTATCTAATTCTAAAAAAATTGAAGTCCCTAATCTAATGTTGGCAGCTCGTATGCACCACCCCTGGCCCTTGGCATCCCGTCGTCACTGCCGAGAACGACCGCGCCACTGCATGCTCTGCCCGTGTCTCCATCGTCGCCGGCACATTCCATTCGCCCGCCTCCGACACAGTTGAGAAGTGCAGACACCTCCGACATCGGACCGTCGTCCGTCACCATCGTTGAACTCTTGTGGTTGCGCTGCCGCTGATGGTCGTTCGGCTGGTTCTATTTTGTAGCAGCCTGACGAGCTGGAACTTTGGACGCCGAATGGACAACAGTGGAGCGTTCGGGTCGGACGGAGAGAGGAATTCGACAGACATATCTCTGTGAAGTAACTGCGTGTCTGCTGCTTGTGCAGGCGGCGGAGAAGACTGTCGCGGTGGTGGCACTGGCGGCGACGGCATAGGAGGTGGTTGTCGGTGATGGCGCGAGGCTGACCGATGGTTGTGGTGGAGGCCAGGGTGGAGGTCTACCGGAGCCCACGTGGAGGTCGGGGCAGTGCTGCCGGTTACTGTGTGTATGTGCGGGTGTCGGTGATGTGTTTGTGTCGTGTGTGTGTGTGTGTGTGATATTGTGTGTGTTGTGCGTGTGTAATATCGTGAGCAGTGTTCTAAAAGGCGCTAGGCGCCCACTAAACGCTAGTCCCGAGCCTAGCGCCTAGAGGGCCTAGGCGTCGCTTAGGCCGGGCCTAGAAATTAAGATTAAATACCTTATTTTTTTATTTTTATTTTATTTTCACAACCTACATAATAAAACTAACTTAACTTATAATAACTCCACACCTAAGTCCAATAATATGACAAAACAATAATGTAATTAGTCTTTTAAAAATAAAAAAATAAAAAACTGAAAAATTATCGACGAGCTCGCCTAGGCCCGCCTAGACCCGTCTAGGCGCTGTCCAGCTGCCGAGCCTGCCTAGGCCTGCTTAGGCGCCGCCTGACTGATTTTTTCAGTGTGCAAATCGGAGGCAGCTGGGCAGCGCCTAGGCGCCGGCTTGGCCGATTTTAGAACAGTAATTGTGAGTGTATGTGTGTGTGATGTGATGTGTGTGCATGTGTTGTGTGTGTGGGTGCGCGTGTTGTGTGTGTAAAAGTGGTGGTGTGACTTGTGTTTGTGTGTGTGTGTGTTGGCATGGATCCTATTATTTGGATTTGAAAAATTACCACATTATTTTTAATCAAGGTATAATTTTAACTTTTTCTCTTTAGCCATTAGATCATCATAGTACTATTGAGTTGCTATGATGTGAAAAATGATAAAAGAAAGAAAAAATATCTATTACTATACACCAACAACCAACAACATATATCAATTTCAACATCTATGGAGAATATACATGAAGCCTTAACGACATCAAAATTCTTGACTATAAAAATAACCTTAAAGTTAACTTCAAGATAGAAAGTGCAAATCCCACAGCATCAAACAGCCTTGACCTCTGATAACTCATTCCCAGCCATAAAAAGGACTGCGAATAGCATCCATCAGCAAATCTAAGGCACACACCGAAGGTAATAAACTCAAAACTCAACAAAACAAACACCCAACCAACACAAAAGAAAGACAGCTAATATTCNTTTGGTTCATTTTGCTCCAAGAGCAAGAGGAATAAAACTCAATCACTGAAGTCTATACTTCTTCCACTGCATGAGCTGCTGGCATTTCTGCTGTGCAATGTAAGTTTTTTCATGTGGCCGTTTAGAGACGAGCCATCTGACTTGTTCTCCTGGAAGAATTTCTCCCTCTCGACATGTTTGGCAGGTGGCGGTGGAATTGACACTGCCAGTTTACCCGTTAGATTGATTTCTGAGTCATGTAAAGGCCTAACAGTTTCATGCTTGGCCTCTATATTTGTGGGTCGATTGGCTTCCTGCTGACGCTCGACTGTAAGTGGCCGTATGAGTGGGCGATGAGCCATTTGTCCCATTAACCCCAGAGGTCGATCTATTGGGCGCTCTTCATCTTCGGGTCTTATACAAGCTTTTCCTTTTCGTATCCTGTTAAAAAGAAACAAAGAAAAGACACTATATTAGCATTAAACGGGATATGAAACCAGAATCGCATGGATTGCTAACAACAATAATACAAAGTACCAAAACCACCTATAAATTTGAAGTAACTTAGAGAAATATACCTTTAGATTATATTTTCTACCTTAAACCTTAAGGGTCAGCTCCATGTGAGCTAGGTAGGGCGCCACGAAGGGGGAAAATAAACAACAAAAGAAGAAGATATTTTTACCTTGAAATGATATTTTTTTCTAAAGATGAATAAGTAATATTTTTTTACCTATGANAAAGCTACTTTGAATAGGGGATGAAAAGCTCCCAAAAAGTTAAATATACGATGCAATCAAATCTCAAGGGGTGTTACGAAATTCTGAAACACCTATATGTTCCCTTATAATTTTTGTCTTCTTACGATACTTCAAACCTCAGGCTTGGTTTCAGTAGTTATATGAAAGAAGAAAAGGAGAAAAAAGGGCTGACTCTGAAAACAAAGGATTATTACGCTAGATTTATCAATACTGAAACATGTCAAAACGTCAAAGATACATCGGCACAAATATACTGAGGCAACTTATGATGATTAAGTTGTAAGAAATATTTGTGCATACCGTCGGAAAAGTTGTTCCTCTTCCTCCTCTTCCTGTACTTGGTCAACGTGATCTGCAACTGCCATTGTTCTACTAGCTACAAGAGCATCATGCCTCCGTAAAACCATGTCAAGCTGCTCGTTAAGCTCAATCGCTCGTAAAACGAGTTTCTCATCCCTAAGATATTGAATAAGAGTGAGATCCAAAAAAACGGATAACAGTTACTGAAGAACATCCATAAAAATAATTTTACATTAATTTGCGACAAAATCATGCTAGTGCAGTGGTTGCTAGAAAATGATGACCAAGAAGTTCCTTTGATTTGACTAGTATGAGATAAGTTGGTTCATAGCCAGAAAGATCATCACTTACCGTGAAGTTACTGCCAGATGCATTACTCGCTGCTTTTGAAATGAGCATTGTTCCACAAGATCTAACGTGAACTCATCCTTTGCACGCTAGAAGAACATAGAACCAAGACAGTCAAACATTAAATTACTTAAAAAGACTAGGAATCATTTGCAGAGTCAACAATGTGATGCCTTTTCATTTTGATACAATTGGAGATGGTATATTTTCACTTCCAAAAAACTTGAAAATATGACATCCACAGCCAGTTGTTGTAGTTAGTATAACTGACCATGGTATATGCTCTCATTACCAGAGAAATGTTTGGAAAACTTTTTGACAGGAAAAAAAGAAAGAAAGAAAAAAAAAAAACAGAAATTGGAACGTGTGATTGATTGTAAGATGTGTAATTTTTAAAGTTAATGTGATGTAGAAAAATAATATAATAAACAATGAGTAGTAGTCAGAAATATGTGAGGATGAATAGTAAATTTTAAAGTAAATTGTGTAGTAATGATTTATTATTAATTTCAAAATCAAATTGATAAAATTGATAAGGGATAAAGATCAGTGAATAGGAAACCTTAATGAATAAAATCTTTAGTGAGATGAAAATGCTCTTTTTTAATATATTTAATTGCAGCCTAAGATTTTATAATGTTTGTGACCTATACACTTCCTCATATATGTTCACCCAGTTTCAGCACATATATATCACGAAAATGATATTGCATTGGAAATTTTTGATCAGTTGACCATATACTTGATAGATATTCCAATAATCACTACCAAAATATCTGTTCCTTGTAAGTACCTCAGGGTGTTGGGTATCGATGGTATTCAGCACATCCCTCAATACCTCCAAGGCAGTTCCAGCTTTCTGAAGAATACTGCAAAACAAAATTGCAACGAGGTCAAAGATGGGAGAATAATAACAGTGAAAAAATTAAAGAGACTAAGAGGATGCACTTCTTTTCACCATTTTAAGGGAGTACATTTTTATGAATTAGTACAAACTATACCTTGAGTCAGAAGTAACCTGGGTCTGTGCTTTTGGCACATTTCTTTCATTCTGAGGAGCAGAAGGTTTCTTGTCAGGTGCACGATGCTGACTCTCGTTTACTGTGAGCTGAGGGTTTGGGATGTCATGAGGCCTCTGAGGGAATTGCACTCCTGCATTCTGAAACACAGTATTTAATATTGCCTTAGGTAAAACAGAAATAACAAATAAGAGTTTACAGTACTGTAAGCTGTTGCAATCTGTCTGTCTAAGAATCTCCATACAATTATTGCAAGCAAGTCAATAAAATAAGTGCCTAAAAATCAGCAAATTGAGGGGAACAACCCAAAATCTTGAACAAACATGGTGCATTAGCTTTACATTCACATGAATGGAAAAGAATGCACTAGAGCAACTTTTCTATCTCATTGAGTGAGTGTTTTACAAAAACTCCCTAAAACCCCATATTGAATCTACATTTACCGCAGTAGAAGTACTGCAATTCAATTGAGTAGTTGTCTCTGTTGGATCTTCCGTAAGAATAAAACAGCGACATGGACGATAAAATGTATCAACTGAAAACAGACATGCACATAGTAGTACAAAAAATAGTATTTTGGGAACAAGACTATATGGTTAACACCAACATAAGCTTCAGGAATAGTTATAGGTCTAATTACCCAAAATAACAACACCAAATTAAAGAATATGCCTCCTCATATACAAATTCCACCTATTGATAGGTTGATTTTCAAAGTAGAGATGAAACTCAAGAGGATATTTGTAGCTTTTATAAGATAACTAGATGATTTTAAGTAGAACCTCAATAAGTAACTCATTAAATTAATTTGAAGGCGCAAAAAAATTTAAATTCACAGTTTCAGCAAGCGATACTTACCACCAATTCATAATATGCAGAATAATATTGAGGAAACCTCCCAGAAGCTCCACCTACTGATGTTTGAGCCGCATCTAAGAGCAGAAAAATCTTTTCACGAACAGGAAGGTCCGACTGTAAAAGAGAGAAGGAGATAAGATAAATGCCTTTAACAAATATATAACTAAGAAACAGTCAAACAGTCAAAGGTGCCCACCTTTTTCTTGACTATTTTCACAAGTATGGGTAAAACTCCTGCATCTATAACTTGCTTATGCACTGGATCCCCAATATTATTCATCAACATCTCCAGCAACTGTTAATGTAATGGTGTTAAATCAATGACAGAAATCATGTTATCAACGCTTATATAGAAAAGAGAAAAACTTTAACTTATACCATTACAGCAAAGAGCTGAGTGTTCGAGCTTTTGCTTGCTAGACGTTTTTTAATAGCTTTCACAACATCTTTAGCTTGTCTGCACAATTCAAACGGAGAGTAAATGTGAATGAACTGCCTATATAGCATAATGCTTGAAATATCTAGAAAAAGTAGTGAGAAGTTACTCAATTCTGATCTGCTGGACTGATGGTAATAATAAAAAAAGTGAAATATGAGCAAATTTGAAGTTTTGTGTTTAGAATACAAATGAACTTATCAATTAGTTGTGAACCTTAAAGATTACATTTAGGTAAAGTATAAACCAAGAACAAGAAACATAGCTTCGCAAGACCTTCAATGTCGATAAAAAAATCAAGATAATAAAATGACACGCCAAAGAGCATTGTACGTCAACAGAGTAACAAAAATACCCATGATCGCGCGCGACTATTTCACAAATCTCAATGTTTTTTGTCCAGTCCATTTCAGTGAGTTTTTCACTCGTAGCATAACTAACAAGGTCTGAAGCCATATGTATGATCCCTGCAGCAATAATTAAGAGCAAAACATCATGATGCAGGAGAGATAGAAAATACTTGTTCTAACTAACAGAAAGAAAAAGAACACTCAATGCTAACAAGACTTGTTATAAACTCACCACCCTAATTTCTCCATCAACACTCATGAATTTGCTCACATACTGAACAAATAAAGCATGAAAATGATTTACATGGGACGCGTTACTCCACCTACTATCTCTTAAATTTAACTAAAGGCATAGACAAGTATCTCTTTGCTTAACTGATAGAGAAGTAATTAGCTGTAAGAAGGTTGAGCTCATGCTACATAAACAAACATTTTTTCTCGTTTAAAACTGTGCAGATAGCGATAGAGCCGCCTTGAGAAAAGCTCATCACAATATCATACATACATAAGCATGAATGGGAAGTAACTGCAACAAGTGAATACAGTTAGCAGGAAAGCATTTTCTGTTCCTTTCTTCTTCTTTCCCTAGTACATGAAAAGAGACTATTAAACCAACTCTCATATTTCAGCTATTCAAATCTGGTCCAGTTAGAAAAATGGTGTTTCCAACCCAAAGTATAGATTTGCTAAGTTTAAACAAATGACCTAATGGCATGAGGGACTCGAAATGATTCCACCAAGCCATCGAAGCTGTTTGATAATTTAATATCAGTTGAGAG
Organism: Striga asiatica; assembly: GCA_008636005.1. Lineage (NCBI taxonomy): Eukaryota > Viridiplantae > Streptophyta > Magnoliopsida > Lamiales > Orobanchaceae > Striga > Striga asiatica. Next base: position 362,580 of record BKCP01005084.1, read on the forward strand.
AATCCAAACACTCTAGAAGAGCATTTCAGAAAGCCAGGAAATGAACTTAAGCCCTATGCTCAAATTCAAAACCATTTTGGCCGGAAATAGATGAAACATACATTTTGTAAACCCTCAATTTTCTGTGGTTGTATGTGTGCGCGTGCGTGAGTGTGTGTGTGTGTGTGTGAGAGAGAGAGAGATTGTTAAAGTATCCACAAAAAATTTGTGCAAAGCAAGGGACTGGAAATGTCCACAGCCTTCCCATTCTCAAGCAAATGCTAAGTTGAAATCCGCATAATAACTATCATCTCAATTATTCTCCCACAAAATTCAAACAAAAAATGAGATGGTTCTATCCATCTTCTTCACCAATCCATTTCTATATAGCCACTAGAAGCACTCAACATATTCATTTCTTTATTTAAGGAAAAAAAAGATATCCAATCTTCCCAAATCGAACCCTTTTGATTACAGATCTCATGTATCACGCAAAAAAATGCGATCCCTACCAATTCATGAGCTCTTGAGTTCTTCAGAATCGAAAGATCAAAGGAAACAAACACATGCTCTTGCCCACAATTAAACATAACACGAGTGGAACAACTTCTAGACAATTAAATAAAAAAAAAAAAGGGAAAACTCAAACAATTCAAGCAGCACCAAACAAACATAAAAACACACCTGAAGGAACCTGGGAAGAGCGAAGACCAGAAGCCACTCAACTTTCCAATTCGTATGTTTGTATGTGTAGCTGTAAAATAATTGATGAACACGTATATACATACACACAACTGTCTACATATCAATCAGTGAAGAGAGGAGAGAGAAAATAAGATTCTCTGCTAACTGTATAAATATAAATATATGCTAGCTTTGTCCGAGCCTTTGAGGAGGGGCCTTTATATTCTTTCCATATTATAGCTTTTTACAACTATTAATTTAGAGTATTTTTAAATAATAAGAAAAACTATTGAGAACCTGTGTTGGAAAATAGTTCTCGAGAGCGTGGCTGTGTTTTTTCCTTTTTTCACTTGTGAGCAAAAGAGGCGTGAAGGAGTGAAAGAAATGGGTATGGTGTACACGTGGACAGTTAACGGCGCTGATTGCTGTTGTTAGCTAGATAATAACAATAGCTAACCACACTCCATATCTTCTTCCCGTGACAAAAATACCCTTCAAGCAGTAGACAACTATATAAATTATGTATGGCTATGATATGGTGAATGAAAAATAATTCTCTCACATGGGAGTGAAAATTCTCTTTGAGGGGAGCGATCGATTTTTCTTTGAGAAAGAGGCCATCGGGGTGGGGTAAATTCCATCGAGGGTTGGTTTCAAAGCTCTCAAGCATTGTTTCAATCTTAACTACTTTGCAGCTAGGGTTTTGAATTGGGTATGGAGCCCAATGCACCTGAAGCATCGACCTCTGTGAAGGATACAGAAGACCTTGGTTGTCGTCTTCAAAACATAGCACTTTCAGAATCGGAGAACTGCATCATCGACCTTGAAGATGAGGATATCAAAATCAGTGCAGCGGAGTGTAAGCGGAGTTTATTTGGTAAAATCAATGGGGACAGAAAGGCAAGTTTAATTGGCATTCGAAGGACAATGGGATCAATATGGCAGATCCAGAATCAGATGGAAGTTAAGGAATTGAAGACTAACTTCTTCCAATTCCTATTTGGCAGCATTGAGGATAAGAACAAGGTCCTGCAAGGAACACATTGGGTTTTCGAGAATCAATACTTGATCCTGGCAGAGTGGGAAGAAGGGATGACAGAAAAGCATCAGCGATTCTCAGAATTACAACTGTGGGTGCAAGTAAGTAACATTCCTATAAACTGGCTCTGTACTGAAGTTGGTCTTAAAGTAGGGAAAGCTTTTTTTGCAAGTTAAGAATGCTTCAGTAATCAAAGCAGGAGGGCAAAGAGGTAGTTTTTTGAGAATACTGGCTGCGATTGATGTGAATAAACCTCTACCTAGAATTGCCTGTCTCAAGCTTCATGACACTCAGATCAGGGCGATTTTCCAGTATGAGAAATTGGTTAATGTCTGTTATTATTGTGGGCATATTGGCCATTTGGAACGAACTTGCAGCAAAAACGTGGATGATATTGCTAAAGGGGCTCTTAATGATGGGCAGTATGGTGAATGTCTCAGAGTTATTGATGGCCAGTATGGTTATAAGTCTGGGAGTCAATCTGCTGAATATACAATCCCTGGACAAGAAACAAACTCAGAACCGCATGAAAGAAACACTGGTTTCAATTCAGCAGGGAGTGGAGTCAAATCTGGTATTGGAAAACAAATCAATGTGGCAGAGAATACAAATCAAGGCGATCCCAGGGACAAAGGCAAAGAAGTTTGTCTGGCAGAAGATTCAGAGAATGTAGTGCAAGATATTAATGCTAGTCTAATCCTAGCTATAGAGAAGGATATGATGCAGTCTACATTACTCAAGGCCAGGCAGATAAAGAGGATCGGGAATGACCACTATATAGAGGAGGAGAGGGTGGATTAGGAAGACCAATGCCACTGCCACTAGCACTGAAAGCAGTAGAGCATTAAGAAGCAGTGCTGCCAAAAAAGAACCTCAACCTAGAAGAAGGAAGAGAAATCTTATTATTGGAGAAGCTGATGAACCAGACCTGAAGACAGATCAAAGGGAAAATAAGAAGTTAAAGAATGTTTCTTTGGAGGTAGGGGTGGCCAGCCTTGAGTGGCCCACTTGACCAATGAAGCTAATAATGTGGAATTGTAGAGGGCTGGGTGGGCCCTCTACAATTTCACAACTAAAGGAGGCTACAAGACTCCACCACCCAGATTTTGTCTTTGTTTCTGAAACCAAAAAACCAAATAATTTTGTTAAATTAGTCTGTAATAAAATAGGGTTTAGAAATAGATGGTTTGCAGTTGATCCAATAGGTCTTAGTGGAGGGTTTTTGGTCTTGTGGGGCAGGAATGTGCTAGTTAAGCAAGTTTTGAGTAATCATTTCAGTATTCAAATAGAAATAGCAGGCTCAGGGGGGAATAGTGATGTATGGGTTACTTTTATGTATGCTAGTACTAGCAAAAGGGAGAGAATTCAGAAATGGCAGTTCTTGAAAAATGCTAGTGGTAGCTGGGGTAGAAATTGGGTTTTGCGGGGTGACTGGAATGAGATTTCTGAGGCTAGTGAGAAAAATAGGGGTAGAAGGAAAGCTGAGAGAGAGTTCAGAGAGTTTAATGATTTTATTTCTAGAATGGGTATGTATGAGCTGAAGCTGATAGGCCACAATTTTACTTGGGGCAACAACAGGGAGCCTGAAGGGTTCATTGAGGAAAAAATTGACAAAATTTTTGTTTCATATGACTGGTTGCAGGAACATCAGCATGTTGTGGTGGAAAATATCTATAAAAGTGCCTCTGACCACAGGCTCCTGTTCTTAAATGATAATCCACAGAACCTCCACAGAAAGAAGAAAATATTCTTCTTTGACAAGAGATGGTTAAGGAGGAAGGAGTCAAAGAAGCTGTGCAACAGGCTTGGTCCACTGAAACATCAGGCACACCCATGTACCAGATTTCTGAGAAGATCAAGACCACCAGAGTAGCTCTGTTGAAATGGAGTGCATCCTTTATAAATGACCAACTCAAACAGAAGCAACACCTTACAGCACAGTTGGAAGAGATGAGCATACATGGAACCAACAGAGATTGGGAGAGATGGCAGAGACTAAGGAAAGAACTGGACAGTGTGACCAAAGCAGAGGAATTGTATTGGGCTCAAAAATCAAGATCTCAGTGGCTAAGGGAGGGGGACTCAAATACTAAGTACTTCCATGCAGTTACCATGCAGAGAAGGAAAATAAATAATATCTCTCACCTTGTGGATGAATTCAACCAGAAGTACAACAATGAAGAGGAGATCCATCTTCACATCTGCAGATTCTATGAACATCTCTTCTGCTCAGAAGGTTCAATTAGAGGAAATGATCTCTTGCACTTAATTCCAGAGACTATAACTCCTGATATGAACTCCACTCTTACTGCACCAATCACAAAAGAAGAAATTAAGGCAGCCTTGTTCAGTTTTGATTCAGGGAAAGCACCAGGCCAAGATGGTATGAGTCCCATTCTTTTTTTTCAAAAATTCTGGGATGTAATTTGTGATGACTTTTGCAAGGTTGTACTTAGTTTCTTTGAATCTAGTAAAATTTTGAAGAGCTGGAATCACACTGTTATATCTCTTATTCCCAAGTGCTTGAATCCCACAAATTTGAAGCAATACAGACCTATTAGTCTATGTGGAGTAGCTTATAGAGTCATTGCTAAGATCTTATCTTTGAGAATCAAGCCTTGTTTATCTGCCTGTATCAGTGAAAATCAAGCTGCCTTCATCCCTGGAAGGCAGCCATTAGACAATGTTCTGATTGCACAGGAAAGTGTTCATTTCCTCAACAGACATACATCAGGAAGGAAAAGTTACATGCTGTTGAAGCTAGACATGGAGAAGGCCTTTGACAAAATAGAGTGGGAAAGTGTTAGAAAGGTGATGCTGAAGATGGGGTTTGACCTAGTGTTTGTGAACTGGATCTGGGCATGCATCTCCTCCACTACATATTCTTTCAACATCAATGGAGAGCTGAAGGGTTACATATCTGCTACCAGAGGCATCAGACAAGGTGATCCCATATCACCTTTATTCATTATCATTTCAGAGGTGTTATCTAGGCTTATTATTGATTAAGAAAGGAAGGGTACCTTCAAAGGTCTGAAAATTGCTAAGAACAGCCTTGTAGTGTCTCATTTGATGTTTACGGATGATACTTTGATAATGTGTGAGGCTGATGATAAGCATGCTAGAGTACTTGTGTCTTTGTTGTCCAAATACCAGAGATTCCCAGGTCAGAAAGTAAATTTGGGCAAATCTTCATTTTTTTCAGTAGGAACTATCTGCCAGTGCATAGAGCTTTGATATGTTAATTGCTGGGAAATATTCAATCTTATAGATCTACCAGATACCTAGGCTTGCCACTAGGGATTGGTAGATCTAAGAAAGAATCATTTGACTACATTTTGAAGGTTGTGAGAGATAAAATGATTATTGGAAGAATCAATTTCTGTCAAACGCTGGTAAGGAGGTTTTGATGAAAGCAGTGTTGGGTGCACTTCCTGTTTTTTCAATGTCTTGTTTTTGCCTCCCCAAAGGATTTTATCAAGATATATCCAAATTGTCAGCTGGTTTTTGGTGGGGTAAAGGGGATCTGCAGGCTGGGGGTGCATTGGAAAAGGTGGGTCTGTGTCACCGTGCCTAAAGCAGTAGGTGGTCTTGGTTTTAGGGATGTGGAACTCTTCAATGAAGCTCTAATACTCAAACAACTTTGGAGGCTGACCACTCATCCCAACTTACTCATGACTAGAGTGTTGAAAGGCAAGTACTTTCATGACTGTTCTGTGTTACAAGCTAAAAGGCCTTACGACATTTCTTGGCTGTGGAGTAATTGGATGAGAGTTAGAGATAAATTCAGAGGCTGCTTTAGGGTGGAGATTAGGCAGGGTAGGCATATCAATATTTGGCAGGATCCATGGTTGGCTGGAAATGTGGGTTGTTTGCCTATCAGAAATGAACATGGGATCACCAAAGTGACTTGGGTTAAGGAGCTAATTCAAGGAGATGGTAAAACCTGGGACAGAACTTTGTTGAATGAATGCTTTCATCCATCAGATGTAGAGGCTATTCTGAACATTAAATCCCTGGACCCTTTTCTGTCTGATAGGTGGTTGTGGACTTTGGATGCTAAAGGCAAATTTTCAGTGGCCAGCTCTTACTCACATCTGGTACTTAACAAGCTTAGGGAACTTGATTTGGTAGAAAGCAGTGACTCAGCGCAAATAGAAAAGCACACCAGAAATAGAAGTTGGAACTTGAAGATCAAGCACAAGCTCAAACACTTCATCTGGAAGTGTTATAGAAATACTCTTCCAACTTGTCTGAATCTAAAGAAAAGAGGCCTCGATGTTGATCCTAAATGCTGCTGTTGTGGTGAGGACGGGGAATCAGTAGATCATGTGCTGCTACATTGTGACAGAGCAAAAAGAATTTGGCAGCTGACTCCAGTCAACTGGTCTGAGGATATGCACCCAGGCTCCTTTAGTGAATTGCTTGCTCAGTAGACAAAAGAGAAGTTTCTGAAGCTAGAATTGAGTTGACAACTTACATACTGTGGCTTTGGAAGGCTCGGAATCTCTGGAAGTTTGAAGCCACATAGATGCCTGATAGTGCAATTCTTAGAGCTGCACAACAAGACTGGGTGGAGTTCAAGGAATGCAGGCTGAAAACTGAGTAACAATGAAGGAAAGAAGATCACTAGGTCCTTTGGGTTCAGTAGTGTTCTCTTTTTATTTCACTGTCACTTAGTTTAGTTCTGTTATATTGTTTCTGTATGCGTGTGCAGGTATGGATTTATGTCTGTGTGTCTGTGCAGTTGTGGAGATTAGGTTACTGCCATTAACTGTTGTTCATGTCCCTTGTGTCTGTTTAAGTTCTTAGTTTTGGTGTAATTGTTGGTTAGGGAGTTTAGGCCTTCATTGAAAGGTCTCTGTTCTTTGGTTTGTAACATTAGGCTATTAAGCCTACGGATTGCACTTTGTACTGTTTCTAAGTGATATAAATGTCTAACGTTTTGGAAAAAAAATGGCTATGATATGGCAGTGTCATCTTATTTGATAATCAACACTTAGTTATTAGCTGTTAGCGGATCGCATTAACTGTTTTAACTAGCAGATTACATTATATATTATAACCAGTCGATTATGGTAGCACTTTGTAAATGAGTGTTTTGGCAATGATATTGGATAATCGTACCAAGACGAACAGAGAATGAAAACTCCACAGCTAGAAGGAGCCTCAGGTCGAAGAGGGCATTAGTGATGTGAAGAATACCAATAAGTCGATTGGGAGCTGTTGGAAGGCCCAGTGGAAGCTCGACATAAAAGAACACCTGGTCGAAGGATCGACTAGGTGGGTGTAGTAGCGGAGCTCGATATCCACGATACTCCACCTCAAGGTAATCAGGGTCAAGCGCGTAATCAGGGTCAAGCGCCTAATGAATAAGATCAGAGCATAAGAAGGAATCTTATTGTTTTGATAATGATATGGGATAATCGTACCAGGTCACGGAGAATGAAGACTCGATAGCTAGAAGGAGCCTCAGGTTGAAGAGGGCATTAGTGATGTGAAGAATACCAATAGGTCGAGTGGGAGCTGTTGGAAGGCCCAGTGGAAGCTCGACCTAAAAGAACACCTGGTCGAAGGATCGACTAGGTGGGTGCAGTAGCGGAGCTCGATATACACGATACTCCACCTCAAGGTAATTAGGGTCAAGCGCTTAATGAATAAGATCAGAGGATAAGAAGGAATCTTATTGTTTTTGTAATGATATGGGATAATCGTACCAGGTCACGGAGAATGAAGACTCCATAGCTAGAAGGAGCCTCAGGTTGAAGAGGGCATTAGTGACGTGAAGAATACCAATAGGTCGAGTGGGAGCTGTTGGAAGGCCCAGTGGAAGCTCGACCTAAAAGAACACCTGGTCGAAGGATCGACTAGGTGGGTGTAATTAGGGCTGTTCATCGGTCGGTTCGGTCGACCGACCGAACCAAACTTCAAAAACTGAATTAACTTAAGTATTAAATTTTAGAAACCGAACCGACCGAATTAAGTGCCTAAACCGAAGTTTAACCAAACCGAATTGGTCGGTCGGTTCGGTTGGTTAACCGAATTTTTACAAGAAAATAATTTTTTTAAGATTGTTTACCGGGCCCAAACAAATTGGTCTTTTAATTGGCCCAAACACAATTGTTATTAACAGGCAAACTGTTACAAGTTGGGCTTTTATTTTGGTAAATCCAAATATTGTTAAATCGAATATGATAAAACTTTATCTAAATGCATTTCAGTTCTCCCCTAAAAGTTAAAGAAGATGATGAAGTAGACAACTTGGATATAAAGCTGGACATGAAGAAAAAGAGTAAGTGTGTCTATCGTTCCTCTGCTGCAGAAATTAATTTGAAGAGGAAGTGTGACTTTAGAAACTAAAACAAAAAACAAATACTTAGGGTCTCATTAATTCGACGATCGGTGACCACGAGCTCCTTGACCGGAGGAGGAGCAGCAATAGACGGAGGAGCAGCGACCGACGGAGGACTGGCATGAGTCGACGACCGGTGACCACGAGCTCCTTGACCGGAAGGAGGAGCAGCGATGGAAGAGGAGCCGTGTAGGGGCGGAGGATTTAGGGACGGCGGGGAAGATTTGGGGAAGTAATAAGAGCCTGCTACGGGCCGTTTCTGAAAGAGGAGGAGTGTACAGGATTAGGGATTTAGGGTTATTGACTTAATTTATATTTGTAATAAAATATTATATTATAATATATAATATGATATTATATATATATATATATATATATGTGTGTATATATTATTTGGTCGGTTCGGTTATTTCGGACATTTTATGTCCGAAAACCGACACCGACCAAAATAACCGAAAAGTTACAAATTGAAACCGACTACCGACCGAGTCGAACAAAAACCGAACTGAATTGGTCGGTCCGGTCGGTTTCAGTCGGTTCGGTCGATTTCAGTCAAATTTTGCACACCCCTAGTAGCGGAGCTCGATATCCACGATACTCCACCTCAAGGTAATCGGGTCAAGCGCTTAATGAATAAGATCAAAGGATAAGAAGAAATCTTATTGTAATTAATGTTGCACTTAGGCTAGGACACGCGGTATCATCTGATTGGTTTGCCCTCATAACCATCTGGGTAGTATAGGTAGCTAGGGCAGCCAGCTTATCGTATCCAGGCATCCTTCTAAAAGCAGATAACCCACTCTTATAAATAGAAGTGGGATGTGCGATTCTAGGTTACATACACTATTATACACTCTTATACTGCACTTCATCTTCTCCAAGTGCAAACATAAGTTTTGGAGGCTCTTCCACACGGCGGGACGCGGCTGAGCACGACTAGGCACAAGTGAGCTGCATAGGGGTTACTAGTTGCAACCAGGAGATGCAGGGCTCATTTTTGGTGGTCGTGGCTGCTCGCCGGCGGCTCCGTGCTATTTTTGGGGATATTAATATATTCTTCAGGATGTGAAAATATGATCTCGAGATCTTCTGCTATATGACCTTTACACCTACTTCGAATAGTCTTGGTGGTACAACTAAACGGAACTCTATGAGAAACATCGTCGATGTGCACATCTAAATCTAATAAAAATAAATCCTAACGCAGCGAAATCTATAGTTAGGATCAGGACTTACGATAAAATTTTGTCGACTCTGTCCAGACATACACGACCTACGGGGCCAGATGAACTGTTCTGAGATGCATTCTCTAGCCCATATTCCTCTTGTGTACGTCCTCAGTTGAGTCGCCTCAAGCCCGCCTCAGATCGTCGTTGTCGCTTGTGGTGGTATGCATCGTTTAGGGCTATCGATCGCCTAGGTCATGGTCAGCCCGTTCGAGCATGCTGCTGGTTACATGGACACTGGTAGACACGCTAGAGGGACTGTTGCGCGCTAAGATCGCGCCTGTGACATGAACGCACGTCGCATGCTTTTCTATGACACTGCTGCGGGCACGTTGGGATGCTGTGCGCGTTGCTGCACACGGCGAGATACGGCTGAGCTGCATCGGGGTGACTAGTTGCTGCGGGGCTCGTCGCTGGTGGTCAAGGCTAATCACCAGCGACTCCGTGCTATTTCTAGGGATATAAATATATTCTTTGGGATGCAAAAACAAAACCTTGAGATCTTTCTGTATGACTTTACACATTCTCCAAATAGTCTTGGTGGTTTGAGAGGAAAGGTTTTCTTGGTTAGAGCATCCTTTCTGCCAGCAGTGGAAGCTCCCTTGCTGGAGGAAGAGGTCGGTTTGTTCATGAAGCTTTCTGCAATTTTCAAAACAAAGGGTAGTAATAATTGTATAAACAATGAAATAACTAGCGAGGTCGAGCTTATCAGGCTCATCCTCATCGATAATACGAAGTGGTCGAGTTTTCTTTTCGGCTGGAGGAGATTAGGGTTGAAGGGTAAGCATGCCGCAAAGAAACAAAATTTTCTTATTGCGAAGGAAGGTTTTACAAGACACCCGATGCTTATTCCAGGACTTTATGCATCGATTGAATATGGGGTTGCCGTATGATTCTGGGTTATGAAGAGAAGTGTGTAAAGCCAAGTTGTCGAATCTCCAGAAAAAGAGATGTCAGATCGAACATAGAAAAATTTCTGCTTCCACTTAAGAACGTTGGAAGGGATGTCGGATTGAAACTTGGCCTCGTTTCGGCGTTGGAGATAAAGTCCCTCCTTTTGGTTTTTGGCTACGAATGAATAAAAGAAAAAATCGAGATAGACTCAACCTAGGCGAATATGGAAAAGAATGATAAAAGTGGTCAGATGGCGAACAGAGTTGGGAGGAAGTCGGTTGAGGGGTAGGCCGAATATACTGCACTGGTCGAGAAGATCCTGGCAGATGGGAATGTGGAGTCTCAAGTTGATTTGACTCTGGAAGATGGTGTAGAAACCCTCAAGGGGATGGTATAGGTGTCAGAATGGTCGGGGCTCTCAATTATCCAACATGAGGGGTGGCCAACAATATATATATACTCGGAGATCCAACCTACACCACCAAGGCGTGTGCGAGATTGATCTACCTCAGTGGGGGAATAAGATAGAAGAAGCTATTGGCGGCTAGAAGAAGAACTTGGTTGGTCTGATACTGAGGTCGAGGGGGGAGTGGCATATGATATAGGGTCCTTGTGAACGACCCCGTCGCCCACTTCTTCCTCCTCGAGCTCATGTAAATCTCGAAGGGTCAATGAGGACGGTTGGGTGGAGGAGCTGAATTTAACGAGGTCAGAGTAGGTTGAGGACGAAGGAAGGAAATTGGCAAAACTTGAAGTATTTCCTTCACGGAAGTGATCGGAGAGCAGGGGAACTAAGACTGAGAGGTCAAGGAACAAGATGTTGGGGTCATGTCCTTGTTGCAAAAGTGGTCGTTTTCGATCGAGGTGTTGGAATCTGAAAAACAGAAAATGAATATAAGAAGAATTAAAAAAGAGAAAATTTAGGGTTCATGCGGAGGAGAAGAGGGTGAATAAGAAGAGGTCATCGCTGATAAATTGGGGGGAGAAAATCAAAGTGTAAAAACAAAAATTCAAAGCACAGACAGGATCAAATGAATGAGACACTTACTCATTGTCAGAGATGGTGAATATTGCTTATAAAACTCGAAGAGAGAAAAGATGGTCGCAGTAGGCACGAAAAATCTGATTGCAGAGGTTGAGAAAAATAATTGCTAAAACACAAATTTTTGAAAGTGAAAAACTGGGAAAAGTTGGCTTTAGGGGTATTTATAAGAGGAACATGAGGACAGATTGACCTCGACCATTGATCGCGATCAGCGCAAACGGTCAGGATCTAAAAGGGGCGTTGAAAGGTCAGCTTGAGAGGGGCCATTGGATCTTGGCGAGCATAAAGGGCAAGGATCGTAGGAAGGTGAAGGGGAAAAGACATATCTTGCGAACCTTTGGATCTCGGTTACCATTAATGGCTGAGATTTAATAAGCCAGTTGAAAGGACAACAAAGCATATCTGAGGTTAGCATTAAAGTGTTATCTAACGGCTGTCATTAATGTGGCATTTAATGGGTGCAAAGAACGAGACAACATGATTCACAGTGCATTGACGTCATCTTGATGTTTAAAATTGATGGATCTGACAGGTTGGCAGGAATTCAAATTTCAAAACTCAAAATAAAGACAGAAAAGGGGATCAAAAAATTACAAGAAGTACAGCTGGCTGGTCGAAGAGATATGGTTCAGTCAAATTACTTGGAGTACGGGCAGACAGGTCAAAAAATAAAAACTAGAGATGCATCAACTAAAATCAAGGACAAATCTACGCTTAGATCGAGTTCTTGCAACTCGACCAGAGTGAAGAAGACTAGATGATATGAGATACCAGATCCTAGTCGAATAAACTTAATAAATCGGCCGACCAAGCAAAGTGAACCAGCTGATCGAACAGGCCAGTAAGAAGGCCGACGATACCAGAACTCTTTAGGTCGAACAGGGCAGTAAGAAGGCCGACGATGGTTGAATATCACTGGCGTAGGACCAGAACTCTTTAAGTCGAACAGGGCAGTAAGAAGGCCGACGATGGTTGAACATCACTGGCGTAGGACCAGAACTCTTTAGGAAAAGGCAATATCTGAGGTTAGCATTAAAGTGTTATCTAACGGCTGTCATTATTGTGGCATTTAATGGGTGCAAAGAACGAGACAGCACGATTCACAGTGCATTGACGTCATCTTGATGTTTAGGATTGATGGATCTGACAGATTGGCAGGAATTCAAATTTCAAAACTCAAAATAAAGACAAAAAAGGGGATAAAAAAATTACAAGAAGTACAGCTGGCTGGTCGAAGAGATATGGTTCAGTCAAATTACTTGGAGTACGGGCAGACAGGTCAAAAAATAAATACTAGAGATGCATCAACTAAAATCAAGGACAAATCTATGCTTAGATCGAGTTCTTGCAACTCGACCAGAGTGAAGAAGACTAGATGATATGGGATACCAGATCCTAGTCGAATAAACTTAATAAATCGGCCGACCAAGCAAAGTGAACCAGCTGATCGAACAGGCTAGTAAGAAGGCCGGCGATACCAGAACTCTTTAGGTCGAATAGGGCAGTAAGAAGGCCGACGATGGTTGAATATCACTGGCGTAGGACCAGAACTCTTTAAGTCGAACAGGGCAGTAAGAAGGCCGACGATGGTTGAACATCACTGGCGTAGGACCAGAACTCTTTAGGAAAAGGCAATATCTGAGGTTAGCATTAAAGTGTTATCTAACGGCTGTCATTAATGTGGCATTTAATGGGTGCAAAGAACGAGACAGCACGATTCACAGTGCATTGACGTCATCTTGATGTTTAGGATTGATGGATCTGACAGATTGGCAGGAATTCAAATTTCAAAACTCAAAATAAAGACAGAAAAGAGGATCAAAAAATTACAAGAAGTACAACTGGCTGGTCGAAGAGATATGGTTCAGTCAAATTACTTGGAGTACGGGCAGACAGGTCAAAAAATAGAAACTAGAGATGCATCAACTAAAATTAAGGACAAATCTACGCTTAGATCGAGTTCTTGCAACTCGACCAGAGCGGAGAAGACTAGATGATATGGGATACCAGATCCTAGTCGAATAAACTTAATAAATCGGCCGACCAAGCAAAGTGAACCAGCTGATCGAGCAGGGCAGTAAGAAGGCCGACGATGGTTGAACATCACTGGCGTAGGACATAACTCTTTAGGTCGAAGATAGCACAAAGGTTACAGGGAGGCAATGATGGATCGAGCTAGTGCCCTCGGATGGCGTGTTGGAATCTCGACCTGTCAGTATGGATGGTCGAACGATTGACCAGAAAAGACAATACTTGGTCTCAGGACAGAAAACTTTCTACCTTAGCAGACCTCGAGTTGGTCACACCATCTAGCAGTCTAATAAGAAAGACTAAAGGATAAGAAGGAATCTTAAGAGTTTAATGGCTGCACGTGGATAGGGCCACATGGCATAATAGAATTGGGCAGTCCAGGAAGATTGGGCTGTTTGGGCTGTACTATCGAGCATTTTGGGCAACCCATCCGGACAATCTTGAGCAACAAGGTATCATCTCCCTATATTAGGGAGTTAGGTATGTCTATTATCACATTACATTCTCTATTATTTCTTACACTATTTCCTGCACTTCATCTTCTGCAAGTGCTTATTTAAGCATCGGAGACTCTTCACTGGAGACCCCTCCGGTATAAGAGTTTTTGCAGGTTTTCAGGCAATCTACCGGCGAGGAAGCTCGAGTTCAGACTGTTTCCAGCCGATCCGAGGTCTTTTGCGTACCACTTCAAGAAACCATATCCACCTTGTCCATCTTGTATTATTTAATTAGCATTTCTCTCCATCGACTGAGTATTTTTGCAAAGAATAATTGCGAAGCTTCAGAGTCCGCCACCTTGGCCTTCCATCTATACATCGCAAATAGCTTTATGTATTTATCTGCATGACAGATGTCATGTAGCTCCAACAAAAGATGGTCTGCTTGTATCTCCTTTGGTTTCCCTCTTCTACTCCTTCAATGTATCTTGTGCCGATAAATAGTACTTTGAATACTCTAGAAAAATTATTGATTGTTCCTTTTAATGATTCTCCAGTGAGAACCTCAACTTTCTCCTACTGGGGGAGGTTTGGTTCTAGTCACTGTCGTCGAACTATCTCTCACCTTCATCTTTAAGTCTACTAGACTCAATCCGATTCTGCAAAATTATGTAGATCTTCAATATTGAATATTTTCAGTATTTGTTAATGTGTTTTCCTTTAAGACAGCTCCCATCACGACTCCCGTCTTCTCTTCCTCTGTCATTTTCATTCGATCTTCAGTTAATTTCCCTTTCTGTTTTAAAAAGGGTATTGTTCCGAAAATTAATTTTCTTCGTCCTCCAGAAGTACTGGATTTGTTTTCCAAGGGGTTAATTTATTTCTGGATATTTATAAGGATATCCATTGTCCTTTTGGTTCTTCACCTTCGTCTGTATTTGGTGAATTCTTCCAGGAGCCATCTATTAGAGCTCTCTATAACTTGCATTGTCTTTTGTACTTCACGGATATCCATGGAATACTTAGAGGAGTCGAGAATAACCATTTTCCATCTCAAAAGTTAGTACGACTCATCCTTCAATATGATTCATACGAACTCTTTCTTGATGATTTAGTAAATCAGTTTGTATCAATTGATTTATCCAGATGACATTCATGTGATACTTCTTTTCTTTTTATAAGGTCTAGTAATAATTCTATCTAGTCCTGAATAACTTGCTAACATAATGGTCATCCTATTGGGCAACACTTTGTTGGTGTTCTTGTTCACACAGTTTCAAAATTTGAAGTTACCTCATATAGTGTATACACTTTGGACAAGATTCACTATGCATTTTTAAAACTTTCTCCTTTTAAATTTAATTATCATATAATAAGAGTTCATAATAAAATCTTTGCTATGATAAAATTTTGTCATAATGCAAAACCATATTAAAATTCATAATTTTTTAAAACGTAATTCAAAAATATTGAAAATTGAAAATCCTTTTAAAACTACAATTATTAATAGGTATTGTCCATAGCAAAGGAGTTTGCCCTTAGCCACCCAAAGGAACTTCTCACACAATGAAGCCATAAGGCCCATAACTGTAATACTCTTACGAGAAATTTTTGGGAAACAAGAAGAGGTTGAATATATAAAGTCTTGTTCGATTCACCATTATCAATATAAATGTTCAGAAAAAAATAAAGTCTTGTTCGATGCACCATTTCTTTACGGCCAAAAATATGTTCAGAATAAATATATTGATGAATTAAGAGGGTGGTATGGTGACTGGAAAAGCGTGCATGCCCCCACACAGGGGCAGAGCCACTCTTGGGCTAGGGTGGGCTCCAGCCCCAGGTCCATAAAATAAAAAATTCTAACTTTAAATTTTTTAAAATTTTATATATAGTCTTCTGTAATTTTTTGTGTAGTCCCATCTAATTTCGGGCTGGATATCTCAAGATTCAAGTCAAATTTATTCATTTGACAGCAATGGTAGATGTTTGTCCTATTTTTGTTGCGTTTTTCGTGTTTATTTTATCTTTCTTTTTCTCCCGTTTTAGGTCGTTTCTTTATTTTTTAGTCCGTTTCGTGTTTTATTATGTGTTTTCCTTCATTTTGAGTCTTTAGGTATTTTTTTCGTTTGTTTTCCCAATTTTCTTCGTGTTTTGTCGTTTTTGGTGTGTAGGTCGGGAGCTTCAGACGAATTTTATATTGAAGAAAAGTTGATTTCGAGAGCACAATTGGATAGATGGGTTCGTTAGCGATGCGTAGGAAAAAACGGAACTCAATTCCGAGTTCAGACGAACCCAAACGAGCCCGAAACGTAAAATGGCGCAGTGCAGTCCAAAGTCGCGACTCGCGAAAAAAGTCGCGGCTCACGAGCCTACGTCGCGACTCGCGACTTTAACAGAGCCTCCGACCAGCTGCGCAACCCCACGACCCGTCAGACTCGTGACTCGCGAGTCAACTCGCGAGTCGCGACCTGTTCGACCCTGTTTTTATTTTTCTCCGTTTTTACTCGTTTTAGCTTTGTTTTTCGAGCACTATATATCAAAACGATCCCCCAGACCTAAGGAACAATCCCCAATATCGTTCCTTTCAATTTTTCTCTCCAAAAACTCAATATTGTTAGGATAAAATTTCTCCGCTTTTCTTTTTTTTCTCTCATGCTTGGATTGTTGGACACAAAGATATTTGGATTGAAATCTTACAACTCTTAATCCGATTGTAAGTTTTTCAATTCTATTTTATTATTGTTGATTGGTTTTATGTTCTTAATTCTGGTTAACATGAAATTGAATCTAAGCACGAGGTAATCCATTCACCTAGGGTTAGTGATTTTGATTCTTGTTTTGAATTATGAGGAATGTGTTTTGTTTAATCTATACGAGTTGTGTGAATTATATGGTTAGTTGATTGATCACCATTCTAACCTAGTTAATCGGCGTTTAGAACCGAGAGGGGAGACGTCGGTCGATTTAGGCTCGTATAGAGTAGACATGTTCGTAAAAGTATTGTCTATGTGTTGCTTGTTTGAATGAATTTATCGTTTATGTTTGTGCTCTTGTTACGAAGAGTTATTGAGCATAGCCCTCTAGACGTGTAGGCTTGTTTAATCTCGTAACCGAACAAATAAGCGTTCAACATAGTTTAAGACTTGATGAGATTTCCCGACCCCTAGAACTTCTTCTTTTTCTCTAGAAATTTAATTGTTATTTCTTTAAATTGTTTTTCTAGTTCTAGCTTGTTTTAGTTGATTCCCCAAATCAACCGTGATTAGAGTGTTTAGGACTTATTTTCTTTTCGTGTGTGATTAAGACTAACGCTAAATTCCGAACCGTCTTCCTCGAGAGATCGACCCGGGGAGTGAATCCTTCGATTCGGTACTCGGTAAAAAACTAAAATAATTTGCTACAACAGTAGATAATTGATGATCGTAGTGAGAGGAAATGAGCCAATCCTTTATTGTCAAATGACAATTATGCTCTTATTAATTTTTTATCAATTGAGTATAGTGTTGCTCAACACTCTAATGCCTTTAAAATTCTTAATGGGTTGATTTGACAAGTGCCAAATGAGTTGGATAATAAAGCTTGACGCACACTTCTCCTGCAGGCTATTTTGGGTTGGTCTCATTGCACAGTTTGTTAATCATTTTCGTTCGGTTTTTGTTGAATTCGCCTCCAATAACTAATTTGATCTCATTTCGTAGAACTCTTACAGAATTGATTACAAACATGTTCGACTCTAGTTGTTTGATCGACAAGTTCAATTAGGTATTTGAGTTTGACTTGTTTAAATGTATAAACGAGTCGAGATTGAGTTTTCACAATTTGAACTGAAATATGTTAATATATAGTTCGGTTCTAGTCAAGGCAAAACTAGTTCCGGGTTGAAATCGCCAGCCCGAACATATGCACTGGTCGGTTCATTGAGCCGTCAGTTTTTTCCCGCCCGTTTCATTAAAAAAAATTGAATATAATTAAAAAATATTCTTTTTTTTTTATAAAAAAAAAAGGCCGAACCTCCAGTTCGAAACCGAAATCGCTGGTTCGAAATGTATAAACTATAAAGTATTGAACATGAATCGGACAGGTCAAAATCACGGGTCGGTTCAAGACCCATGGTCAACATGCTAGTTTCTGCCGGTTCGGGTCGAACCGGCGGGCCGACCTGACCCATGATCATGTCTACTCGGCTCCAATAATAGTTACAATAATATGCAGCCCCGGGTTAAAAAAATTTTTGGCTACACCCTTGCCCCCACAACACATGCACACGTGGCAGCAAACAGTGGTTGTTCACAGACGACACAAATTAAAAGGCAGCTCATCAAAATGATTGTATTCCATGTGTTGGTATGGGACCAACGAGTAGCCAATTAAACCCTACTCGACGGGCGCGTGTGGATTATCCGTATCCGCAATGTAGAAGGTACGCCAGGGCCCCGAGGCCCTCGACCGCCAGCAAAGCTTCATCCTTTTTCTTCTCGTACAAAGAATCATAAAAGCAAGTTTATTTGAATTAATTTAACAAGAACACGACATCAAATATTAGGTTGTTGTAGGGATGTGGAAATGATTATTAATGTAGCGAGTTTTTTCACTTGTCTAAATTTTAATAGAAAACAAAGAATGCCAACATATTAACTCGTGTATTTTAATATTTTAATTTAATACATAACTGTTAAAATGTAAATCTATATTTAGGCTGCCCATATGTTTCTTTCTAGCAATTCAACTGTAACTCCCCACTTTGATTTTAAAGAAATTCTGAACTTTCAGAAAAATCTGATAAAATATTTTAAAATTTAATTTAATCATATTTATGGCGTTACTCATTTTCAAAATCATACATCAATAACCGATCAACTCCCAAAAACGGGTTTCCATAAATTCATCAATCACCCAAACCGGGTTCCAACAATCATCATAGTATCCAATGAGCATCTCTTTAACATTATTTCAATCGTAATATCCATAAATCATAAATCTAGTATTATCCCAAGTTCTTAAATCATAAATTAGTTCATAATGCGGAAGCATAACAACTAATAAAACCGGTCTCATAGAACGACTACCACTCGCTCTACTATGCAGTAAACACAAGGTTGTCAAAACCGGACCGGTCATCGAACCGGTGAAGCTACCGATTCAATGGTTCACTGGTCGGACCAGTGATCGAACCGGTCGAATCTGTTTAATTAATATATAATTTTTTATTTATTTTATATGAATAATATTATATATATATATATCCAAAATTTAAATCATATATTTTGGTAACAAATTTGGAGATTCTTATGCAAAAAATGTGTCAATTATTTATAAAAACAATTCTAAATACAAATTAACATAAAAACCGTACAAATTGGACACGAATTTAGGAAACAAATAGTTGTATAATTCTTAACCAATTCTTCCAATCTTATTGAATAATTTTTTCTTTTAAAAAAAAATGTGTAAATTGGATAAAACCACGTGCAATTTTTTGTTTTAGAATAAAACTGATATTTGGACGGGATGTACATTCGAAATTGTGTCCACATTTTTGGTAACAAAAGTGATTCACCTTTGATATTTAAAGTCACCTTATCCAATTTATTAGGAAAAATTGTGTGCAACTTTTCAAAATTTAAATGCATCGATTTTTTTGGATTCTTATGTTTTTTCTTAACCATGTTTTACCGAGATTTTGGTAAGTTCATATCATTTTTTTTTTTGTTAAGTTCATATCATTTTCTTTAGGAATGAGACAGTTGCATAAACATTAACAAATTGTTTCAATTTTTTATTAAAATTATTTTCAATTCAATTTGTTTGGTAAAAAAATTGGTGCTGTGTTAGGAAAATTCGGTTGCATTTTTAGGAAAAATTGATGATTTTTTATTTGGTTTAAAAAAATATTCGGATCAATTTGTTTGATAGAAAATCAGTTTATTGGGAGGAAAATCGGCTTCATTTTCAGAAGTAAATAATGATTCTTTTTAATATATATAAAAAGGTAGTTGGAAAAATACTTAAATAGAATGTTTGACTTATTAATTAATTTGTTTGACTTACTAATTTAGGAAATTTTGTTAAAAAGCACGTGCATTTTGAGTAAAAAAAATGAGATTTTAAAAGCAATATGCGAATCAATTTCTAAACAAAAAAACCGGGAGGATGATGTTGAATTGTGGATGAGGATAATGTCAATTGATTCTTTCCGAATTGAAAGGTCACATGTGAAATATATACACCAAGGATATCTAATTTATTAGTTACTTAGGGAGCATGATTGTAGGAGATCAAAATATATCAATGTAAATGTAATATCAAGCCATATAAAACAAGTTTCGTTATAAGTAATTTAAACATTCTTGGTAAGTTTTAAATTATTATATATAATAAATCCTTTGTTTTTTTTATATATTAATAGATACTACCTCCTTCTTTTTAAATGACATTTTGACTTTATTAACAATTAACCAAATAAATGACGTTTTAGATCTTTTGTACATATTTTTTCATTATTACCCCAATCTAGCTAATAAATACACTTTGTCTTTTCATATTCATTCTTCATCTTTTATCAAAACATCCATCTCTATCCTCATTAATGAGGGTTATTATTTACAAAAAAAAATTCTTAATTACTGTGCAACTTTTCAAAACGATACTTATTAAAAAAAGGAGGGAGTACTATATATGTACTTATATATATATATATTTATCTATATCTATATCTATATATATATATATATATATATATTGAAAGCGGGTTGATTAAAAAATCATTTATAGAAACTTGATAAAAAATTTGAGTCAAAACCTTTGACTTAGTTCTTTTGGAAATTCAATCTAATACTATAAAATAACAATAGGGATTTACTTTAAGTTGAAAAAAAGTTCTCGCCTAAAATTTTAGATTTTACTACAATTGATAACTTTTTTTTTAATTCTTTGAAAAATTGGGAGTTGATTTGTAATTTGAATTATAGCGCCGACGTTGGATGTGGCCGAGTCTATCAATGAGTACATGACATCATTGAGTTTGTTGGATGGTCGTATGTACTTGAGTTCTGACAGTACATGCAAATCGGATTCTAATAATGATTTTTTGTCTGATCTCCATATGCCTGAGTTTTTTAATAGTATCAAGTGTCCCAGAATACCGAACCATGAGTTGTTGCGGAACATGGATCATTCTATGGGTTTGTGTAATGGGACACGATTGGTTGTGACAAAGCTATCCAGTCATGTTCTTGAGTGTAAGATACTCACAGGAGATCATGCTGGTGATAAGGTGTTGATTCTAAAAATGGCCATAACTTCTTATGATGTTAGAATTCCTTTCAAGTTCCAACAGCGGCAGTTTCCCATTATGGTTTCTTGCGCCATGACTATAAACAAGAGCCAGGGACAATCCTTATCTAATGTTTGCTTTATTTCTTAATAAACCAGTGTTCAGTCATGACCAGTTATATGTTGTTGTCTCACATGTCACTAACCGAAAATGTTTAAAAATCTTAATTTGTGGTGAAGATGACATGCCAAAGAATCAAACAAATAATGTTGTATATAGGGAAGTGTTCAATAATATATGATCTTTTCAGTTTAATTATATGTTTATATGTCTATTCTTATGATCATGATCATTGCATTATTACATAATTTATATACAAAAGTGCATTCTAAAAAGTGTATAGATAATAATTTCCCCGTGCATCGCACGGGTGATTACTAGTTATAAATAAAAAGAGGTTGTATAAATACAATGTATAATAATAGATAGTAAAGTCATTAGCTGGCCCGCTAGCAGATAGAAAATAGGTTTTGTAAAGTTTTTCTAGAATTATGTAGTCCAAATAAGACAATGGCTTTTGTAGTCATTTCAGCTCAGGCCCAAATCAACAAGTAAATTGAGCAAAAGTAAAAATAAAAAAGGAAGTTGACCCGCTAGTGGATAGACAAGTCAATATTTGTTGTGTACTACTCCCACATCGGATAAAGAAACCAAAAATGTCCGCTACTTAAGGAGTTGCACAACCTCATCCTCACAAGATCACAACTGGACTAGTGGACCGCGTTAACCGCTTCCGGTTTAACGGTTTTGGCAGTTTTTGACCGGTTTTGGGCCCCAACGGTTTTATGTCTCAAACCGACCTGGCGCATTGTCCGGTTCCCGGTTGAACCAGTCGAACCGTCCGGTCCGGTCCGGTTTTGAAAATATTGAGTAAACATTTATCAATATATAAAAGCAGTAATCATAAATAAGTCAGATATGGTCGCAACATGTATACGAATCAATTAATTATCCCAATCTCCCATCATAAATCATAAATAAAGACTCATGTGCACACCTACGCATAGACTACTACCGGTAAATTATCGAATGGTCCTTCCCATCATAAATCATAAATAAAGACTCATGTGCACACCTACGCATAGACTACTACCGGTAAATTATCGAATGGTCCTTTATCGAATGGTCCTTGGCCTCACATCGATCTCCAAGTCAGTAGGAGTAAACCACCCCGCCGGCTAAGGCCTCACCTTGGTCTTACCAACGAGGATCACCAGCTGAGGGACCCAAGCCCTGGTCTTATGGCTCTCAAAAGGAGACTACCCTACGGGTACGTTCTATAGCTACGGGGATAACCGTTACAGCCGGTACAGCTCATATCGAAGGCTACATGGTTAACATGCATACATTGATCATACCGAAAATATTCATTTATAACATTTACAGCATAGCGAATTTTAGAATAACAAACCCACCTGGTTCAGCAGAATGGAAATACCACCGGTCTGTTGTGTAGGCTGCGAAGTCAACTTGTCAAACACCTACATTTAGTCAAGTATACTTCATAAGTATTTTATCTTGACCCTTAGGAAGACATCACGAATAATCATACTTAGTCGAACATTTTCGACTAAGCTGTTCGTGAAGTTCTGTGGAAGTTGGAACACTAGGTTTTGAAAGCTTGACTCGGGACTTAATTTTTTAAAACTTTAAAATTGACTCGACACGAAAAACGAGGTCAAACAGGTCAACAGAAGTCAAGAGGTTTCGAAAAATCTAAAAACAGTTCAAACAAGGTCAAAGAATCAGGTTCGGGCTCGCGCCGGCTCGATCGGGCTGCTGTCGATGTGGTCATCGACCCATCCGAGTCCGAGGACAGGACGCACGGCGACCAAAGGAATAGGCGCGCAAATAGGCAGGACGGGCCAAAGGGCCCATCGAAATAGGCCACGGGTGCGAGTGCAAAGGCGCACACGGGATGATCGCGCAAGGCAGCCGCGCATGAAGGGGGACCGCGCACAAGGAGGTTCACGCCAGTGGAATGGGGCCGAGTGCTCGATAGCAGGGTCGGGCGACTGGTGCAAGGCGTGCGCAACGGAACGACGCGCACGTCACTTGGAGGCTAGGGCGGTAACGACAACGGGCGGTGTGCGAGGGGAGGATGTTGGGTGGTTAGCGCGCATAGCCGATAACCGGGAGAAGGCGGGTGCAATGAAGCTCGCGGTGATCAAGCGCGAGCAGGGCGCGACAGGCGGTGACGCGCGCGAGGCGATGGGCGAGCGCAAGAGAGAGGCCGAGGGAGCGGGCATGCGCGGCACTCGCTCGGAGGGAGAGCATGCGCAGGCAGCAGAACGCTGGCGCGCGGCATGCACGACGGGCGACGCGTGGGGCATAGGCGCAAGCCTTGGCACGCACGAGACCATTGCCGACGAAGAGAAA
This sequence comes from Striga asiatica, assembly GCA_008636005.1. Lineage (NCBI taxonomy): Eukaryota > Viridiplantae > Streptophyta > Magnoliopsida > Lamiales > Orobanchaceae > Striga > Striga asiatica. The sequence continues at coordinate 385,982 of BKCP01005084.1, forward strand.
GACTAGCGCACGCGGTAGCCGGCAGCTAGGGTTGGGCGCGGCTGACTTAAGGAGCAAGCAAATAAGATTGGAGCAAGATTTTCTTAGCATCTTTAGGAGTTCTAGTATGGTTAGGATTTTAAATAAAAAAGCATAAGGCTATTAGTATTTTATTTGCATGGTAATTCTTAGATGATAGGATATTTAGTTTTCTTAGGATTTTATTCTCTTTCATATTTTAGTATTCTAGTTGGAGTAGGATTAGATTTATTTAGCATCTATAAATACCCATGTACTCTTAATATTTGATATGATTGATGAGTTAATAGAAAATCGAACATTTTGTTCAAAGTTCTCGTGTGTTTTGTCTCGTGAGTTATATAGAGTTCGTGATAGTAATAGGACCAACATCCGAGTTTCGTCACACCTATCGCGAAGTACGAAGGCGTCGGCGCGCGTATTAGCAACCTATCGCTTCGAGACCAAGTCGTCGGCGCGGGGTTCAAGGCAAATCGAGTTGGTGAGACACACGATCCTTCATCATTGGTACTTTCATTGAGAGTGATTGATCGTGTGTTAAGTTAAACTTTTTCTTCCTCTTTCTATTTTTCCCTTTTTCAAACTTCTCTTTTTTTTTGTGAGTAACGAAAAAAAATAGAGAGATGATGACACACTAAGAGAGGATCGAAGCCTTGGAGGAGAGTTTGAAGACAATCGGAGACGACCACCACACGATGAACGAGAACTTGGCAAAGATCGAGCTCATGGTACACAATCTCGCCGGGCAGCTCACACGCATCACTCGTCGACCGCGAGCAAGTCACATGTTGCGATCGACCGCGTCATCGAGCAGCTCCGAGTCCGACCACGACGACTATGACCGACGCTCCCGGAGGATGCGCGCATCTCTAGCAACACGCCAACACGACGATCGAGGATATGCGTGACCTAAGTTCACCATGCCTACATTTACGGGGACCGACCTGGATGCGTGGTTAAGTCGGGCCATGCAATTTTTCGAGATCAATGACGTGTACAAATCCGAGAGGGTCAAGATTGCCGCCTACTACCTTGATGGCGAAGCAAATACATGGTGGCAATGGGTGTCACTTGTATACAAGAGCAAAGGTGAGCACATCCGATGGAGGGACTTTGAGAAGGAGTTGGTCACACGTTTTGGGACGAGTGATTATTATGACTATAATGAGGCGCTCTCCCGAATACGTCAAAGCTGTAGCCTCCGAGACTACCTAAAGGAGTTTGAGCGCATTGCTAGTCGAGTGCGAGATTGGCCCGAGAGCGCATTAGTAGGTGCGTTTATTGGAGGGCTTAAGGTCGAGCTAGCGGTCGAGGTGCAATTGGATAGGCCGAGGTTAACACGAGCCGCCATGGAGTCCGCGCGATTGCACGAGGACCATATAGCCGCGGTGCGCAAAGCCAACCGAGGTGATGGGCGCATGGACACACGATGCGCGATCACAACGGAGGAAATGCCCCCACAGGCCGAGACCAATCCAACCAACGACGGCGCACGGACGACGAGCCACATGCGGAGGCTCACTACTGAAGAGATCCAACGAAGGCGTGAGAAGGGATTGTGCTTCACTTTCATTGAGAGATTCACGCCAGGACATAGATGTGCGGGAAAGCAAGTGTTCTTGCTTGAGTTTGACGAGGAAGGGCCGGAACGAGAGGAGTACGAGCACACAGAGCGAGAAGAGACCTTGCTACATGTGATTAAAAGCAAGAAGAGATGTCCAAAGATGATACGATTCACGGCGATCGTACAAGGCGAGGAGCTCGAGGTGCTAGTGGACAGCGGATTAACCCTGAATTTCATAGATGAGAAGTTGTCCAAAGGGTTGGAGATACCGATGACTAGCGTGAAGCAATTTGGGGTAAAGGTTGCGAATGGAGAGGAACTCAAGAGCTCTATGTTGTTCAAGAAGGTTCCAATATGCGTACAAGGAGAAGACTTAAAGGTTGATCTCTACGCCTTACCTTTAACGGGACCAGATATAGTACTTGGAGTTCAATGGCTCGAGACGTTGGGGCCTATAACAACCGACTACAAGAAAGGGTCAATGGAGTTTGGACGAGCAAAGAAGCGAATAAAGTTGCAAACCGAGGACCCAAGAGAAGAGCCCGAAGAAATTGAAGAGGTCAAGTTCATCATCCTTGAGGACAAAGAAATTCTCGAAGAGGGCGAGAATGATGAAGATGTGGTCATCGACCCATCCGAGTCTGAGGACGGGACGCACGGCGACCAAAGGAATAGGCGCGCAAATAGGCGGGACGGGCCATGGGGCCGTCGAAATAGACCACGGGTGCGAGTGCAAAGGTGCACACGGGATGATCGCGCAAGGCAGCCGCGCATGAAGGGGGACCGCGCACAAGGAGGTTCGCGCCAGTGGAATGGGGCCGAGTGCTCGATAGCAGGGTCGGACGACTGGTGCAAGGCGTGCGCAAGGGAACAACGCGCATGTTGCTTGGAGGCTAGGGCGGTAACGACAACGGGCGGTGTGTGAGGGGAGGATGTTGGGTGGTTAGCGCGCACAGCCGATGACCGAGTGAAGGCGGGCGCATTGAAGCGCGCGGTGATCAAGCGCGAGCAGGGCACGACTAGCGGTGACGCGCGCGAGGCGATGTGCGAGCTCAAGAGAGAGGCCGGGGGAGTAGGCGTGCGCAGCACTCGCGCGGGCAGCATAACGGGGGCGTGCGGCATGCATGGCGGGCGACGCGTGGGGCACAGACGTAAGCCCTGGCGTGCACGAGACCATTGCCGACGAGGAGAAGGACTAGCGAACGCGGCAGCGGGCGACTAGGGATGGGCGCGGCCGACTTAAGGAGCAAGCAAAGGAGATTGGAGCAAGATTTTCTTAGCATATTTAGGAGTTCTAGTATGGTTAGGATTTTAAATAAAAAGGCATGAGCCTATTAGTATTTTATTTACATGGTAATTCTTAGATGATAGGATATTTAGTTTCCTTAGGATTTTATTCTCTTTCATATTTTAGTATTCTAGTTGGAGTAGGATTAGATTTATTTAGCATCTATAAATACCCATGTACTCTTAATATTTGATATGATTGATGAGTTAGTAGAAAATCGAACGTTTTGTTTAAAGTTATCATGTGTTTTCTCTCGTGAGTTTACATAGAGTTCGTGATAGAAATAGGACCAACATCCGAGTTTCGTCACACTTATCGCGAAGTACGAAGGCGTCGACGCTCGTAATAACAACCTATCGCTTCGAGACCAAGGCGTCGGCGCGTGTTTCAAGGCAAATCGAGTTGGTGAGACACACGATCCTTCATCACGCGGGGTCACCGCGGTGCGGGCGCTGGGGCGCGGGACAGGGCGTTGGGGCACTGTGCATGTCGTTGGGCAGTGGCTGGGCGTGTTCTGTGCACGGTCGGGTGCTGGCAGACCTAGGTCGCTTCTCGTGCGATGCACGAGCAGCACACAGAGCATTGGGTACGCACCAACAGGGCACAGGCGACGCACAGACCCGGGTCTGGGCACTGGACAGACACGTGGACAGGGACCGGGGAAAAATAGACAGCATTTTGAATGTACCGAACCTTTTTAAAATTGACTCGACCAATCTTTATGAAATTTTACCAAATTGAAATAAACTTAAAAACACATAAACTCACAGAAGATCAGCCCTTAAAAATTTAATTAATTCAGTTAACTCATTTTTGCAAAATAAAACCAAAACTAGGGTTTTTCAAGATCTCCAGGGCAACGACCGAACTTCCACTTGGAATTTGGACACAACAATAATCATGTCGAAATATTAAGGTTACTAGAGGATCAAATCAAAATATTCAAAATTCGATTTTTATATGAATTTAACAAGAATCTGATCAGAATTTGAAATCCCCCATTCATCAGGTTATTGATGGAGATTTTACTTGAAATTTTTACACAAGTCAACATAACAACACATGAGACATCCCACAAAATTTCAGATTAAAATCCCGAGTATTCATTTAGATCTCGATTTTACAAATTTCGAAGACTAGATCAGATTCAAAAATCTGAAACTCAAGTTATACTTGACCAATCGTCCTAAACCTTTTTCAAGAGGTTAAGGACATTCCTAGGTTCCATATTCCACAGCATTTCACGAAATTAACACGGATTCAACAAGACTTCATCAAAACTTAATCAAACCTACACAATTTCATCACTTTTCACATAATATCAATCAATTTCAAGAATAACCAAAGGGACCAGCATCATAACATCATAAAATTCGAAATTAAGAGAAGGTACAGCTATCATGTACCATTCTCGGGGTCCTTGCACTTAAAAAGCACAAGGGATAGAATCGGGGGGTCAGTTTGCGCGCGCGAGGATGGTTTGACGGCTAGGGTTCGGCTCGCCAAGGGTGGATCCTTCTCCGATGGCCTCGAACAATGATGGGCTGCTCCTTGCTGGCCGTGAATTGCTCGAACAGGGGCTGGGGTGCAAGGATTTGCCGTGGGTTTTGCCCGCGGTTTGCCGGCAGACGCGGGTGGTGCGGTGGCGTGCGCGGAGCGCGGTGCTCGGGACTTTTAGGGAGGGGAGGAGGTGGCGGCTGATCACAATGAGGGGGAGGGTGTTTAGAGGCTTGGGGAAGGGGAAAAGAGGGTTTAAATAGGGTTAAGGAAGCCCTAACCTTTCATTTCGGGCGTTAGGGCCGCGCTGATGAAGATGTGGTCATCGACCCATCTGAGTCGATGACGGGACGCACGGCGACCAAAGGAATAGGCGTGCAAATAGGCGGGATGGGCCATGGGGCCGTCGAAATAGGCCACGGGTGCGAGTGCAAAGGCGCACACAGGATGATCACGCAAGGCAGCCGCGCATGAAGGGGGACCGCGCACAAGGAGGTTCGCGCCAGTGGAATGGGGCCGAGTGCTCGATATCAGGGTCGGGCGACTGGTGCAGGGCGTGCGCAAAGGAACGACGCGCACATCGCTTGGAGGCTAGGGCGGTAACAACAACGGGCGGTGCGCGAGGGGAGGATGTTGGGTGGTTAGCGCGCACAGCCGATGACCGGGAGAAGGTAGGTGCAATGAAGCTCGCGGTGATCAAGCGCGAGCAGGGCGCGACGGGCGGTGACGCGCGCGAAGGTGCAAGCCTTGGCGTGCACGAGAACATTGCCGACGAGGAGAAGGACTAGCGCACGCGGCAGCCGACAGCTAGGGTTGGGCGCGGCCGAATTAAGGAGCAAGCAAAGGAGATTGGAGCAAGATTTTCTTAGCATCTTTAGGAGTTCTAATATGGTTAGGATTTTAAATAAAAAGGCATAAGCCTATTAGTATTTTATTTGCATGGTAATTCTTAGATGATAGGGTATTTAGTTTTCTTAGGATTTTATTCTCTTTTATATTTTAGTATTCTAGTTGGAGTAGGATTAGATTTATTTGGCATCTATAAACACCCATGTACTCTTAATATTTGATATGATTGATGAGTTAATAGAAAATCAAACGTTTTGTTCAAAGTTCTCGTGTGTTTTCTCTTGTGACTTTACATAGAGTTCATGATAGTAATAGGACCAACATCCGAGTTTTGTCACACCTATCGCGAAGTACGAAGGCGTCGGCGCGCGTATTAGCAATTTATCGCTTCGAGACCAAGTCGTCGGCGCGGGTTTCAAGGCAATTCGAGTTGGTGAGACACACGATCCTTCATCATTGCTGCTTTCATTAAGAGTGATTGATCGTGTGTTAAGTTAAACTTTTTCTTCCTCTTTCTATTCTTCCCTTTTTCGAACTTTTCTTCTTTTTTTTTAAAAAAAACAGAGAGATGATGACACACTATGAAAGGATCGAAGCCTTGGACGAGAGTTTGAAGACAATCAGAGACGGCCACTACACGACGAACGAGAACTTGGCAAAGATCGAGCTTATGGTACACGATCTCGTCGGGTAGCTCCCACGCATCACTCGTTGACCGCGAGCAAGCCACATGTCGCGATCGACCGCGTCATCGAGCAGCTCCGAGTCCGACCATGACGACTATGACCGACGCTTCCAGAGGATGCGCGCATCTCTAGCAGCACGCCAACACGACGACCGAGGATATACGCGACCTAAGCTCACCATGCATACATTTACGGGGACCGACCCGGATGCGTGGATAAGTCGGGCCATACAATTTTTCGAGATCAATGACGTGCACAAATCCGAGAGGGTCAAGATTGCCGCATACTACCTTGATGGCGAAGCAAATACATGGTGGCAATGGGTGTCACTTGTATACAAGAGAAAGGCGAGCACATCCGATGGAGGGACTTTTAGAAGGAGTTGGTCACATGTTTTGGGACGAGCGATTATTACGACTATGATGAGGCGCTCTCCCGAATACGTCAAAGCTGTAGCCTCCGAGACTACCTAAAGGAGTTTGAGCGCATTGCTAGTCGAGTGCGAGATTGGCCCGAGAGCGCATTAGTAGGTGCGTTTATTGGAGGGCTTAAGGCCGAGCTAGCGGCCGAGGGGCGATTGGATAGACCGAGGTCAACACGAGCCGCCATGGAGTCTGCGCGATTGCACGAGGACCATATAGCCGCGGTGCGCAAAGCCAACTAAGGTGATGGGCGCATGGACGCACGACGCGCGATCACGACCGAGAAAATGTCCCCACGGGCCGAGACCAATCCAACCAACGACGGCGCACAAACGACGAGCCACATGCGGAGGCTCACTACCGAGGAGATCCAACGAAGGCGTGAGAAGGGATTGTGCTTCATTTGCATTGAGAGATTCACGCCAGGACATAGATGTGCGGGAAAGCAAGTGTTCTTGCTTGAGTTTGATGAGGAAGGGCAGGAACGAGAGGAGTACGAGCACACAGAGCGAGAAGAGACCTTGCTACATGTGATTAAAAGCAAGAAGAGATGTCCAAAGATGATACGATTCACGGCGATCGTACAAGACGAGGAGCTCGAGGTGCTAGTGGACAGCGGATCAACCCTGAATTTCATAGACGAGGGGTTGTCCAAAGGGTTGAAGATATCGATGACTACCGTGAAGCAATTTGGGGTAAAGGTTGCGAATGGAGAGGAACTCAAGAGCTCCATGTTGTTCAAGAAGGTTCCAATATGCGTACAAGGAGAAGACTTAAAGGTTGATCTCTATGCCTTACCTTTGACGGGACCAGATATAGTACTTAGAGTTCAATGGCTCGAGACGTTGGGGCCTATAACAACCGACTACAAGAAAGGGTTAATGGAGTTTGGACGAGCAAAGAAGCGAATCAAGTTGCAAACCGAGGACCCAAGAGAAGAGCCCGAAGAAATTGAAGAGGTCAAGTTCATCATCCTTGAGGACAAAGAAATTCTCGAAGAGGGCAAGAATGATGAAGATGTGGTCATCGACCCATCCGAGTCTGAGGACGGGACGCACGGCGACCAAAGGAATAGGCGCGCAAATAGGCGGGACGGGCCACGGGGCCGTCGAAATAGGCCACGGGTGCGAGTGCAAAGGTGCACACGGGATGATCGCGCAAGGCAGCCAGGCATGAAGGGGGACCGCGCACAAGGAGGTTCGCGCCAGTGGAATGGGGCCAAGTGCTCGATAGCAGGGTCGGGCGACTGGTGCAAGGCATGCGCAAGGGAACGACGGGCACGTCGCTTGGAGGCTAGGGCGGTAACGACAAGGGGCGGTGTGCGAGGGGAGGATATTGGGTGGTTAGTGCGCACAGTCGATGACCTGGAGAAGGCAGGCGCAATGAAGCGCGCGGTGATCAAGCGCGAGCAGGGCGCCACGAGCAGTGTTGCGCGCGAGGCGATATGCGAGCTCAAGAGAGAGGCCGGGGGAGCAGGCGCGCGCGGCACTCGCGCGAGCAGCAGAACGAGGGCGCGCGGCACGCCCGGCATACGATGCGTGGGGCACAGACGTAAGCCTTGGCGCTCACGAGACCATTGCCGACGAGGAGAAGGACTAGCGCACGCAGCAGCGGGCGAATAGGGTTGGGCGCGGCCGACTTAAGTAGCAAGCAAAGGAGATTGGAGCAAGATTTTCTTAGCATCTTTAGGAGTTCTAGTATGGTTAGGATTTTAAATAAAAAGGCATGAGCCTATTAGTATTTTATTTGCATGGTAATTCTTAGATGATTGGATATTTAGTTTCCTTAGGATTTTATTCTCTTTCATATTTTAGTATTCTAGTTGGAGTAGGATTAGATTTAGTTAGCATCTATAAATACCCATACTCTTAATATTTGATATGATTGAAGAATTAATTAAAATCGAACATTTGTTCAAATTGTCTCGTGAGTTTACTCATGTGAGTTTACAAGCAAGATCGTGTTGTAAATAGGACCAACATCCAATTTTCTTTGACAAACCGCGAAGTACGAAGGCGTCGGCGCGCGTATTATCAATCTATCGCGAAGGAACCAAGGCGTCGGCACGGGTTTCGAGCAATTCGAGTTGGTGAGATACACGATCCTTCATCACGCACGCTGGCCTGGGCGCTGGCGCGGGTGCGCGGGCCTGGCGTGGGCTGGGCGCGGGCCTGCGTACTTCTTAAGGCCAAATGAGTTAGAAATTATTTCTAAGTGTCCGGTTTGACCCCGGTTTGACTTTGGCTCGGTTTGGTCAATATGCGAAGATGAAAATCGATCCTTGGTCCATTTTAAACCGAATTTTTGAACGACTTAAATAAATTAAATCGAACGGGACATTATATCATCTTAAAGACAATATAATACGATGGCTTTAATCAACAAATTCTTGATAATAGCCATAATAAGATACTACCATATAATCCCATAAAATCCAAATAAACACATAAAATCCAATAATCGAACGGGTTAGGTCTGATTTACGCGATTAAACCGATATTGCCGAATGACGTACGTTTTACAATAAAACGATTGAATACTTAACATATAATTCAAGTACCTCGCGACCAATGAATATAACCTCATAAATAAGATTCGATTAATAGAATAATCTAAGAAATTCTATAAATCAAACGGGCAGTCTATCCTCTTTAAAAGATTCCCGTCCTCGGAAATACTAAAGAACACGCAACCAGAGGAAACGATAGACTCAAACGAGAATTTCCCACCATGAGATCTGGGTATCCCCTCCGAAACTCGATTTCGCTCGTATGAGTCCTATTGTCCTATACTCGAAAGGCATACACTCACATACAGGATCCAATCCGACTCGCCCTATGCTCATATGTTTACCTTCTTGCAGGGGAGGTTGATCAATTCTGCCCAAGCTCAGGCGTACATCCTCTTGCAAGGGACCCAATCTGGCTGGGCCTATACCCATGTGTATCAACAATTTGCTTCGTACCTAACAACACACAAGGCCCCAACAGGTCGTTTGGCGTATTGCTAGCGTACTCCGATAGTCCGACCATCAAGGTGAATACGTGACGCTAAGCTTCAGTCTCGTGCCCAAGTCACACTGACAACTTGCTCACGATTTCATCACAGACCGTGTGTCTCCATCAGAGACCACGACACGGTACCACATATAGGCGGTACAACTCCAAAGTGATCATACTCTCAATGATATCGACTCCACGAGTCAAACTTAGCCCTTATGCGCATCATAAGGCTCCGTCAAATAACAACACGAACTTCCCATTTTGCCGACTCGAGAACTCTCGGGTAAGGCATAGGAACTCATTGACTAAACTCCTTAATCGAATACCATCGATTAAGGATTCATACACGATTTAGTGGAACTTGGAGTTCTCGGTTCAAGGTTCAGGGTAACCAAAATAGCTCAGCATACAAACTGGTCGAACAATGAAATGAAATCGATGGTTCGGGGTTAGTGCACTGTCACCCAAGAGGCGGCACGCTCGCTGGCGCTGCATAAGCGGGGCACTGGGATGCGTGCGTACCCACCTACTCGGAGACCAGCTGCAAGGTCGAGGTTTGGGCACATCCGCTGGCTCGGGGAGTTCGTGCGTACGGTGATGACGGCTGCAGCACTCGTGCGAGTCAACGGTCGGCCCCATGGTTGGCCTCGTGTCTCTTAGCATGGGCGTGCGTGCTCAGCCATCACTTCGCGTGGCTACACCCGGTCAGGGCCGGCTTTCAGTCCAAGGTTCCACATGAAATTTACAGTCCAAGACAATCCAAAAAGGGATGGTTTTACCAAAGTTCGAAAATTTTGGGATCAACAAAATAATTTATGTTTCAGGCGTTTCACATTTCAAAAGTTTTCAAATGTCTCAGAAATAGCAGGGTGCAAGTCTGAGTTCCAAGTCCACCAACTTTCCAAAACAACAAAACCCAATACACTACAGATCTAACGATATGCGAAATCTCCAAAAGTACTCTCATGACGATTCTTCCTAAGTCAGTGGCTTCTGCCGAGGCATTAAATAGATAGCTCGCTCGACTCTTTCGACTAACAGTGTCGGCCGTCACGTCAGCTCTTCCTCAGGTAGCTAAGTGTATCAGCAGGCGCGAAGTTCCACCTCTCAATCTTCACACTTCGAGATTCAAGCGCGAAGTTTCTCTAATTAAAATGTCTCATCTCCTATCAATAACACACCAAAATCTCACTCATGTGCACATCTATCATTAGACGCGAAAAGGGGATGCATAAACCCTAACGACAGGAGTGCGTGCCACGCAACGGACACGACCTTTCATTAGGACTTAAGGAGATTTGCCTCGCAAGGACAACCGTCACAGAAGAATAC